>QODF01000227.1:665686-717980 GCA_024372805.1 Oostethus manadensis
GAGATGATAAAGGCATTTTATCAACAAAGTGAGGAAGACCATACAAATATGCGCAAATGATATATTAACACAATTTGTTCTGCACGTGTGCAAAATCCCGCCTGACCGCGCTGTATCTGTAGCTATATAGGCGTAGAATTTTATTGACGTAAAAGCCACAGGCTGCAGCGGCGTGTTTTGTTTGGTGGAATGTCGTTCTAAAAAGGGACCAATTAACATCCAATGTTGCCCTTTTTAGGCAGAACAACAGAAGCAGGCCACCATCATTTCGGCCGAGGGCGATTCCCAAGCTGCCTTGCTCATCGCCAACTCCCTCATGGAGGCGGGCGACGGCCTGGTGGAGCTGCGTAAGCTGGAGGCGGCCGAGGACATTGCCTTCCAGCTTTCCCGCTCCCGAAACATCACGTACTTGCCGCCGGGGCAGGGCACGTTGCTCCAGCTGCCCCAGTGAGGACACTGACTGCTCTCGGTCGCTCGCAGGCATCCATCAAAAAAAAAAAAATGTATTCATCGACCAATGTGTGAGGAAGACGTTTGTTTTGTTGGTAATGCAGTTTCACCCCTAAAGCTAGTAACCAGTGGATTCTGCATTCAGCACTTGGCAAAATAAAGACTAGACTTTTCTTCTACATTAAATTCCACATTCAATGGGTTTGGATGTTATTTGGCACACACATGAACAAAACTGCCACGCAACCCAAAAGCAGGAAGAAAGCAGCATTTACAGCCGAGGGAGGCAAACTTTTAGACTCGCGGGACACTAAAAAACTTGGTGGAGCGTTTGTACGTAGGTGGTTATCAAACAGTACGACGTACTGAAAACACAATCAGGTCTAAGCAGTAAACATATCGTGTAACTAGTAAAACTGGAGAACAACCCAGCACCATATTTGTCGCCACACGAGGGCGCTCGAGTGTGCAGCACCTGAAAGGTGTTACATTTATAGCCATCCGCAGACTCGATGCCCGGAACAACATGCTCTTATGGCACGTGTATCTCCCCACAGGGGCATCCACCAAACTCGAACAAGAACTACATCTGCTGTTTTGCCCAAACACTCCCCCTTCTGCACCCTTTTCAGTCCGTTCGGTGTTTAGGTTATTTTTAGCCCGTGTAGGGTTTGATATTGATGGCCCCTCGGCATGTTCCACAGATTCATTCCATTCCAACAAGATGCATCTTGTTGGAATGGAGAAATGCGAGCGTGCATTTGCGTGGAATGATTAGCACGTTCCCGCCGCACGGAAGAAGCTCCATAAAGCCCACCTAGAAGGTGGGTCAGCTCTACCTATCACTTGTGTCAACAGCTCTTTGCAGATATGAACAGATTTAAATAGGCCGAAGCACCATCTGATGCGCGGGGCCTGCATCCCTTAAATCACTGCTTTTGTCTATGGGACTTTTGAACGAGAGTCCATCTTCACCTCAGACGTATAAACGGGCTTAGACTTGACGATAGTTTGTAAACTGATGACTTGCCATCGATAATAATAATAATAATAATAATAATTTGGTAATGCATGAGTCAATCGTGGATGTGTGATGGGTATGCGCGTCCCCGGAGAGGAATCCATCCAGACAGCCGCGAGGGGAGGGGAGGCGGCCTGGGATGAACGCGGGACGCCGACGTCAGAGCACACTCAGCCGGGCCACGTAGCGGGCGGCTGAGGTCGCCGGTCGGTGGGCACCCCTCTGCAACGTCGCGGTTCTTCCATCTGCGGGTCCCCCAGCTGGCTCGAGCAAGCGGCCAGAGGAGCTGCGTTCGTGGCGGGAGGGAGTACCATAACACCCCGGATCGGGAGCTACCCGGTCTTGCACGCGCACCCGGAGGTAAGTAAGCCTTACCGGGCACCCAGCCTGCAGCGTCATTCGCGAGGGGCTCCCGGCTCACCGGTATCCGGGGCTGCTGCGAGGATCCCGGGAAAGGTGGAGGTAGCTAACGCCGACTTTTTTTTTCTTTTTTGGGGGGGGGGGTTGACAGAGTCGAGCCGTTTGTCAGTCTAGCCCTTAATGTTAATATTCCACACGCCAAGCTCGTAAGCGCGCCTTCCCGCCGACAGAACGACGAAGGCTTGGGATAAGTATTTGATC
Organism: Oostethus manadensis; assembly: GCA_024372805.1. Lineage (NCBI taxonomy): Eukaryota > Metazoa > Chordata > Actinopteri > Syngnathiformes > Syngnathidae > Oostethus > Oostethus manadensis. The sequence continues at coordinate 667,779 of QODF01000227.1, forward strand.
CCGAGAGCATGACACACTTTTTTTCGTCGCCCATGGCGGCGCTTGTTAAGTTGCTGCTGCTCGCCTGACGTGACTGTTAGCTTCGCGCTAGCTACCTAGCATCGAGCTGGGCGGATTTGCTGGGGGGGGGGGTTAAAAAAAAAAAAAGTGAAAGTCTTGCCTTTTGGAAAAATAAACTTACTTTGTTATGTCGTCTGTTCGAAAAGAGACGCAAACGTGGCCGTTTTTCCGCCACGGCGACATGTTTGAGACTAGCTTGTTAAGCTAGTGTTAGCCGAGTTAGCTTGTCATGTGTGTGCAGGTTCACAGCTATGGGGGGCAAGCTAGCAGCTAGCAGCTAGCACGGCCTCCGCTTTGCTTCTACTCCTGGTTGCTTTAACCCTTTACTGGTTGCTGCTCGGTTCGACATGGCGAAGACCCAACAATGAGGAAGAAGAAAAACACTTCCCCAAATGATGTGTAATGGTGGTTCACCTCGCTGGCAAGAAAGGAAGCAAAGCCAGCGAGGCCTGGCCATTCCTGTTTAGGATGTACTACTTTGCAAGGTGCCATTCCCGGCATTTCCATTGCCTTCAAGCAATCAAGTTGGGGTAGCTGCACACGCGCTCACTGGTCACGTGGGGTAATTGTTACTTCTCCGGCGTGGTTCAGGTGGGAGGGTGTCCAACAGGTAGCGCCGCACGGGACACCAGCGGAAGGAACCACAAAAACAACTGCAAGGGAGAAACGCTGCCGAAACTGACGTAGGCAGATCGATACTTCATTTATAGCATCCAATAAATGATGCAAAACGTAACACTTCGAATATGTAGTGCAGTAATGCATAAGTAGGTAAAGAGTCCAGCCCTGTGTTTTGTTTTTATTGCTCCTTGTCTGCGACCTAGCTGACTAACATCACCCAGGTCTGGCGCCCCCTGGTGTGCTTATTCGGCCGACTTGCCGCATTTGTTTTTGTGTCTGAAGAACGGCCAAATATGGTGGCGACATCGCAACGTTGGCAACGCCGATCCTTCCTGCTGCGTCTTCTTATTCCCTGGCAGAGCGGGCGCATACGATGCGGCGTTACGGTGCCATCGACCGTACGGAGTTGGTAGTTTGTGTGCCATCGACAGGTAGCGCCGTGCGGGACGGTCCACGTTTATTAGCGGCGGGCCGCCACAAAAAATCGAAGTATAGTTTCTTAAAATTAAAATGATTTTTTCCCTTGTGCTATTTTACCTGAGTGGGTTGCCATTTTAACTTCCTGTAACATGATTATCACTTTTTTCCTTGTTACATATTTGTTCTTATACTTCCTCCCCCGTGGCAACACTTTTTTTTTTGTGGTAATTTTGCTGTGACATGACGTCATTTTTTTCCACTACTACTGTTTTTTCCCCTTTCACACAATTATGCATATTTTAGGCAGCACTTTCATTCAGAAATCCTTGTAATACACATTTTTTTCCTCATGAATTTCCCATATATTTTATCTCAAACTATCATGTAGATTTTATAATAATAAAGATTTATTTCCCAAAAAGTGCTTTTTTTTAAGTATTATTTTTCAAATTTCCCCCAAATATTACTGCTTTAGTTATATTTGATCACAGCTAAAAATGTATTTCATATCACACCTTTCTTCTTGTAACATCGGGGCTTTATTCTCTCCATTAGCATGTTTTTTCTATGCCTCTCTACCTAGATAGGAGGCTGCTTTAGGGACGTGATTCGGGTTCAACTAGTGATGGGGGTGTGGGGGACCCCCTGCCGAGCAGCCCCGCGCACAGTGAGCGGGTTAAGGACTTACGAGTTAGCGGCGAGTGAGGAATGTGAACCCTAACACTGTTCTTTCTCTTCAAGCGGAGAAAAGGCAAATCTCATTAAAGTCTCGAGAGGAAGGAGGAGGGATTTTGGCTTTTTGGCAGCGAAGCGAGAGGTGACTTGATTTTTGACGTCTTCCCGTGCGGGTCACTGTCAGATCAGCAGCGTTTCTGAAACCTCTCGTATGCTGCGGTTTTATACGCTCCTCAGCGGTGCGGAGCTTCCATCCTGTCATCTTAGTACTCTACGTCTTATCCGGGGTGTGTGAGCCACTTTGTGGCCTACCCCATATTGAAAGCAGTTTCTGCTTTCTTGCCTCTCGACCAGTCGCACTTTGATTTCTCTGCAAGCTTTGCTGGCAATTCTTCTACTGCGCATCCGTCCACCTTGTCTGTACCCTCCGTCGTATTCAGTCCAAGCCTAAAGCGCCACATCTGAACAGGATCCTCTTTTACAAATGAAAGTGATATTGAGAAGTGACTAAGCCCCCCCCGCACACACATCAAAGTGCGTTATTTCACTCTCAAATGACTCATCACCAATAATGCCGCCAAGCCCGCCGAGGCATTCCATGCTCAACACGGGCTTGCGTAACCGCACCGTGCATGTTTGGGTGCTTTTGCGGGCGTTAATTTGGGACGGGGTGAAAAAACCCACCCAAAAATGGAACATTAAAAGCTGCATCACCAGCTTCTCATGCAGTTTGTCATCCACACTCGGGATATTCTAGTCGGCTTTGTGTCATTGGCGCTTACGTTAGCGTGCAAATCTTTGACCGACTATCTCTTTACTCTGGATCGTGCCTAATCAGCTAAACTGGGCCAAGATCCTTTTGAACGACAGGAGTCTTTGGCTGTTCAAAGTACCAGCAGGCCATGGCGGGGCCGAATTGGAGCGCGGGAAAATTGATATACAGTTAAAAATTGCAAAGTTTTCAGTGGTTTTTTTTTTTGGCAATTGGCGACAGGGCCCGCGAAGTTCGAAGGCGCTTGAATGCACCATGGTTGTGTGCGCCTGATCGTTTTTTTTCAGTTGTCTCTCGCTACATCACGGTTCAAACATCTGTCGAAAACTATTATTTTTTCCAAAATGAATTAACGATCACTTTTTCATGGTTGAATTTGGCCTATTATTAGTCAAAACATATGCACATATAAGCAAACTATGCATTCTCGGCCAAAATTAAGCCTTTTTAATCATGAATTTATCAATTTATCAGATGAAATCATAAAAATGGCCAATTGAACAAAAAATATGATTCCCATATGTAATATCTGTGAAATTGTATGCGCCTTTAAGAGGCGGGGCCTGGGATGTGTGATTTCAACTATGAGTGTTAGCATGGTTAGCAGTGAGGAGCGTGGCAGTGATTGGCGTGAGTTGTGGTGGGCAGCAGCTCCTGTGTGACTGCTCACTGCACCTGTGCAGTAGTATTCTATAGTGACGAGCCAATAGCCACCAAGCGTGCGATCAATGCTAATGTGTGAGTCCATGTAATGTCTTATTTTTATACTGGCTATAGGAATGTAATTTCATGTCTAAAGGGCCCCAATAATGCTAAAAAAAACAGTCCTACTTTGCGGAAATTCTCTTGTGGAAACATGAGTTGGTCCGAACAGGACATGACAGGACTGCTCTTCTGTTTTTAATGACCGACTGCAAAAAAGCAAGTCAAAGATCGTCTTTATGATGTGAGCGCAATGCTGTTTTTAGACTCAAAGATCCTCTAAATGATGAGTTGTCTGTTACGTTAGTCTCTCCCAAGTTTGGAACTGCATGGGTCCGGTCTGATGTGATCCTTTAGTGTTTTTACATTTATGGTTCTAAGATGCACATGCAGCCCATCATCGTAGTCCCTCATAGTCTTTTTGTCTTTAATTTTGTTGTATAAAATCTTTGATCGAGGGCGGTGAGTCCTTTTCACCGCCAGCCATGAAGGTCAAGTGAAGTGGTGATAAATCAGGTGGAGTTTTAAAAAGGGCTTTTTTGATCTTGTGTTTTCTTTCCTCTTATAATATAATGATCCGCTCTGAAGATCAAAATAAAAAGCCTGGCGTGACCCCTGCTCCTGACCGTGGAGATGTGTTTATCCAAAACACGCAAAATGGTTTTTTTATGCCGTCTGCAAGAAGTGACACATGGTGGAGTTTTTTGATGTATTTTCTTTATGCCTGCCGGGACTTTTTTCTTTTTTTTAGAAAGCCACCCACCCTGGTGCACACCCATAACGGCAGGCGAGGATGTCAGGTCGTTTGAGGTCACCCAACAGTCAGCCGGGGACGCGCACTAGCATAGCGCGTGTTTGCGCCGAAAGGTGTCTTTTCATCTCAAATGCTTTGTTTTGTATGGATTAGGGACGGACGACACAGCCTAACATCCATATTGCATATATATATATATATATATATGTCACCATCTACTCTTAGTAGCAGAACCATTTGAGTACAGGTGGCATAGATGCTAATAAGTACAGGTTTTCGGGTTTTGTGCAAACCAAGTCAACAGGCGCTACGTATTCAGTTTGTGATTCTAAAATGGCACCCATGATACAGAGAACAGGAAAAACCGGTGTCTTATTAATCATAGGCAAGGCTACTTAGAAATAAAGTTAATTCTTCTAGTGCACTGCGGAAAATAACCTTTAATAACCCATACAGAACATGTTTTTTCCCCAATGTAGTTCATTTCTCCATGAAGTCCTTCAGGCCAAACTGCTGGTTTGGGACTTGCCTGCCCTTTGTGTGATTGACTTTATGTACAAAGAATGTATATGAGCGAGCGTGCGAGCTCGTCAAAATGTCTAAATAATATTTTGTGTATGTGAAGCAATGGAATCCACACCCATTCATTTGTGAGGACTTGTGGTTTTCACTTCAGCACAAATGCGGTTAAGTGACTTTTGAGAGCGTTGCTGGAGTTTCACATCAGACTTTCTGTTGACATGACAGCGGAAGAGCGAGACAGGCTTTTATTCTCTTCTTGTCCTTTTTCGCAGGTGATGCTCCGTTAATGGCTCTTTGGGCGCTGATGGCAGTTCCGGGTTTCCTCTCTCCTTTGTCTGCTCTCCACTTGGACCGCTGCGGGAAGCCAAGGTGAACCTCCTCCGAGGGTGTTAGCTTCGTCAAGGACGTTTATGGAGCCACAGATTGTATGTCTCTCCAACTTGGTTTCCCATTCCGGGCAGCATGGATGCTCCGTTTGAGTCCGGTTGATTGTCTCTCACCTCATACCCTCCTTTCCGACGAGGGAGGGCGGGGGTCTGGCGCTGCGCCCCCTGCCCTTCCTTCCTTGTAGGGCACCTTCGTACGGTATTCCTTTCAGCATTCCCTTTTCATGAAATCCTGCCAGAGCCTCAAGGAGGAGGTTTCCATCCCTTGCCTGGGCGGGATGTCACAGGAGGAGGCACGTGGGAGGGCACAGGTGTCCCCGTCCTACTATCACCCCGCCAACCCGGACATGGACCTGACGGGTAAACCGTACAAGCGGGAGGGAGGCGGAAAGCCTTACTCCGTGTTAGTGGACAACAAAATGGCCTCCAAAATGTCGGCGGAAGAGCTCGGCGCTCAGCAGCAGTATCTCAGAGAGAGCGGGGCGGGGCAGGAAGCGCGCACGCAGGAGTCCCAGGAGGTCACCTCAGAGGAGACGGAGGACGAGGAGGAGGAAGAGGATGGCGAGGAGGGTGGCGAGGAGGGAGGGTTCAAGCGGGAGCAGATCATCGTGGAAGTCAACCTCAACAATCAGACCCTGCACGTGTCCAAAGGGGACAACAAGGGTGGCGGCGCGGGGGAAGACTCCGAGAGAGCTGGCAGTGAGGATGATGACGAAGAGGAGGAGGAGGACGAGGAAGAGGACAGCCCGAATGAGGAGGATGAGGACGAAGACGACGAGGAAGAGGAGATTGAAAGTCGAAGAACACGGTCAAAGAGGGCTCACCGAGGCGGCCCCGCATGCGGCCCGCCGCAGAGGAAAAGCCTCCGTACGGCTCTGAGCTCGCCGTCTTCCGGGATGACCACCAGGGGGCGACGTAAGCACGCCGAGGCGCCCAAGAGCCAACGGAGGTCAGCCAGGTCGGCCCCGCCGTCGTCCGCCAGCGCCCCGGTGGGGACCAAAGCCGAGGTGGAGGAGAAGGAGATGCTGGCGTGCGAGAAGTGCCCGCGGGTGTTCAACACGCGCTGGTACCTGGAGAAGCACATGAACGTCACGCACAGGAGGATGCAGATCTGCGACAAGTGCGGCAAGAAGTTTGTCCTGGAGAGCGAGCTGGCCTTGCACCAGCAGACCGACTGCGAGAAGAACATCCAGGTAGGATCTGTAACACCGCCTTGATGGAATTGCACCAAATTACTGTCAAGTTAACACAAATCAGGTGATCTGCTGATGATGGAGTCCTTAGGCCAATTAAGTGTATTTTAAACCGACATTGTATGCATGCATGCCGTGTGGTCCCGTGACTGCATTATATTTCCAACCAGCAGAGGGAGCTAGAGTGTAAGGGAATAATACATTCCTGCCCCACGCACAGCATTACAGATCTTCCTTGCTTCTTTTTGCTCATTATTGCCCATCTTCTGTTGTAAATTCCCCCTAGTGTGTCTCGTGCAACAAGTCCTTCAAGAAGCTGTGGTCGCTGCACGAGCACATCAAGATCGTGCACGGCTACGCGGAGAAAAAGTTCTCCTGCGAGATCTGCGAGAAGAAGTTCTACACCATGGCTCACGTCCGCAAGCACATGGTTGGTAAGTGACGGGGGCCCGGCACGTTTTCTCGTCGGCCACCATGTGACACCATCGGTTTTTGCCATTGCAAGCATTTTAGTTAACACCGGCCACAACATTAGGTACGTTGTAATAAGATTTTACCTAAGGGAAATTATGTAAAGGGGCCACCATCATGTGTTTAACTGTACAATCAATACCATTGATCATATTAGGATGTCAACACATTATTACGTTATTCTCAACATCCTTAATTGGCACTCAAGTGTATAAAGAAGTTAAGACCTAGCTCTTGTAGTCAAACTAGAGCTTTTTGTGAGTTTCCCCGCTGTATTTTTAATTCCCTGGTCAGCCGTTGCTTGCATGTCTGTCTTCCCCGCAGCTCACACCAAGGACATGCCGTTCACCTGCGAGACCTGCGGCAAGTCCTTTAAACGCAGCATGTCCCTCAAAGTCCACTCGCTTCAGCATTCCGGGGAGAAGCCCTTCCGTTGCGAGGTAAGACGTGGCGGACATTGGCGCACGCCGCCGTGCATTCCTGTTGGCGCCCAACTCAGAAGGATTCACTTCAATTTGTAAATTCATAATACGCGGTGGCTCGGTGGTTAGTGCGTCAGGGTTTGAATCACCACTGGAGCATCGCTGTGTGGAGCTGGCGTGTTCTCCCATGCCCGTGTGGGTTTTTCCCGAAGTACTCCTGCTTTATCCCACATCCCAGAAACATGCAAGTTGGGTTAAATTAACCACTGGTGTGAATTCAAGTGTGAATGGTTGTTTATATGTGCCCTGTGGTGTACCCTGCCTTTTGCCCTGCCCTGGGATAGGCTCCAGCTCACCCGTGGCCCTAATGAGGACAAGCACTCTCTAAAACTGGAGTAAATACAGTTGTTGTTCACTGAAGACATTCCCTTCTGACGGAAACACCAGCCATTGTTGCATCATACTCTGCCGAACCATTCAAGTAAGAAAATCTGTTTGTCATGTGACACGTGTCTTTTTGACAGGGCGGACCTAAAAAGACCTACAGTCACGAAGCAAATCATAAAAAGAGGCAGTGCCCGCTAATCTGGCCCTTACAAGTTTTGTTTTCATGTTCAAACAGTACAGAATTTTGTAGAACGTCATCCCAAAGGAGTGGAAGCTCTAAAGGGGAGGTGGTGCGTTTCCATGTTTGTCCGTCCTTTTTCACTTACTAATGCAGGGCCCATTTCCTGTGTCATGAGCAGAACTTTTGGGCCACATGAAAGAAAACGGTCACCAACCAACAGCCACCCGCCCCCACCCCCGGGTAATCCGGAAGACACGGGAAACAAATTGTTAAAAAAATAATATCAAATAAAAAGATTGTGAAAAATGTGCGTGGCTGGTATCACGCAGCAGCAGCTGTACCGTTACACGCCACTAGGTACTGACGGGTGCCATTTTACATTCTATTCGGCTGCTTGTACACTTCCTTTGCGCATTTGCCGAGAATGCACCCACTTGCGCCACTCAGCTCGGCTTTGGGGTAAAACTTAAGTGAACCTAAAACAGCCTTTCTGTTGGAACTTAATTTGGCATTCTCTAAAAGTTTGCAAGGACAAAATCCACATCAGGGTGTGAGGCAAGACGCGCCGCATCCATGCCTCCTTTTTCTTTCCCCATCATTTATGCCAAAGCATATGGATCACAAACACCTGTTGTGAATGTTGCCGTTGAGCCCCTTGTTCGAGAAGGGCAACTACTGAACCATTAAAGAGTTGGAGTTTGGAAAAGTTCAGAGAAGGCTGCATCCTGCACCCGAGGCTCTCTCGGCACCATGTGTGCACGGGTGGAGCCGCTTAAACACAGGACGTCACCCTGCTCTATAACATGTCATTACGTGCTTATTATAGCGCCGCGTGCAGCATCTAGGCCGCGCTCCACGGTGGTCTCGACCCGCCCCGCCCGTGCAGGTGCTGTCAGTCTGCACGCGCACACAGCGTGGCTACGTGTGCACGGATACGCAGCATTGTGTCGCCTGATATGTCGGACGGCTCTGAACTGTGTGCGTGCGTCTTGTTTACAGAACTGTGACGAGCGGTTCCAATACAAGTACCAGCTGCGCTCCCACATGAGCATTCACATCGGACACAAGCAGTTCATGTGCCAGTGGTGCGGCAAAGACTTCAACATGAAACAGTATTTTGACGAGCACATGAAAACCCACACAGGTGAGAAAACACACGCACGTGATCAGCGTTGACCACGGGAGGAATCTCAAACCTTCCCATCTTTGGACTCAATTTGGTCCGGTCCGAGCCTCTTGTTGGGCTTCCCACTTGGCTCACTTTTCATAGGCATCGCCTTTTTTTTACTCTAATCCAGAGTTCTGTCCCACACACTTTTTCCTCGTAAAGTAAAATGTATTTTAGTCTATCCCCAAATTCCACTTGAAGGCACTAAACATGTCGATTTTTATAGCCAAGCTTTCGCCGGAAAGTATAGTATGCTTCACTAAAAGCTCCCCCACTCTGTACTCAGAACGTGCAGAGCATCACCGGGCACCATAAAAAGCTTGTTTGCATGAACACACAATGTAAGCACACACACAGCTGCACTGGCATGCTCTGCTAAACTATAATCCCCCTATCTTCTGTTCACATTCAGTAAGAGAGGAGATTCAACGTCTTTTCGCCAACTTTTGTTCTGTGTTTTTCGAAAGGTTTAGTTCGGGCATGCCATGGTGGTCCGGCGGGGAAATACTTCCCCGCACACACGTTCCTTCTCCTCACTATGACAGCATTTTATTCACAATGTCAATTTAACAGTTGATTAGGTTTTTATTACCTAATATGGCAGTTCTACTAAGACAGCAATCATAGGGCCCTAGACAAAGAATGGCCACTTGCCTACTGGAGCACCACTAAAAAATCATTAAAATACGAAAGCAGCTCTTCTTGGCTCGGTTTGCAAATCATCAGTCCAAATGAGATGCACACAAACTGGAGGAGAACGATGGTCTCCTGTATTATCCAGGAGGAGACTGTGGGCCCTTATCCATAAATAAGGCACAGCAGCAGGATTGCCATGGCCAGGTAATAAAAATAGCACCTGGTTTTTGCAATCGAAAGTACCAGTAGTACATAGAACAGAGTACCACGCAGTGGAAATGGGGCAAAAGTGTACAGTATAGATCTATGTGGTTCTTGTTTCGGGATGCTGTCAGCATGTCGCACTTCTATGATGTCAGCAGTTTTAAAGGAAAGCGGACCGCTCAGGTAGAAGCGTTTTTAAAATGGGGAGGGGGTGTGTGACCTCGTCCAAATGAATATCTTGCAAAGTGAAACTTGTAATGAGCGGGTGGCGTAGCATCAAGGGGCGCTGTACGGCGTACTGTGGCTTGTAATGACTAGCTGGACACATGCTGCTGTTTCCATCCTTCCTTGCAGCCTTGCTATTTTCTAAAACACACGCCGCTCTGTGTGTTGGCCCTCCCGCTTCTATTTGTGATGTCTAATTACACAATTCCTTTCCTGCTCCTGCGCGGAAAGGCACACCCAGGAATGCTGGCTGCTCACAGCTTGCAATCTTCTCTCGCTGTAGATTCACAGCAAAGTCCCAAAGAAGTTGAATGCACAAGATGGCAGCATGAGCTGTCACCTTAAAAAAAAAAAAAAAACCCGTTAATCTGGTTTGTCGGCAAATGCACAACACGGCGAGCGAAGGCGTTTGGAGAGCCCTCCAGCAGCCGGTGGAGAGACGGCTGCGTGGGCGCCGGCAGGCACATTGAATAGCCGGCGTGGAGGAGGGTTAATGAGAGTGGCGTTCCGACCGTTCATTTTCACGTCTCCCTCAAAGTGAGAAGCCTGATGGCTTCCTGGCGAGTGGGCGGCTTATTAGCATGAGAATTAGCATTAGGCAACGGGGATGGAAATGTGACATTTTGTTTCAAACGATAAAATGGATGATGTTCTTTTTAGTATTTGACAGACGGCATTTCATAAATTCCATGACATAAAAGAGATCATTGGAAAGTTGAGGTATTCTAGAGGAGACTCTATAATGCATACATATAAATATAATATAGTTTTTTTTACTGCATTCAAACTATTGTGATTTTTACTGTAGTTTTGTTTTTAAAATATATTTTATTGAGCAACAAAAAAGGATATTATGATATAATATATTGGCATTTGGAATATTTAAAAAAAAATACAGTTAAAAAAGAAACAAAGTATACAAATATATTATGCGACCACACCAGTAATAAAACTACTTGTGATAGTAATACACTTATTTTACACATGTAACACAGCAGCACTACTTTTCTTACAGTACAGTGGAAAAAAAGCTCCAAATAAATGACAATATTTTGCAATCTGCTAATTTAATTCCTACTATGTTATACTCTTTTGCAATTCGTGTGTATGCCAGCGGCCCCGCCTCCACCCACCGAGACAAAGAGACTGTACGACTGACTAAAGGACGTTGTTCTATGGAACAAACATCAAGGTGGCAAAGGCAATGCACAGAGTGAACTCTCTCCCCACCTGTTTGGAGGCTATAGACAGTAAAAACAGACACGCGTGCACAAGGCAATATATTTCCCAATATAGCAATATTTTGCTCAGATGTTATAATTCCCATGTTTTTGCAAACCCAGTCACAATCTCTCAACTTCTGCACAGGAGAGAAGCCTTTCATCTGTGAGATTTGCGGCAAGAGCTTCACCAGCCGGCCCAACATGAAGCGCCACCGCCGCACCCACACGGGCGAGAAGCCTTACCCCTGCGAGGTGTGCGGCCAGCGCTTCCGCTTCTCCAACATGCTCAAAGCGCACAAGGAGAAGTGCTTCCGGGTCACCAGCCCCGTGGTCCTGCAGACCAGCGGCCAGCCTGTGCCTGTCGGCATCTTTGCCAACACCTTCTCCACCACCACCACCACTTCCTCTTTGTCGTCTTCTGGCCCCGGCCCCTCCGCGCCCACCCCGCCTGCTGCCACCAGTGCAACCCCCCTGGCACTCAGCCCACCGGGGGCAGCCATGACCCCTCGAGCTCCTTTGGGACACGCCTTCTCCCACGTGCAGATCCACTCGGCCTCCTCTCACCACCACCCCCAGCAGCAGCACCTGTCAAACACGCCCCAACCCGCCCACCTTCACCACCACCACCACCTGGCTGTACCCCCAGTCTCCCACCTGCCCCCTCCCCCGGCCCTTTTTAAGAGTGAGCCTCTGAACCACTGTGGGCATGAAGACAGCGCCTACCTGCACCACATGGCCACTACTGACAAGGGTCCCGGCGCCCCTCAACATCACTGAACCACAAAGCACACCTACCCCACAGGCCGCACCCGCTTCCCCCCTCTGTGGTCGATTTGAGCCACACATTTAGCATTAGGTGCACAAATGTGTCTCAGTCAATCCTTCCTCTACCCAAACTGGAATCTTCTGCAACTTTTCAGCAAGTAGAGCAGAGTTTTCACAAAGTGGCACGGTTCAGTTCGCCACGCCGCACATTAAGTATTGATCGCACGGCGGAATATGATTCACTTGTGTAGGGCAGAGTTACACACCCTGCTGTCCACCGATCAGCACTTGGAGGTGCTGACACAAGTTATTTACATAAGAACAGCGTTTTATCCGCTTGTTTGTACAAACGGTTTTGTTTCTGCAAATGTAAACCCTTTTCAAGCAGCTGTGTGATTGTTCTCATCTGAACACTGAAAAACATTCGTCTCCGCCAACTGATGACTGACAAAAGAAGCAAGTATCTTCCCAAAATATCTACTTTTCAGCACCCTTTTGTCGGGCTGTAGAAATATGGTATGGTTGCGCGGGGCGGCGCTACACTACCCTTTGATTGATTGGTCAACAAAAGCTGCTGTGCTAACCTTCCCTTCTAAATAGAAAAGCGGCGATAAAAGATGACAACGACGGAGTAGCTCATTGGTTGCAGCAATATTGTAGGGCGGAGCTAAAGTGCGGTTCATTGATCGGTCAACAAAGAATTGTCACCGTGATTTGTAAGAGCCAAGATGGAAAACAGAATATTGTCGTTTTTGTCCTTTGGTACGTTTGTTTTCCCTTTCAAATGGAAAAATGAACATGGCAATCCAAAACATACCGTCTAAAAATGTCATTAATTCATATTCAGAGAACGTAGTTGTGGTGACCATGAAGGAGTGAGATCTCAACACGAATGGAGGCCGTAAAAAACCTCTGCAGCTAGTCTACGACTCAAAAATCAGCACATCGCACACCCTGTACCGTGGCAAACTGGACTGAAGCGTGCCACTTGGTGGGACCATTGCTTAATGATCACAGAACCAGCTGGATTTGTTAGCAGTCCAATCCGCCCTTCCAACTGTCCACTTGTAATGAGGTCATCCATTCTTTCCCACCGGGCATCAAAACAGGGTTGGAGTGAGTCAAGCTAGACATGCACCTTTTTGTGGGCATGATCCTCAGACTCGTGCTTTGGGGCAAGCTACACCGGCCAACTGACGTCTATCTTCACGGGATGATTTTTCTTTGGATGGTCCTCCTGAGCATTTACGAGTGAAAGAATTCTTCCCCAGTGGATGACGGGTGGACTTTTTTTTTTTTAATGATGATGATGACTGGAGGTCTCTCTCATAGCAATATTCGCCCGTGGCGCTGTGAAACGTCGCGTGAATGTTGGAGCCGTTGTGCAGGAATGCAGCGCCGTCGTGTTATCGTGTAAGAGAAGATTTTTATTTTATTTTAAACTCAAAAAAGGAAAAGGCTTTTGTACGCGAGAATGTGACTTAAGGGCGATTTTAACTGTGCTTTCCATTCCACAATCGGTTCGTTTTGCTTCAAATTTTTGAACACCACCACGGCCCCCTCCCCTCTGATCCACACGCGCGGCATGCAGGACTGCGCCGAGTCGCTTTGGGCATACTTCCAATCCGGAAGTATCCTCCGACGCTGCTGCCAAGAGATGATACGGGTTACCATGTTTAAGCTCATTTAAGATGCTCAAACCCGACCCGACTTTTGCCATCTGATGTGGTTCCAGAAGGTTACTCTGGACCTTTTATATTTACTTGGATCCTCACGGGCTCGTCTTTGTAGCCTGGTGAATGTTCCCTACGCAGAAGGATGTGGCATCTTTTTTTACGCTTCACCTCAGTAAAAGCGTACAGACCAGCAAGGTCAATCACGAGCGCCAAAAAAAATGTATTAGCCGATAATGAGAATGTCTTCTCTGACTTTTATTTGATGTGCAAAAAAAAAAAAAAAGAGCCCTAAGCCGCCATTAGATTTTGTTTTTTCAGCCATTCTTATATTACTAGAATATAGAACGCCTTTTACACAGCCAGCCAACACCACTCCCAAAAGTACACCACACCACACGCTGGTGCTATCATCACAAATCTGTCCAAGTTTGCCTCTCAAATGTGAAGATTTTTCCTGAATTTGTGTTTTACACAAAACATCAGCTTTGACATTTTTGCCTCTTGTCTGATACCAAATCACTAGTCCTTAGAGGAAGTACTAGACAGTGCTCCCTCCAGTCTTCCCTTGTTCTACTGCGTGACTTCAACACTCATGTTGGCAGCGACAGTGAGACCTGGAGAGGTGTGATTGGGAGGAACGGCCCCCCATGATCTTAACCCGAGCGTTGTCTTGTTATTGGACTTCTGTGCTCGTCACGGATTGTCTATAACGAACACCATGTTCAAGCATAAGGGCCGCAGTTCGATGATTGGCTTTGTGGTTGTCTCGTCAGACTCGCGGCCACATGTTTTGGACACTCGGGTGAAGAGGGGGCGGAGCTGTCAACCGTTCACCACCTGGTGGGGAGGTTGGTTCCAATGGTGGGGGAGGATGCCGGTCAGACCTGGCCGACCCAAACGCATTGTTAAGGGTCTGCTGGGAACGTCAGGCAGAGTCCCCTGTCAGGAGTTTCAACTACCACCTCCGGGAGAGCTTTGACCATATTCAGAGGGAGGGAGGGGACATTTAGTCCAGGTGGGTGATGTTTCATGCCTCCATTGTCGATGCGGGTGATCAGAGCTGTGGCTGTAAGGTGGTCGGTGCCTGTCGTGGCGGTAATCCCAGAACCCGTTGGTGGACACCAGCGGTGAGGGATGCCGTCAACCTGAAGAAAGTCCCGTTTTGGCCCTTGGGACTCTGGAGGCAGCTGACAGGTACTGACAGGCCAAGCGGTCTGCGGCTCTGGCGGTCACTGAGGAAATAACTCGGACATGGGAGGAGTTTGGAGAGGCCATGGAAAACGACATCCAGATTGCTTCAAAGAGATTCTGGACCACCATCCGCCATCTCAGGAGGAGGAAGCAGTGCACAGTCAACACCGTGTATGGTGGGGACGGTGTGGTGCTGACCTCGGCTCGAGATGTTGTGGACCAGTAGAGGGAATACTTTGAAGACCTCCTCAATCCCACCGACACGTCTTGCAACATGGAAGCAGTGCCTTGGGACTCTGAGTCGGGTTCGCCTATCTCTGGGGCTGAGGTCACCGAGGTGGTCAAAAAGCTCCTTGGTGGCAAGGCCCCGGGGGGTGGATGAGATCCGTCCGGAGTTCCTTAAGGCCCAGGATGCTGTGGGCGTGACTTGGTTGACAGGAATCTGCAGCATTCCGTGGACGTCGGGGTCGGTGCCCCGGGACTGGCAGACCGTGGTGGTGGTCTCGCTTTTCAAGAAGGAGGGTGTGTTCTAACTATTGTGGGATCACACTCCTCAGCCTCCCCGATAAGGTCTATTCAGGGGTTCTGGAGAGGAGGATCCGCCGGATAGTCGAATCTCGGATTCAGGAGGAGCAGTGTGGGTTTTTGTCCTGGTCATGGAACTGTGGACCAACTCTAAACTCTCGGCAGAGTCCTTGAGGGTGCATGGGAGTTTGCCCAACCAGTCTACATGTGTTTTGTGGACTTGGAGATGGCATTCGACCGTGTTCCTCTGGGAATACTGTGGGGAGTTCCATTTTCTTCCGCTTATCCGGGTCCGGGTCGTGGGGACAGCAGTTTCAGAAAGGGAAGTCCAGACTTTCTGGTCTCCGGCGACCTCTTCAGGCTCCATCGGGAGGACACCAAGGCGTTCCCAAGCCAGCTGTGAGACAGTCCCTCCAGCGTGTCCTAGGTCTTCCCCGGGGCCTTCTCCCAGCTGGGCATGCCCGAAACGCCCGAGGGGCGTCCAAACAAGATGCCCGAGCCACCTCAACTGGCTCCTCTCGATGTGAAGGGGCAGCTCCTCCCGGATGGCCGAGCTCCTCACCGTATCTCTTAGGGTGAGTAGTCCAGCCACCATACGGAGGAAACTCATTGCCGCTGCTAATGTCCGCGATCTCGTTCTTTCGGTCATGACCCATAACTCATGACCATAGGTGAGGGTGGGAACGTAGATCGATCGGTAAACAGAGAGCTTTGCCTTCCGGCTCAGCTCTCTCTTCACCACGACGGTCCGGTACAGCGACCGCATTACTGCTGACGCTGCACCGATCCGTCTGTCGACCTTACGCTCTAACCGTCCCTCACTCCTGAACAAGACCCCGAGATACTTGAACTCCTCCACCTGGGGCAAGACAGCACTCCCAACCCGCAGGGTACAGTCCACCCGTTTCCGACTGAGAACCAAGACCTCGCATTTGGAGGTGCTGACCCCCAGAAGCTTCACACTCAGCTGTAAACTGCTCCAGTAAACGCTGAAGGTCACAGCGTGATGAGGCCTAAAGGACCACATCGTCTGCAAATAGAGACGAGATCCTTAGGTCACCGAGCTGACTTAGGTCAAAGCCTTGACTGCCCTTGAAATTCTGTTTATAAAGATTATGAACAGAAGCGGCGACAAAGGGCATCCTTGGCGGAGGCCAACGTTAACCGAAAACAAGCCCGCCTTTCTGCTGGTAATGCAAACCGGGCTCCTGCTTCGATTGTACAAGGACTGAATGGCACATAGTAGCGGGCCACCAATCTCACGGAGCACCCCCCGCAGGACACGACGAGGGACACAGTCGAATGCCTTTTCCAAGTATACAAAGCACATGTAGGGCAACCGGTTGGACAAACTCCCACATACCCTCCAGTACCTCTGCAAGGGTGTAGAGCTGGTTCAGTGTTCTGCGACCGGGACGAAAACCACATTGCAACTCCTATAACCGAGTTTCGACTAACGGTCATACTCTTCTTTCCAACACCCTGGAGTAGACTTTCCCAGTGAGGCTGAGGAGTGTGATCCCCCTATAGTAAGAACACACCCCTAACCCCTGGTGTCCAACATCTGGTTCGGCGCTTGCCGCCACGACTGGCACCGACCACTTTGCAGCCGCAACTACGACTGGCTGCCTCAACAATGGAGGCACGGAATACGGCCCATTCAGGCTCAATATCCCAGTCTTCCCTCGAGATGCAGGAAAAGCTCAGCCGGGGATGAGAGTTGAAGACTCGACGAACGGGAGACTGTGACAGACGTTCCCAGCACACCCTACTACATGTTTGGGTCTACCAGGTCTAACTGGCATCCTTCCCTGCCATCTAATTCAACTCATCACCAGGTGGTGGTCAGTTGACAGCTCAGCCCCTTTTCACCCGCGTGACCAGAACATGCGGACGCAGGTCTGATGATACGACCACAAAGTCGATCATAGACCTGCGACCTAGGGTGTCCTGGTGCCAAGTGCACTTATGGACATCCTTATGTTCGAACATGGTGTTTGTTATGGACAAACTGTGATCCGCACAGAAATCCAGCAACAACACACCACACGGGCTCAGATCAGGGAGGCCGTTCCTCCCAACCACGCCCTTCCAGCGCACTGTCATTGCCGACAAGGGCGTTGAAGTCTCCAAGTAGAACTATGGAGCCACCAGCTGGGGTGCTCTCCAGAACCCCTCTGATAGACTCCAAGAAGGTTGTGTACTCTGAACTGCCGTTGGGCACATACGCACAAACCACCGTCAATACCATTTCCCCAGCCCGAGGAAAATAACCCTCTCGTTCACCGGGGATGACACCAGCACAGAGGCACCAAGCCCGGTGGCTATTAATAAGCCCACACCAGCTCGCCACTTATCTCCTGCAGCAACTCCAGAGAAGAAAAGGTCCAGCCCCTCTCAAGGAATTTGGTTCCAGAAGCCAAACTGTGGGTTGAGGTGAGTCCGACTACGTCTAGTCGGAATGTCTCGCCTCTTCCACAAGCTCGGGCTCCTTCCCCACCAGAGAAGTGACATTCCATGTCCCGTGAACCAGATTTGGCCGTCGAAGACCAGGTCGCCCGGACACCCGCCCTCGACCACTGCCCATATCACATAGCACCGAACCCTTATGCTTGCCCCTGCAGGTAGTGGGCCTCTGGGGGGTTCCCGTGGGGGTTCTTTGGGCTGGTCCCGGCCAGGCCCCACAGGTGAAGGCTTGGCCACCAGGAACTCGCAGGTGCGAGTGGTGGAGGTGGAGGAGTTTAAGTACCTCGGGGTCTTGTTCACGAGTGATGGAAGGATGGGACGTGAGATGGACAGGTGGATTGGTGCGGCGTCTGCAGTGATGCGGACTCTGCACCGATCTATTGTGGTGATGAGAGAGCTGAGCCAAAAGGCAAAGCTCTCAATTTACCGGTCGATCTTCGTTCCTACCCTCACCTATGGTCATGAGGTCTGGGTAGTGACCAAAAAGACAAGATCGCGGGTACAAGCGGCCGAAATGAGTTTTCTCCGCAGGGTGGCTGGGCTCTCCCTTAGAGATGGGGTGAGAAGCACTGTCATCCGGGAGAGACTCGGAGTAAAACCGCTGCTCTTCCGCATTGAGAGGAGTCAGATGAGGTGGCTCGGGCATCTGGTTAGGATGCCTCCCTGGGGAGGTGATCAGGGCACGTTCAACCGGTAGAAGGCCTCGGGGAAGACCCAGGACACGCTGCTTGTATTCGCACATGGTGCCTTTCGATGTAAATTTTTTTTTTTTTTAAAGTTTGCCCACCTCTGTCCTAGGGCCTAACTGAGACGTCAGCAATCTTTAGCATCTGAAGGGCCTTCTGGGCCCGTTTCCACCTATTTTACCACTAAATTGTAGGTAACGCTACATATAGTTTCTTAAACCTTCTCCACCGATTTTGGAGCAACACTGGCAATGAAAGTGTTGTAACATGGATTTAGTTCCAGTTCTCCCCTTGCTGCTTAGTTGCCGTTGTTCATTAGCGACCCAATGAAGCTGATGACTAAATTAGTTGACCAACCACTAAACGCTTCCCCCTAGCACTTGGGTGGAGAATTGCACGGCAGAACTTCGACAAGCTTCAGATTAATTGACTAAGAAGATAGTTTCTTTTGTTAAAATTTGGTGGGGTTAGGGGACTTCAGAATTAATTCTGCACCTTTTCTTCACCAGATTCTCCCCGAAACAAAACAGCTTTGTGCCTATCCTGCGCTACTATTGCTGTTTTACTCAACAAAGGCTAGTGGTGGCCCAGGTTTTTTTTTTTTTTTTTTTGCACAGTATTGTACGTTACTGTTTTGGGGCAATACTTTTTACACCCCAACCCCTCCCCTTCTTTCTCCAGTATTCAGCCTGAAGTGGCTCATCAAACAAGTAGTAGACAGGGCGTCTCCTGTCTGACGGCCGGATTGGACCTGCAGTTATTAAACCCGCTTCGATGATCGCTCGTCATCCCGCTCGCAGTATGGCTCTTTGTCTCGTTTGGTGCCTGTTCTTCTTTTTCATTTTTTTTATTTGTGTATTCTCTGCACTTTAGCGCTGCGTGGGCGGGGCGCGGGGGAGCGATGGGTTGTGGAACAGATTGCAGTCCCGGCTGCGTGAGGAATGGTTGACTTGGAGTGGATGTTTTGTTTTTTTACAGGCAAGGAAAGGAGGAGAATGCCCGGTTGCGGCGGGTGATGTGGAAGGGAGCAGAGCAAAACAATACTTTTCTTTGAACATGTGCAACAAAACCCAGAACGTGGGGGCAGTTTTGTCGACCAGACACTCTGCCCTTCCATGCTTTTATCCATTTTTTTTATTATTGTTTTTCATCTGCCATCATGTTTGGTGACATTGCCGGATGATACTCCTCCTTTCTTTGCTTCATAGATTGCACTTTCTACTAAAATTCTCGGCTAGTTGCGACAAATAACATTGTATATTCTAAGATTTTAAGATGTTTTACAAAAAAACAGATAAATCATTATTATACTTTCCCCCCACTCCCTACTTTGTATTTCTAACCACTTAATGTAGCATTAATGTGTATTTTATTATTATTATTATTGTATCTGGTACAAAATGTGCAGCTTTATAAGGTATGTCTCTTCTTTTTTGTATGTTCTCTGGAGAGTTCCGAAGTGAAACAAAGTTGGGCCCTTTTTGTTTTGATGATGTACATCTGACTGCAAACTTTAAGTAAAAACAAGTAGCCACGAGTGTCACGCTCGCCGCTGTGCTTGACTTGACCCGCCTGCCGATGGAAGGAGGGAATTCCGCTCGGGTAAGCTCCACAACAGCTTCTCTTATCTCCAACCCGTGATTGTTTCACCGTTCAGGGTCAAAGGGTTTGTGGTGCCGTGACGCCGATGGGAACACGCTTTCTGACTGCACGTGACTTCCAGGAGTTGAATCCGGGTTTTTTTGTGTTTTTTTACTGATAATCGATATGGCATATACGGTGTTGAGTTTGCAAGCGCAGGCCTTGAGCTTCTCCTACTGGTGCGTTCATATTCGTGTTCTGTCATCATCTCCATGGTAATCATGTAGTGGTTCACCTAACTTAGGCTTAGTTGACACTTGTGGCTTACCAAGACCTTTTTTTTTTTTAAAATAGCTTATTACATGACTTAACCCGTATTCCCAACCAGAAACGGGTTTATTTTTATGCTCTGTAGGTTTCTTTTAATGAAATAGTCATCTATTGCCACTTTGCGGTTAAAATTTTGAGGCCTATCAAAAAATACATTGCCAAATCATGCTGTTTTGTGCTTGAATGCGACCTATTAGTAAAAAAAAAACAACATACGTGAGCAAATTGTATGTATTTAATGCTTAATTTGAGCATAATACAAATATAAGTCAGTCAGAAGAATCATTCAGAGATGTTGGAGACTCAAACGCTTGCATACGAAAGAAGAATTGAATGTAACTGGATGACTAATGGATCATCTCCGCTTTTGTTATGAAACAGCGGTGCATAAAGAGATGCAGTAGGTCTTTAGCTCCCTGAAAACAAAAACATCTCCGCTTTAGCAACAGTTCTTACATCTGAGAAACACTTTTTGGCTGCCATTTTTAGAAAAAGAAGCAGTCGTAACAAACGGGAGAGTTCCTTTTAACCCGACCAAGCATGCTGAATGTGAACGCAGCCTTTTGGCGGGTCAGTGACCCAACATGATGGATTGACGGGCAGCACGGGAAGCTTCACAGCGCAGGTAACCCACGAAGGCATTTCTCCGTAACCGGATGATGGAGCCCCGTCACTAATGCTTGTGCTGTCTCTGTAGGTGCGAGCCAAAGTGTGCCCGCGGGGGTCTCGAGAGTCGTGATTCACCGGCGGTGAGTGGGCGCTCGCCTGCCGACAGGAGATGATACCACGCTGTCGGAACATCTCTCTCTTGGCTGTGGATACAGTCACCCGGCCAGCTGTGCGCCGTTAGGTGAGGAGGCGGAGGGAGGGCATGCGTGGTAACGGCACATACGAGGAGAAGAACAACAGGCGTTCCTTTCATGCTTGTTCGAGTGGGGGTCTTGCAATGCTGGAATGGCTATAACCATCTCGTGAATGCGCCTCAACTGAGAACATTTTCCAGCAGGAAGAAGCCTTGACAAGACGCGAGCTTGTGGAACCGCACGTCTAGTAGATCTATTGTACTTTATAGGCTGTGTGGTATATTCCAGTCCAATGGAGTTGTGTATGTTCTAGGGGAAGGATCTATTCGCATACCTTTTTGCTTATGTACCTTTCATAGTCTGTGGGTGTTGAGATCATACCCACAATATACCATATAGCCCCCTCTTGTCTGGTATACTTTGGTGTGAAAACTATTTACACGCTCTGGAGGAATTTTGGCCCACTCATCTTTGCAGAATTGTTGTCATTCAGCTTTATTAGAGGCTTTTCTAGCATGAAGCGCCTTCTTAAGGTCATGCCACAGCATCTCCATGGGATTCAGGTCAGGACTTTGACTAGGCCACTCCAAAGTTTTCATTTTGTTTTTCTTCAGCCATTCAGAGGTGGATTTGCTGGTGTGTTTTGGGTCATTGTCCTGCTGCAGCACCCAAGATGGCTTTAGCTTGAGTTGACCAACAGATGGCCGGACCTTCTCCTTCAGGATTTTTTGGTAGACAGTAGAATTCATGCTTCCATCTATCACAGCAAGCCTTCCAGGTCCTGAAGCAGCAAAACAAGCCAGACCATCACACTACCTCCACCATATTTTACTGTTGGTATCAATGCTGTTACTTTTATGCCAGATGTAACGAGACACGCACCTTCCAAAAAGTTCACCTTTTGTCCCAAAAGTCTTGGCAGTCATCGAAAGGTTTTTTAGCAAAATTTTAACGAGCCTTCATGTTCTTTTTGCTTAATAGTAGTTTGCGTCTTGGAACTCTGCCATGCAGGCCGTTTTTGCCCAGTCTCTTTCTTATGGTGGAGTCGTGAACACTGACCTTAATTGAGGTAAGTGAGGCCTGCAGTTCTTTGGATGTTGCCCTGGGATCTTTTGTGACCTCTCGGATGAGTTGTCTCTGCGCTCTTGGGGTGATTTTGGGCGGCTGGCCACTCCTGGGAAGGTTCACCACTGTTCCATGTTCTTGCCATTTGTGGATAAAGGCTCTCACGGTGGTAATCAGGCCTGGGGGGGGCTGCAGAAATTGAACTCAGGTGTGATAAACCACAGTTAAGTTATTTTTTAACAAGGGGGCAATCACTTTTTCACACCGGGCCATGTAGATTTGGAGTTTTTTCCCTCTCTTAATAACGTAAACCTTAATTTAAAAACTGAATTTTGTGTTCAATGATGTTATCTTTGACTAATAGTTAACTATTTTTATGAGCAGAAACATTTAAGTGTGACAAACATGCAAAAGAATAAAAAGTCCGGAAGGGGGGCAAATACTTTTTCACACCGCTGTATATCCGGGTCTTGTTCGGTGTATAGCCAGGAAGGTTGTTTATATGGGGGGGTTGTGGTGTATTCTGGTCTTGACCAGTTCATATGGCCGGTATATTCTGGGCAGGGTACGGGTGTGGCCGGCCCTTGTAACTGCGACGTTGACAGACAGGGTACGAGGACGCGCAGTCTTGCTGCGTCTCTGCGCCGTGAGCGCGCCCGGCAGCGGGGGCGGTTCTGTCGTGAAAGTGGGCGGACTCGGCGCGCTCACAAGGCGGCGGCGGCGGTGCGTTCGCGTGTCGCATAAAAAGGCCGCGCAAAACCGCCTTCCCTCTCAACCCGACCGGACGGAGCCCCCGCACAGCGAGCAGAACCAGCACCAGCACCGGCGAGGCAAGTATGGGTTTTTGTAAGAAAGCAGGTGGACTGGTGCGTCGATGCGTGACGTATGCGTGCCGTTGCTTGTTCCGCAGAGCTCTCAACTCTTTCATGTGGACGCAGACATGCCTCCGAAGTAGCCATGCTTTGCTTTAGCGCCAACTCCTGGCTTACGTCATCACGTTTCATCTTAAGTCCGCGTACGCTACTTTAAAAACAACCCATTGACAGATCACCTCTCCGAAAATTACCGGCACGTCCGCGCCGCAACTCACCAGGGAGGCGAGTAAGAACGCCCGGGTCGGTTCTCCTCCGACGGCGCTCCCGTTCCTGACGCGCGGATCGATAGTCCCGACAGCAGCTCGAATCCCTTCCCCTAATATCCACAATCAAGTCCTTCCTGTAGTAGGCCTAATAATTCCTTTTAATTGTTTTCCTTTGGTTTTCTGCCATTTCACATGTTTGATGGGGTTTTATATGAGCTTGGACCTCGATATTATGCGCGTTTAAGTAAAATAAAGGGCTTTGGAATGAATATTAATACATTAATTTAGTTTTTAAAATTCACTAAGTTAAATATACGAATTTAATAAGTTGACATTTTATTTAATGATTATTTGTCCTGTTTTTTGTATGTATGAGTGTAGGTGTATAACAGATACTATATAGTATCAGTGTTTTATATATATATATATATATATGTACAGTATATGAGTGTAACATGTATATAATGGCTTTGTTGCTGATACCTCGACAGAGTAAAACTCTGGATCAAATCAAAGTCGGTGGTATCACACATCACCATCTGCTTGGCATCAAACGTGTGACTTGTACTCGCAGTTTGAGAACAGTGTGGCTTTTTTTGGAATTAATATTTAAATTAGACTGTTGTCCCCGCCCCTCCCCCTTCAGACGACCCCCGGTATAGCCGCCACTTCACCGTGGGATGCAGGAGAGGATCTTTGCGGCCGCCGCAGCGCATCCTTAGGCAGCCAATGGGGGACTCGTTCTTCAACTGCTGTTATTTCCCACCTCAAACCCCAGGCGAGGAGGAGCACCCCAGGTCCCGTGTCCACAACGAGAGCAGGATGGCCTCCCACTCGGGTCACATCTCCCCGGACAAGCGCTTCCTCATCATCTTCGACTTTGACGAGACCATCGTGGACGAGACCAGCGACGACATGGTGGTGCAGACCGCCCCGAGTCAGCACCTGCCCAGCTGGCTGAAGGACACCTACCAGCCGGGCCGTTACAACGACTACATGCAGCGCGTCCTGGCCTACCTGTCCGAGCAGGGCGTCACCGAGAGCGACATACGCGGGGTGATGGAGAAGCTGCCCGCCACGCCCGGCATGCTCACCCTCTTCCAGTTCCTCCGCAGCCGACCCTCGCACGACTTCGAGGTGATCCTGGTGTCCGACGCCAACACCTTCTTCATCGAGTCGTGGCTGAGGCGCGCCGGGGCGCGACCCCTCTTCCACCGCATCTTCAGCAACCCGGCCACCTTCAACAGGGACGGCCGCCTGGTGCTGAGGCCCTTCCACACCCACGACTGCCAGCGGTGCCCGGAGAACATGTGCAAGCAGGCCATCATCCGGGAGTACGTGACGCGCCGGACGCAGGAGCGAGGGCGCCCCTACCACAGGGTCTTCTACGTGGGGGACGGGGCCAACGACTTCTGCCCGGCGCTCGCCCTGGGGCCCCGGGATGTGGCCTTCCCGCGGCGAGACTTCCCCATGCACCGGCTCATCACGGAAACCCACGAGTCCATGCCGGGGGAGTTCAAAGCGGTGACGGTGCCCTGGGCCACCGCGGAAGACGTGGTGCAGCGGCTGAGGAAGATGGTGACCGAGTAGAGCGAGAGGATGGTCCTGGAGATGAATCTGCGGAGGCGGGGGCTACTTCAGGTTCTCTTTGATTGCCAGGATTTGGCAACTTTGAAGGCAATAATAAATTGGGTCATGCAAAAATGTTTTCCAGTCAATTGTTAGTCACAAAGTGCACTTTGTAAATCTAATCTCTGCAATATTCTTCAAGAAGGTGATGCTCTCTAAATGATGATCTTGAAATGTACTGTCTTTATATGTTGTGAGTCTTTTTGTGTATTTACTCTGCAGGTTGAAGCCTTAGGGAGCAAATTATTACCAGCAGCGGGAATAAAGCCATCAACTGAATCCGGTTCTGTGTGTTTGATTTATGACACCTCCACAGTGTAGTCAACAACAAAGTTCCAAAGAATGGTCTCTCAACCCTGTTTCCCATTTTGTGTTTACTTACGCTGGAATTGGCAACGATGAAGTTATCTTAATTGTAGGTATTACAAAACAAGTCATTTGACTTTGAAATGTTATTTTTTGAGAATGAGAAAAGGTTTGGTGTCGTAATCGTATTGTTTATTAGATACAAGTGGACAAATATTGACAACAGTACAAAAAGTGGCGTAGTAGCCAATTGTGACTTTTAGAGGGCTGGTATATAACATAATATATAGCCTGTATATAATAATAGAACATAATATAGTCTATATATAATAATAGAACATAATATAGTCTGTATATAATATAATATTATAACCTGTATATATAATATAGATCATGTCCCTCATATAGAGGGTTGTGTCAGGAAGGGCATCCGACGTAAAACATAAAACATGCGAATCAAACGGAAGAAAAGGATTCGCTGTGGCGACCCCTGTTGGGATAAGCAGGGATAAGCCGAAAGGAAAAGAAGAAGAGGGCGCCATAACAACATGTACAGTTGGGTTTTACTGCCATCTAGTGGCCAAAGAAATAATACAGCCGCAACGAGGCACCGGCCAGTCTCTTATGGTGCCGGTCCCAAAGAAATAGTTATTTTTATGTCAACACTACAAAGAAATACTACAGTATTTCGATCTTGGCCGGTATATAGCGCATGTACAATAACAAAATAAATAATACTTTTTATGTGCGACGATAATATAGAGTGCACTACATGTTTCCATCTTGGAAAGTACACACTTGCAAATAATATGTCACAAGTAGTAGTTTTACCTGAATCAATAGAATGTCCTCAAATGTTCCAGTTTTAGTGACGTAAAAAGATACATAATACAATGTAAAAAAGTACAAAAATGCAAGCTGCCTATACCATTAAAATAATTCTCTTTGTGATATGTGTATGTGCACAGTATGTGTATGTATACGTGTACGAAAATGTGCATATATATATATATATATATATGTGTGTGTGTGTATATATATGTATATGTGTATGTATATGTAGATATATGTGTATATATACATATATATGTATACATACATATATATGTATATATATATATATATATATATTTTTTTTTTTTTTTCCCCCAGTATTTTTGCACATTTTGCTCTGTGACTGTTCTGGTTGTTGCTGAAATTGTGATGATCATGGTTGTTTATAGTATGGTTGAAATATGTTTGTGAGGTTCTACTGCACCCATTCTTATATTACCCAACCCCACCCCCCACCCGTCCCTTTTCAGGTCAGGTCCGGCATCGGAATGTGGCGCAACAAAATTCATAATAAACGCAGTCAAATGTCAAGGGAGACTCATTTGGATTATGAAGTCTCCCTTGGTAAAGACATTTTGCTCAGCATTTAAAGGCAGCTTGACTTCCATTCAGCTGTTATGATGCTGGACAAGACAAAAAATAAAAATAATCATAATTCTCTTTGGGCGAAACCATTTGTGAATTGCATTCTACTAACTGACCACCGGGGGCGATAGTGAGCCAGTTGTTTTTAGAGCCTCCGCTGTTCAAAGCAGTAGAACAAGACTACAACCCAGGAAGTGGCGGCTCACACGCATGTCGCTTTATGAAAAAGAGAATACATTGCGGCGCAATCACCTAATTCTATATCGTTCGTAAAGCAATACGTGCTTCGTTATAACAGACTACAGGTGAGTCTCCCGCCTACTCTTTGGGGAACAACTCAGCACAGTGAGAATCCATGTTCGTAGTCGCTTCGCTGTAGCGTAACGTGAACGTTGTCATTCATTCTTTGCCCCGTTAGCTTAGTAGCATGCTAACACTTGAATGTTTTAGAAGTATTTGCTCGGTGCCGCAGCGCGAAATGACAACGCAGCACGTTCCCTCCAATGTGCAATGTGAACAAACTTTGCTCAAAATGTGAATAGCGTCGCTGCCGTTGGGGATCGCAACTTTGCAAGCTAAGTTAGCATTAGCCGCACTGCGGGTTTGGTTTGGCTAATCGATGTGACGTCATCAAACAAACCAAGTCTTCGTAGTGTGACGTAACCAGATTGGTTTTATTAATGACTTATCGGCAACAGTTTCAAAACAAACGAGTTGCAAAAATAAAAATGCCCTAAACGAGGTGCGAACCTGCTCATCACTTTTGCTGATTTAGTGTTTTACCGACCAATAGTTGTATTTGTCCCTCAAGTGGCCTGTTCATAAATACACAACCCCTTCCCCAGTTCTCTGCAAAATGGAGGCTGATCTTTATGATGAATTTGGGAACTACATCGGTCCAGAGCTGGACTCTGACGAGGACGATGAAAATGACCTGGATGCGGAGGACAGAGACGTTGATGAGGTACCACTCCTCATTGATTGATTGAACGATAATGACACACACACCAATGCAGTGCACGTACGTGCATGTTGATGAAATAACCCTCTCGTCCGGCAGGGAAATGAGGACGATGACGACGAGCCGGCTGATGCCGATGAAGACGTCCCCGGCATGGAGGTAGTCCTGCACGAGGACAAGAAGTACTACCCGACAGCAGAGGAGGTCTACGGGCCTGAAGTGGAAACCATCGTCCAGGAGGAAGACACACAACCTCTTACAGGTGTGTGATAAAGAGAAGCCGCTTTAGCTTATGATGATGTAGCTTACTCAGGCCAATTCCTCCATTGTTGTCCCATCAGAGCCCATCATCAAGCCAGTCAGACACAAGCAGTTCACCCTGATGGAGCAAGAGTTACCTGCTACTGTTTATGACATGGAGTGAGTGAGCCTCGACTAGCCTCTGATTGCGTTCCTATAATCTCTCCTGCCCGCCGTGTCAAGCTAAGAGGTTGTCCTCCTTGCCAGATTCCTCGCAGACCTGATGGATAGTACCGAGCTGATCCGTAACGTCACTCTGTGCGGTCACCTCCACCACGGCAAGGTTAGACTCCTTGCCTCCCCGCTTCCATCTGTTTGTCCTTGGCTGGAAGTCCTCCGTGGCGTTTTGCCCAAGCCGGCGCATGCGCCCGAGATCATCACCGTCTGTGCTCGAAACATATCTGTCCTTCATAAACTGTTTCAATCCCCATCAGACCTGCTTTGTGGACTGCCTGATTGAGCAGACGCACCCGGAAATCAGGAAAAGGGATGACATAGATGTGAGTGTGCTACCGAAGTTAATCCTGCATCTGTTCAGTTTCTAAGCTAACGCGCCTCTTGACTCTTTCAGCTTCGCTACACAGACATCCTCTTTACCGAACAGGAGGTGAGCCCTTTAACAGTTAGTTTAGTTTGTAGAACCTGGTCACTTTGTAATTATTTAGCACTTTGGGCAGTCTCACTGTCACAGTTTTTCAAAAATAAATAAATCACAGTTTTGTGGTTGAATACAGTCTAGTATTAGTAAAATATGATTATTTAAACAAAGTGGAAGTATTTCTCCCTAAATTAAGCATTTCAAGCACAAAACGGGCTAAATGAGCTTAAATTTAAATATAAGGCATTCAGAAGACTCATTCAAAAATGCTGTGGTGATGTGTAGTATACTACACTGATCACTAGGTGTCAGTAATGTTCCCAAAAAAAAATCTTTTGCAAGTTTGAATTATGGCACAGTAATCCCTAACGTGGGCTGCTGTTGGCGGCCTTAGCCCATATCGAGCCGAAACTCAACAATGAACCCCAACATCACATCCTGTTTAATGTTCTAATGTAAAAAAAAAATGTATTTAGAAGACTGTACTCCAACTACAATCTTTGCGGAAATTCACTTATGGTCGGGTCTGGAATCGCTTAACTGTGATAAACGGCCGCACATTAATGGAAGCACTTGCCTGATTATGTGTATTTCACAGAGGGGGGTTGGCATCAAGAGCACTCCCGTCACAATGGTGCTGCCCGACTCCAGAGGCAAATCCTACCTCTTGAACATAATGGACACGCCAGGTATTGGACTGCTTTTGCATTCGTGTGCTCATTCTGTGGCGACACGGCAGAAAGCAAACACACTCCTGTCCCCTGAAAGGTCACGTGAACTTCTCGGATGAGGTTACCTCCAGCATCCGCATCTCAGACGGCATCATCCTCTTCATCGACGCGGCGGAAGGAGTATGTTGGTTTTGGTCGTCCCGTTCTGATATGATCCAAATCGACGTGTCCTGTATTTGTCTGCAGGTGATGCTGAATACCGAGCGACTCATCAAGCACGCCGTTCAGGAGCACATGGCCATCACCATCTGCATCAACAAGGTGGACCGACTCATCGTGGAGCTGAAACTGCCCCCCACGGACGCCTACTACAAACTTCGCCACATTGTGGACGAGGTCAACGGGTTACTCGGGTAAAATCCCCCGTAGGCCCGAACAAGCGATTTCTTGTCGGAGTGTGTTTATTTCTCCCTCTTTCCTTCTCAGCACTTACTCCACAGATGAGAACTTGGTGGTTTCTCCTCTGCTTGGGAACGTCTGCTTTGCCAGCTCCCAATACAGCATCTGTTTCACTTTGGGCTCCTTTGCCAAGATCTACGCAGATACTTATGGTGCGATAATACACAACTAACACGCCTGTTTATTTTTTATGCACCTCTCATACTGTGTGTGTGTGTGTGTGTGTGTGTGTGTGTGTGTGTGTTTGCTTGCAGGTGACATCAACTACATCGAGTTTTCCAAGAGACTCTGGGGGGACATTTATTTTAACCCCAAAACGTGAGCGTTTAAGCAATGTTAGCCATCAAGATATTCGGTATCTGTTCCCATTCCATGCATGGTTTTGTGTTTTATCCCAGACGCAAGTTCACCAAGAAAGCTCCCAACAGTAACTCTCAGCGCAGCTTTGTGGAGTTTGTCCTGGAGCCTCTTTACAAAATCCTCTCACAGGTTGGAATACATCTGAAAAAATAAAGATTTGGCTCAATACAGCCTCAGGCATGTGCCAATCAAGACTCTCTGTGTAGGTGGTTGGAGACGTGGACACGTCTCTCCCCAGAGTTCTGGACGAGTTGGGGGTCCACTTGTCCAAAGAAGAACTGAAACTTAACATCAGGCCGCTGCTGAGGCTGGTGTGTAATCGCTTCTTTGGAGAGTTCACTGGTATGCCTTTCATGTTTTTTGGGGTTTTTTTCTTTTGCATTTTGTTTAGAAAGTAATGTGTGTGCGTGTGTAAGTAAAATTGATCTCCGCTCTCTCTGCGCCCCACCCCTCACCACCCAGGGTTTGTGGACATGTGTGTGCAGCACATCCCCTCCCCACAGGAGGGCGCTCGGAACAAGATAGAGCACACCTACACCGGAGGTCTGGACTCAGATCTGGGGGAAGCCATGGGGGAGTGCGACCCTGAAGTAAGTGAAACTGATGAAGTTTAATATTGATTCAGTTCAGTTTTTTGCACTTTGAAAGCCAGGAGGCCAGAAATGTGCGTGCGCACTGCCCGGACGCCTGTATTGCAATCTTTTCCACAGCAACGTTTCCCAAACCTCAGTTACGTTGTCATCATGTAGATAAAAAGGAGGTAGTTAAGTTTGATAAATAAAAAAAACAAAACAAAGTTTAGCCCTGTCGCTCATGGCCTTTTCAAACTTTATTGCCAACCTTAACACTCCAACAGCAGTGTTCTGGCTTGCGGGCACATTTTTGTCACTCGTGACTTTTGCAGCAAGCAGACTTCCTGCTTATCCACCAATCACAGTCAAGAAACACTGCGCTCCACTGGAAAATCATCCTTGTCCTGTCCTTGCCTTCGTCAGGGTCCTCTGATGTGCCACACCACTAAGATGTACAGCACCGAGGACGGCGTGCAGTTCCACGCGTTCGGCAGGGTGCTAAGCGGGACCATACAGGCGGGCCAGCCGGTCAAGGTTTTAGGAGAGAACTACACCCTGGAGGATGAGGAGGATTCCCAGGTCTGTACCGTGGGCCGACTTTGGATTTCAGTCGCAAGGTACGCCGCGAGGATTTGGCCTCGCTTTTTGACAGTTAAAAGTTAAAAGGGGAGTAAGGGGGTTCTATTTTTATTAAATCTCATCCCTTCCACCCTTTTTTAAGATACCAAATTGAAGTCAATCGAGTGCCTGCTGGGAACTGGGTGCTTATCGAAGGATGTGACCAGCCCATAGTCAAGACCGCCACCATCACAGAGCCCAGGGGGAACGAAGATGTGAGGCTGGACTTTCTTAGAGCACATTTGATGGGTGCCTCGGACTTATGACTCCTCTATCTCCAGGCTCAAATTTTCAGGCCGCTAAAGTTCAACACGGCGTCAGTGATCAAGATCGCCGTGGAGCCCGTCAACCCGTCAGAGCTGCCCAAAATGTTGGACGGACTGAGGAAGGTCAACAAGAGTTACCCCTCCCTCACCACGAAGGTACATCGATACGCACCGGACTGGCTGACCTATGATGACATAAGCGGTTGTCAGCATAACAAATAATGTTAGATTCTGTGGTACAACAGGTTAATACCGCCACACCTTTTCTAGTGAAGCTTACGTTGCACTGAACAGGAAGTCACTATACAACTGGCTCAAGATAACCCTTTTTTTAAGCATCAAAAAATAAACCAGCTTTGCCACCAGCAGCTAGTGTATGTTAAAAGAAGAAATTCTACCTAAAAATGTTTTAAATTGCCGTTTTGAGATGTCAATTACAGCTGGCTGGTATTCATGTGTGTGAAACACACACACACACACACACACACACAAAAGCAGCCTCTGACAGGCCTTCAACAATTGTCAACGAGCTATACGTTCAACGATGGGTACCGTTTGTAGCCAAACTTTGCCAAATGGCTATCATTGGCTCACACTGAACCACTCACGTTCACGGCGAGGGGCGGGCTTTATGTAATCATAGCAGGAAGAGGACGCGACGTATAGCTTTTGGCACTTTTGAATGTTGACGCAGGGGAACTCGTTGCATGCAGTCTCCTGCAGTTTAGTAGCCCACCTAATGATGAAATGAACAATACCACAATCCATTTTGGCACAAACAGACTGACTTTTTGTAGAAATGAATCTTTTGGATCTCAAATTGTATGTCCATGTTGACTTACAGGGGCACTTTTTAGTAATGAGAAGTGGACCAGGCCTTGATGAGGAGGTTGACTTTGTCATTTTAAGAGGGCTCCTGTGCCGTGTGATTATGGGCGGTGGCTTACTTTGTTTTGTTATTGTTTGGCTTTCAGGTGGAGGAGTCGGGCGAACACGTCATCTTGGGCACGGGGGAGCTCTACCTGGACTGTGTCATGCACGACCTGCGCAAGATGTACTCTGAGATTGACATCAAAGTAATTGACCCACTCTTGTCTTTTTATTATGCACTGTGGTCTGCAAAAGTCTGGGCTCCACGTAAAATTTTCAAGATTTTCTTTTTATAAATCACTAATTGTTTGGTTCAGCAATTTGAGTTAAATATCACATGACTAAAATGGTGATATTTGAGAAGTGAAAACGTTTATAGGATTTACAGAAAGGGTGCAATAATTATTTAAACAAAGTTAGGCAGGTCCATAAATTTGGGCACCCGTGTTTTCTGTCCATCCATTTTCTATACCGCTTATCCTCATTAGGGTTGTGGGTATGGTGGAGCCTATCCCAGCTGACTTTGGGCGGGAGGCGGGGTGCGCCCATCGCAGGGCAGACAAACAAGCATTCAAACTCACATTCACACGTATGGACACTTTAGAGTCTCCAATTATGTGGGACAAAACCAGAAAGGATATTTAAGGTGGCCAATTCCAAGTTGTTCTCCTCTTTGCATCTTCTTTGAAGTGTGGCAATATGGGAACCTCATAACAACTTTCAAATGACCTGAAAACAAAGATTGTTCAACATCATGGTATGGGGGAAGGATACAAAAAGCTAGCTCAGAGATTCCAGTTGTCAGTTTCGACTGTGAGAAACATAGTGAGGCAATGGAAGAATGCAAGCACAGTTCTAGTTGAGGCCTGAAGTGGAAGGCCAAGAAAAATCTCAGACAAGCAGATGGTGAGAACAGTCAAACTCAACCCAAAGATCAGCTCCAAAGACCTACAACATGATCTTGCTGCAAATTTTTTAGAAGGTCCTCTTCTTTTGCAACAACGCTTGTTTTTGTCCACAGGTTGCCGACCCGGTTGTGACTTTTTGCGAAACGGTCGTGGAGACGTCGTCCCTCAAGTGTTTTGCTGAGACGCCAAACAAAAAGTGAGTGTCGTGCGGTAGAATGTAAACATGCAATATTAGCTCATGTTTGCCATTTAGGAGAGGAACCTCTACTGGCAGACAGAGGACATTGTCAGTGTGAGTGATTGACAGCTGTGTGACATGATTGGCAGGAATAAGATCACCATGATCGCCGAGCCACTGGAGAAAGGGCTGGCCGAGGACATTGAGAACGAAGTGGTGCAGATCACGTGGAACAGGTACAACGCGGACCGTCCCGGCCATTACAGTGTTGAAGTAATGACATGAAAAGGGCGATTAAGTCGAGGTGTAATGTGCCTTCCGCGATCCACGTTCCTACAGACATGTACGTCCGGTAATAGCCCCTGGAGCTTTTGAACGTCACCGTATTTCACCGCTGTCCCTCGGCTTGCAGGCATGTAGGACTGATTTGTTCCTTTAATTGAAGGCTGTGATTGAAGGAAGCGGCGTATTGAATGGTCACCTGTTCCTTTGACGTTTAAAACGAGCAAATATTCTTCCTGCAAACTCTTAGGTGCACATCCACTTCCCCGCTTTTGCAAGCTGATAACATTCTGATGAGTTTTAATTCAGCAGAGTGTGTTTTCCGGAAAGTAAATGTAACATTTAATTAAATTTATAGAACGTACGCCGGGGCCGTTTCCATTCTGGAATATTTGGACAGAAAATAAAAGATGGAGTGCTGTGTTTGGTGAAAAGAAGGTGGAGTTCTTTAAAGAGCCTCCTCGCTGTATTGATCTGCTCACTTACGCTAATTGAAAACGCTCTGAAAGCACGCATGAGATTTCCCGTCCCCGTGACACTATATGCATTATACTGTGTGTGTGTGTGTGTGTGTGTGTGTGTGCGCGCGCGCATGTATGTGGTACCTCTTCTAAGCTTCCTTTTGTGCGGCGAGGTCACGCGAGTGCAGCGGTGCCAGAAGAGTGACACACTTCACACCCCATTAGACCAAATCCTCCGCTCTTCCCCTTCCATTAACCCCTCGGATCCCCCGATCCACCAATCTCCTTTATGTTACAGCTGACACTTCACGCAAAGCACCTTTTCTAACCGCTCCCTCCGCCCCCAGGAAGAAGCTGGGGGAGTTCTTCCAGACAAAGTACGACTGGGATCTGCTGGCCGCCAGGTCCATCTGGGCCTTCGGGCCCGACACGACGGGGCCCAACATCCTCGTGGACGACACGCTGCCCTCAGAGGTCAGCTGTTGCTCGATAAGTGGTTTTATTTTGAAGATATGACGGGAGCGCAAACTCTTTCCACCGAGGTCCGCTTGCAGAGAAACTTAGGGATGCTACATTTTGGACATTAAAGATGCCAGAACCCGTCCGAAGTAGGTCAATATAAGCTAAGACATCTAAACGTGGGTGGATGACAAAGTCAATTAGTGTAATATTTAATTAAGTACAATGTTATGTAAAGTAATTTCATTGTTAGGGCCAGTAAAAAAACGAGCCCCGGGCAGCATTTTGGGCCATCCTGAGTCACGGAGGCACATTTAGCAAGTAGCTTTAGCGCGAATGGCAAAAATCCAAGAGTAATTGACACACCCACATTTGTAACACACGGCCTGCTCCTCTCCCACCAAAACGTCCCGCCAGCTTGACGTTCTCCTCTGATTTTGGATCAACATTTGCAGTAAAAAGCGGTGGTTTGAATTAATAGATAAGATTGAGCTGAGAACCCACCCTGACTCATTTCAATTAGCTGTTAGCAGCCAGCAAATTAAAATGAAGAAATGTTGCGTTCAAGGACCTCTGACTGGGTGGTAATGGTTTTATTTTGAAGTTAGATTGGAATGCGTGACATAGTACGATTCACAGTCCCACGTGTTCCAAAAGAAGTGGGGAGAAGCGTATTGAATTTATGAAAAATAATCCATTTGACATCAGTTACAACACATTGTCCATTTTCTGTATTTCAAAGGTACGCTTTGCCAGTTTTAAATACACAGGAAAATGATAAGGTAGTATAATAATAGTCGATGTAAATTAGTCATGTAACAGTCATACTGAATGTATAATGACTGAAGCATGAAGACATAATCATGTAAAAATGGTGGGCTGTATGCTGTCAATTGTTCCTGTGTTACCACACATTTATATTTTATCCCCAACTGAAAGTGAAAAAATGCGTTTTCTGGGTAGTATAATTAATATTTATTTATTTAGTACCGAAAATCCACGAATGCGTATTGGAATAACCGCGACATTGCTCTCAATGCCAAGAGCTGTGATCCAGCAGACGCGTATTGACCGGTAAAGATGGAGTTCTGATGTGTGTTGTTGTTGTTCCCGGCAGGTGGACAAGGCGCTGCTGGGCTCCGTCAAAGACAGCATCGTTCAGGGTTTCCAGTGGGGCACCAGGGAGGGGCCTCTCTGCGACGAACGTAAGGCACATGCTCGCTCTCGTTGGAGCCTTAGGTACAATTTCAACCAACATTTCAAATCAAGAGGGCTAGCAGAGCGTCGTTTATCATTTGTGCCTAATAAAGGAGACAGGAATAGGCACGCGTCTGCGCCGTGATGGTGGTGATCGTAGGCCCCCGCGAGCTGCCAATTGCTCCTCGGCAGCCACGGATGACGTCTGACGAGACTTTAAATTGAGCCTGTTTCAAAATGGAGTCAGCTGATTGTAATAGGCTGGGTTTCGATCCACACCAGAATACTGATTTTGCGCTCAACACGGCCCGAATCATAACCACACGTTAAAAAGGGGCAAAGAAAACGAGGAGGAAGCGGATTATTATTTACGCTCTTCCTGTCCCGCCCTCAGCCATCAGGAACGTGAAGTTCAAGATCCTGGATGCGGTCATCGCCCAGGAGCCGCTGCACCGAGGCGGGGGCCAGGTTATCCCGACCGCCAGGAGGGTGGTGTACTCGGCCTTCCTCATGGTGAGCTCACCGACACCCCTACCCCGCCGCCCCACCCCTCCTCTCTGCTATCCGCCATTAAGACCGGCTTTCTTTAGCGTTCCATTACCTTGATTACACTTTGCATTTTTGCTGACCATCATTCTCTTTAATTGCGGGGCGGAGACGTTCCTCTTTGGCTCGTCCGCTCATCTCGTGTTTGACCGGGTCACCCGTGCATGCTTCCAAAAAGAAACATATGCTTCCTTGTGTCACAGGCCACTCCAAGGTTGATGGAGCCTTACTACTTCGTGGAGGTCCAGGCTCCGGCTGACTGCGTGTCCGCTGTCTACACGGTGCTGGCCCGACGGAGGTCAGTCCACGTTTTGATACACGAGAGCAGCGTCCTCACTGATGCACCATTCGCTCGTTAACCGTGCCGCCGTCTCACAGGGGCCACGTCACTCAGGACGCGCCGATCCCGGGCTCTCCGCTCTACACCATTAAGGCTTTCATCCCAGCCATCGACTCCTTCGGCTTCGAGACCGACCTCCGCACTCACACCCAGGGGCAGGCCTTCGCTCTGTCCGTCTTCCATCACTGGCAGGTACGAGTCCGATTACCTGTCGTCCAGTTGAAGGCACCGGGCAACCCGCTAGGGGGGGTAATGCGTTGCCGCAACAGCAGAGGAAAGATGAGCTTGGCAGTGGGGAGAATTAGAAACGTGTGCAGATCCAAGTTAAGCACACATGCATTCCCAAAAATTCATGAATTAAAGGAATTTTGTAAACACAAGACTCACTTGAGAAGCAGTCACAGCGTAGCGAGGCACGGAAGATTACGCCACGTGCTAGATATTCGCCACGCTGGTCTGCCTAACTTGACTCTCGCAACCATCGTGAAGGACAAAGATGGTGGTGTAACGGGAAGATGGTCGATCAACAAGCATGGTTTGACTGTCGGCCGAACCATCAGCCGAAACAGCATCAGCAAACAAAACTATCCGCCACGTTAACAGACGGTAGGAAATCACAAGACCCAGATATAGTACAGTGGAACCTTGGCGTGGCATCCGCCCCGGTTAGCATGTTTTTCAGTTCACGTCGAACATTTACACCCGAATCTGCACTCGGATTACGTACATTTTCCCGTTAGCGTACAATATGGCGCGCGTCTCGTCGTGTTACAAAACGGCCGTAGGTTTGAACAAAGAGGCTAGCTTGCTAAGTTTGATGGCAAGTCAGCCACTGTGACGATGGCGTTAGCAGAAATGTTTTCACAGTTTTACATGTATTAAACAATTCGAAATGTCATCAAAGATCACTGGAAAAGGTCAAATGTCCGTGTTTCCAAAGATGCGACGTGTCAGAAACGCAACACTGACACCACCTTCTTGTTTTGCAGTGAGTTACTTCCTGAATTCGATTCAAGTTAGTGTTTTTTTTTCCACCTTCTTTATCAAAATGCTGGCTCTTGACACTTTCTGTGGCCCCATTTTGGTTTATTGAGGTGAGAAACACAACTAAAACAAGTAATAACTCACGGCAAAACAGGAAGGTGGTGTCTGTGTGGTGTCTTGCTGCGACATCGTGTTATTGGGATCACTCACCTCTTCAGTGGTGAAGAATCACGTCTTCAGTGAAGGTACAAGTAGTCTTCAATGTTAGCTGATGTTTTTTATTCATCATTTATATATGTAAAATGTGTTTACTGCATGAAAAACTACAAACATGTTTTTTTGTGTTCACGTGTTTGGCTTTCTGGAACAGATGAGCTGAAGTGACATTATTTCTTAAGGGGAAAATGGATTGGCTTCGTTAAAGCCAGATCTTCTGGAGCGGTTCTACTGTATTGTATATGCTTTGCGTGTTCAGTGTGAGGTAATCGCACCCAAGCCGACTTACCACAGTCTAGGAAGGGAACTCGTGCATAACCCGGGGGCCGCCCCTCCTGCAGGGAGTCTTGTTTACGTACACATGATGTGTTTCCCATCTCCTACTTTGGGTGGACACTTCCTCGCTGGGAAATTGGGGTGACTGTGTGCAACGTCCAAAGTGTCTTGTTATGCTTAGAGAATGCAGGTGTACTTAAAGTGATGCCGATGTCCCACATAAAAGAAGTCCCAAGCGTGAAGCAACACGTGCTAAAAAATCCGTCATGCTGTGCGCACGTCCGCCACTCAGCCTAAATCACAGTTGAAGTGCGGTGTTGAGTCATTAAGATTTAAGTCCGTCTCCGCCCGCCGTGTGCGACATGCGTTTGTGCGTGCTCTGCGGCTGTCGGCGAACATTAAGCCCCCGCTGATGGGGGAGGGGGGGCTGATTACTGTACGCCACAGTCCTTCACGTGGAAGTGAAAGCAATCGCTCGGGCTTAAAGCCGCCGTGTAGCACCTGAACGACTCAAAAGGAGCGAATGGAATGGACCCGTTCATCCGGGAGAAGAAGCGCGCACTTGAATATATTCAACTTTTCCAAGTGTGTGTGTGTGTGTGTGTGAAAGTGATGATACGTGTCGAGCGTTCTGCATAAATTATCCGTTGTGACGGAATGGTTTCATGATTTATGACCCCCCCGCCACGTCCGAGTCACATGGCGCGTCCTTGTCCCGCGAGGATCTCCCGGGCCTTCAGCACCAGTCCCATCATTGCTAGCATGATTACATATTTACTTACTCAGCATCCGTCTTCGCCGCCGCGCTTCGACAGAGCTAGACGCCGGCTGGCGCCGATTGACTCAGCTGTGCGCTTGCCCCGTTCAACTCGTTAGCGTGGCGGCGTTCTTCTGCCAACTCGCTGTTCCGTCCGTCTGTCGCTTTGCCTTCAGTACGTGCGTTTGTTACTTTGAGGCCAGGAAACCTGCGACCCCACATTCAACTTTGGGAAGAAGTGTCTTCCCCCAAAGAAGACGCAGCCTGTCGTGATGTTATCACCTGATGATGATGAGCTCTGCGATGTGCCTTCGCTCAGCACGACTCAATCATTTCCCAAGACAACCTGCCAACGCGGCGTTGGTCACCACGTCACCTCCTCCATCAACTTGATGGCCGCCGCTCCCCCGAGTCAGAAGCCTGCCAACGAATCAGATAATACGGAGGGGGTGGGGGAGTTGGAGCGCCGCCTCGGAAAGGCGTCCACTCAGCGAGAACGTCACGCGTCTTTCACCTTGATGGATTGTTTCTGGGATTTTTACCTCGGCTTGATAGAAATGAAAAGATACGCCGAGTGGAGCAGCTCCAGCTCGTCTCTGCCGCTTGAAGTTTGTTGTATTTTGATTTTTTGTTTTTTGTTTTGGCCGTCATCCACGGTCCTTATGTAAGACATGAACACGTCTTTTTTCTGCGCATTCTGAAGACAAAAAAACAGCTAAAAAGAGGCAGGGAATGAATGCACATAATGGGACGCGCCAATTCCAGCTAGAAAGACGGCTATGAAAAGAAGGTTTTATGCTTATGCATTTTTTATTGGCCCTCAGTACGTTCTAAAAATGTAAGTTATCAAGAAAACCAATAAAACAAAAAGTTACACAAATAAATTATCAGTGGGTTTACAAGAATGACGTCATCAGGAGAAAAAAGTTGTAAGCTAACAAATGTCGTTTTAGTTGCAATATTAAGGAATAAAAATAGATGGCATTATGGCGTTTGTAATGCCATAATGTATTGAGAAACAAAACAACAAAGAAGAAGGGGTGATGTTACCAGAACAGGGTTAAATATAAAGTCATTCAATAATTACATTGGGAAAGAATTTACAAGAAGAAATTGTAAAAACATTAGGAAAAAAGGACAACTGCTGAAATTTTGCAAGTCATATTCTAACGAGGAAAAAAAGTTGCAATATTTACAAGAATAACTTCTAATATTAGCAGCAAAAATAATATAATTTTAGTAGCACAGGGTTGAAATTTGAAAGAAAAAGGTACTTTTTTAAAAAAGTTTTTTATTTCATTTTGAGAAACCTTATTTAAGAAGAATGTTGAAATATTTTGACAAGTCCCAGCCCAAAAACAACAGCAAATCTGTGAAAAAAGATCAAATATCATAATACTTTCACCTATGTCACACATTTTTTCAGTATGTGACCCTTGATGGAAAAAGTTTAGACATCCTTGATTTACAGTATTTTGGCCGAGCAGTATTAGCCAAGCTTCCTTCCTGTGTGCAATATTTTCACATAGCAGAGTTGAAAGGAACGCTACACGCAGCGCTAACTTTTCCAAACACCAAAACAAAAACACAGCAGCAATGGCGGCAGCTCCGATATGTAGCCTAACCTTTCGGTAGTGGCCTGAATGGTAACGCTATTTTTTATGCAGCTAGTAGCTAGCCAGTGTGGTGGTGTAAGGTGGCACTACTCTTGTAACGTAGTTCTTTGGCGTAACAATGTTAATATCAATAATTATACAGTGTCGTGGTTAGTATGCAGGTCATATTTTGTAACTGGGCCGTTGTTGGGGCTTTTTGGAGTTTTTGGCAAAACGTGACATGTTTTCAAATGTGATGAATGAAGGGTTAAGATAACAGAATTATATCAGTTTTTGCCATGAATCAGTAAGCATGTCTGGAAGCCTGTTCGTCTAACACTCAGAAATACGCAGTGCACTTGAACCCTCCATCAGCCTAGGGCGTGCAGCAAGAAAGGAGACAGAAACAGAGTTGTTCATCGTTTTGCGTGTTTTGTATGATGAAATAAACCACACACACACTTAATAAACACGCACCGATGCTTTGTTTCGAAATTTGGATCCTTGGAGTGATACATGGGCAACTGGACTAGTTCTTGGAGGCGCAATGTTACAAAAAATCACTTAATTTCACTCAGGTGTGGACTTTTTCTCCCTCCCTCTGTCTTCTGCAGATCGTTCCCGGCGACCCACTGGACAAGAGCATTGTGATCAGGCCCCTGGAGCCTCAGCCCGCCCCCCACCTGGCCCGAGAGTTCATGATCAAGACCCGACGGCGCAAGGTGAGTGACGGCTTCTCGCCGGGCTTAGTCGCCTTCAACCCCCCCAACACACACACACACGTGACCGACGTCCTGTATCTTGGCAGGGCTTGAGCGAGGACGTGAGCATCAGCAAGTTCTTCGACGACCCCATGCTGCTGGAGCTGGCCAAGCAGGACGTGGTGTTGAACTATCCCATGTGAGTGAAAGGCCCAAAACACACAAAACCCCAGTTTCTTTTGTATTTGTTTGTTTTTATGTGTATAAATGATTGTTGTAGAACACACCTCACCTGAAAGGTTTTTTTGTTTTTTTTAAAGAAAATGTCAACCTGTCTGAATAATAAAAACAGAATCTTTTGTATGTGAACGTTTCATCAGTCTTTTGATTCCATTATAAAGTAGTTGAAAGCTACCCTTTGAAGGCTTAATTAGAACCCCAACAAAATGTCCTCAAGACCCCTTTAGAAGGACTCTCAGGTTACAGCTGGAGTGCACAACCTTTTTCCAGCGAGGGCCGCGTGATATTTGAAAAGATGGAAGGGCCGCTTTGATATTTTTCATATGTGAAGAAGTTGTGAATATTTCCATTGACAAAATATGCATCTCAGCTTCGTGATTTAGGTGAAAACGCCCATTATTAGAAATTTGATCTGTTTTTCCTCCATCCATCCATTTTCTATGCCGCTTATCCTCATTAGCATCGCGTGTATGCAGGAGCCTATCCCAGCTGACATCAGGCAGACTGGACTTCATCCCGGACTGGTCGCCAGTCAATTACAGGGCAGACAAAAAAGCATTCATACTTACATTTGTACCTGTGGACAATTTAGAGTGGCCCATGAAACTTTTTGGAACTTGGGGGGGAAACCGGAGTACCCGGAGAAAACCCACGCACGCACGGGGAGAACTTGTAAACTCCACACAGAGATGCCTAACTTGAGATACAAACCCGTGTGGTCAACACGCTAACCACTTCCCAAATCTTTCTAACTTTCTTCTCTTAATAATATGACTTTATTCTCGTAATATAACTTTTTCCCAACCCAATTTTCCACATTTTTTATTTTGTTTTGCGACCAGTGCAGGGGCGGTTTGGCTCCAGCATACCCTGCGACATAGACAATGGATGTTTTGTTGTTTTTTCATAATATTACTAAAATGGCATAATTTTTCCTCTTAATTTTACACTTTTATTCTCATAAAATTGCTTCTTTTTTAAATTCATTTTAGAACAACTTTTTTCTTGTAAAATTACAGCTGTTTTTTTCAATGTTGCAATGTTTTTTTAATTTTCCACCTATTTCAACATTCTTTATAAAGCAGTTGCTACTTAAGTTTTGGGGAAAATTACTTTGTTTTTGTAATATGACTTCATATTTTATATATATTTTAATATTTATTTTTCCTCATTTTTGTTGTTCTTGTAAAATGATGACTATTTCTCATTATATGGCAACTTATTCTGTTAATATTTAACATTTTTCTGTAAAATTCCTGCTGATGTTTGCTGTTTTTTAAAGTTTTCCTGTTGAATTAAATTTTTAGAAAGTGCCACAGGCTCAAGTTACCCCCTAGGCTGCACTTTGGACACCACTGTGTTACACTATTTCCTACATACTCTATTTATCCCCTCCTAAACTTCCCTCTTTGTCCATTTGATTGTTTGTACTTATCAAAGTCTCCTGTGCATTGTTAACTTTTTGGCTTTACACTGCGGTGAGCTCGAGGTCGTGTGTGTGATTGGCGTGCCGGCCGGCGACACTGTGTGGGCCGTGACTGATGGACAGGCTGAGACATGAGCGGAGGCAGGCGGGGGATGAGGAAGCCAAACTTTGGCTCGTGTGACTGAAAGCCAAGAGTGACCGATGCGCGCTGAAGACTTGCCATGTGAATATAATTAATATAAATATTTATGCTCCCAATGATAAGTTCAACAAAACTCATCTTCATTACAAATGCCACTTGGACCGCCGAGAGACCTGCCATCAAGGAACGGAACCTTCGTCTTCCCCATGGCAGGCAGAGCTACGCTGCTACCGAGTGATGCTGACGGACGGACTCGTCTTGACACACTTTCGGAGGACTCTGGCGTACAAACAACTCACCCTATCAATTCGAACCCGCTCGCGCCGCCGACCTTGACAGCTCGCCACCTCCACCGCCCTGCAGGTAATGGATATTTTAGAAAGGACGATATCAGGTACAGGAAGAGTCAACTAACATGGCTGCCGTAGAGTGATCTTACAGGACGTGCCTTTTTCCAACACATTTTACTGAACCAATCTCGGCGATGGCTTGTTATTCTGAGGGTTTCATCTCATTCGCACAGAAATCGCTGCAAAAATGGTCACATTAGCGAACCGTAAGCGTAGATGTGGCATGTTTTATCCTGCGCCTTTTACACAGAATCCAGCGGAAATCCATTTTGTCTCGTGCAGCAGCTACACGACGGGAGAAAAGACTGAAAGTTCTTTGCATGTATTAGCAGTGCCGTCACTCAAGGAGTTAGCGCTATTCACACAGAAATCCCTGAAAAATGTGTACACAGAACTTTATATGGCAATGGATACTGAGCTCTGTAATGCTTGTCACACAGCGATAATAGCTTTCAACACAAAACATTGCCTCTGTTACTGCTTCTGATGACGGAAAGTTGCCAGTTTTACTTACAGAACAGCAACATCTGGAGGGGGAAAGCCAGGAAAAAGCCTGATGTGTACAAGCTGTGTGAAAGGCCACAAATAGTTCAGGTTTGCTTCAGCTGACTCTTTTGGCCATTTTGTTTTTGATTTACACGGATGCCGCATTTTAAATGTCCCGTAAAAAAAGGTTTTTGTTCACCGTGTTGATGTTCTGTGTAAACAGCACCAATATTGGTCGACTTTTACGGGCAATGTAGAAGGGGTGTAACTCAAAGGAAAAAACAAAACAAAAATGTGGCCTTTTCACACAGTCTGTAAAAGCCAGACTCCTTCCATGTTGATGGTCTGTGTAAACAGCACCAACATTGTTTGTCTTTTACAGGTGATGTAAAAGGGTGTCACCCAAAAACCCATTAAAATGTAAAAAAACCCCAACAATTTAAAAAGTTGGCCTTTAACAAACAGTCTTTAAAAGCCAGGCTTTTTTCCTACCATGTTGATATTCTGTATAAAAGCCACCGATCTGAAGTCAAGGAATTAAGCTGTACCGCACATCGACATGGGCAAAAAGGCCGTCTTTTAAGGTGCCTTCCGTAAGATCAAAAAAAGGAAACTTAATTTAATTTTCCTACCATTTTACTGTTCTGTGTAAACAGCACCAACATGGTTTCTTTTACAGGTAATGTAAAGGGTGTCACTCAAAAATACACAAAATGCAGAAATCACAGCCTTTAAAAGCCAAGCTTTTTTCTTACCATGTTGCTATTCTGTGTAAAAGGCACCGATCTTAAATTGAGGAATAAAGTTGAACTGCTCATGAACCTGGTGAAAAACATCCAGCTTTTAAGGTGGTTTCTGTAAGACTACAAAAAAAAGCCGGATTTAACGTTCCTGCCATGTTGCGGTTCTGTGTAAATGGTACCAACATAATTTGTTTTACAGG
Organism: Oostethus manadensis; assembly: GCA_024372805.1. Taxonomy (NCBI): domain Eukaryota; kingdom Metazoa; phylum Chordata; class Actinopteri; order Syngnathiformes; family Syngnathidae; genus Oostethus; species Oostethus manadensis. The sequence continues at coordinate 712,486 of QODF01000227.1, forward strand.
TAATGCAAGAGGGGTGTTATTCAAAAACCTAACATATTGTAAAAATTAAAAGTAGGCCTTTTCCACACAACCTTTTAAAAGCCAGGCTTTTTTCCTACCATGTTGCTTTTCTGTGTAAAGGGCACTGATCTTAAAGTGACAGTTGTTGGAGGATTTTCTTTAAAGAAATGAAAAGAGAGTCCGAAAATAATCCAAGTCAAAAACACGGTGTGCTCACTCGACAGGATAAAAAAATCCATACATTGATGCGATCGCTCCTCCTGTTGGTTGATGAACGACAGCTTTTTGTGCGTCCTTTTTTTCAACAGCCACTAGGGGGCCTGTTTGCATGGGCTCCATGCATTGCTATGATATGTCGTCATCGGGGGTTGGCTTCCTCCAGCGCCGTTCGCCGCCTGCAGGCGCGAGACGGATGTCAGCCGCTCTTCTCGCCGGGTCTGGACGCGAGGGCCCGGAGCACTCGTTACAATCTGTGGTCCCAGTGCTAAATATAGCATGAGTGGCGGGCTTAGCCGGGGGGCCAAGACGACCCTTTTTAGCTCCCATCTGCTCTCTGCCGCCTCATCAGTCACCTTTTCGCCGCGTGATGAGTCCATCACCTGTCCTTGATCCTGCCCTGTAGCGAGGCCTTGTCGCCATGCCTCCCTGCCCCGCCCCCCCAGCGGGCCTGTCACTCAATCACACACTTCCTGACCTTTTGATCACGTGCTTCTTACGTGCCACCTCATTAGGTACGCCGCAAATACGTCCTTCCGTGCAGGTGTGCCTAATCATGACACCGCATGACCCTCACACACACCCCCAAAATCCAAAATCCCAATTTCTAGGACGCACATTTCTTTAAAAAATAGAAACCCCCAAATTTGGACAGTTAGTCATGTAAAAATGATGACTTTGTGGCGCCCCCTGTGGGTGGTGGTCATAATGCTAGCATGCTAAACGTGCTAGCAAAACATGCTAGCACGCGTCTAATACCGAAAGTTTTGAAGTCCCGCCCTTGCTTTTCAACCGATCTTGTTCAAATGTAACACACGCGCACGAAGTGAGGCTTTCTGACGACATGAACAGGCGCTAACATTTGGAAACGATAAAAAGGAATAATACCTTCTCTTCTATTAACCAGATGCTAGCCCAGCGCGAGCGCGCACGTTCTCAGATGCTCACGCGCCTGCTCCACCGCGGACACGCGCCTGCGAGAGAACCCCCCCCGCCCCTTCCTCCGAGCTGTCGCTCAAGCGGATCCCCGGTTCGACAGCCGTCGCGAGAAGCCAGAAGACCCGGTCCAGATAAATAAGAACCGAGGAGGGAAGTAGGACCTCCACCCTACCCGAGCTCCGCGCCCTGCTCTCCGGTGATCAACAGATCCGCGACTCGGCGGTCCTTTACCGGAGCAGGGATGAGCCGAGGAGGGGAAGACAACACCGGAACCAGGCGGCACATGTGAGCTCGTGCGCTCGATGAGCCAGTCGGCGCGCGCGTTGTGGAGGAGCACAGAGAAGACAGGGTTCGGTCCACGCCAAAATGACCCCCGCGTCATCGTCATCATCCGGTACCGCCGCTGCAACGGAGCGGGCCCGCGGGGATTCTGGCAGCGCTTTTACGCAGCAGACCACATAGTGACCCCACTAAGCCATGGACAACAGCAGACTGAAATAATCCCAAGAACACACACCAAGGCGCAACGGTTCCGACAAGCCCTGCGGATCTTCAAGTTTGGACCGAGCCAAGTCTTCGTCTTCGTCCTCTCCTTCGGCGTCTTGAATCCTTAAAGCATCTTCACAGACTCGCATAGCGGTAAGCAACCGTTTCACTTAAAAGAAAGTCCTTTTAACACGCTTTGGCATGACCTGGGAAAGTCCATTTTGGTGACCCCAAGCCGGGGGGGTCGTGCGCGCGCAATCACGGTGTTTTCACGGGTGGTGATGGTTAAACTGGTCCATAATGCGTATGGGGATTTGTTGTCCTGTTTATTATGACCACCGCGCGCACAGTTGATCCACTGGGACTGAGCCAGATGTCTTAATTGGTGCCTCCGCGCACGCGCCTGGCAAATGCCAATCATCTCAGCATGTATGCAAATCTTCATTGGAACGCACAAATTGCTCCTCGTATACATTTTGACCTTAATGATTATTCTGCTGACTCACCATTTATATGCAAAAAGTGCCTTGGCAACGAAACACACCTTTTATTCAATTGGAACGTGAAGGTCTTGATGCTATTATTACAGTAGTGTTAGGGCCACATGGAAAAGGATATATATATATTTTGAGATTGAAAGTTGTCAATTTACCTGGAAAAAATATTACGACTTTTATTGTCGTAAAATTACAACTTTTTTTCCTCATCAAATTTTTATTCTCGTAATATTACAAGTTTCATTCTTGTAATATTACACATTCTTGTAAAATTATGACTTTTTTCCTTGTAATGTTACAACCTATATTGTCATAAAATTACGACGTTTTCATGTGAAATTACACCTTTTTTCTCGAAAAAATTATGACATTTTTCTCATCAAATTACAAGTTTTATTCTCATAATATTACAACTTTTCTGGTAAAAGTAACACTTTTTTTAAAATATTCAGATTTTTACTGTTGTAAAATTCAGACTTTTTGTTCTAGTGAAATTACGACTTTTTTTGTACGATTACGGGTATTCTCGTATTATTGCCATTTTTTTGTCGCAATATTACATTTATTCTTGTACTTTTATTCCCATCAAATAACAAATTTATTTCTCGTAAAACTTTTTTTTGGATAAAATTATGACTTTTTATCTTGTGTGTTATTCTTGTAATAATGCAAGTTTTTTCTCATTAAATTACAACTTTTATGTTCATAAAATTATGAATTTTGTTCTTGTAAAATTACAAATTTTTTCTTGTAAAATTACAAAAATGGTTCTTGTAAAATTACAAATTTTTTCTCATAAAATTATGACTTTTATGTTCATAAAATTGTGAATTTTGTTCTGATAAAATTAAAAATAAAATTTCTCGTAAAATTCAAACTTTTTCTCATAAAATTACAATTTTTTATTTCAAATCTGACATTTGTTTTTTATGTGGCCCTAATACTTTGTGTGAAAAGGTTTGTGTGCTTTGCAAGAATCAGGGATGGAGTCAAAGGTTTGGGAACAGCTCCCTAGGCAATGTAGTGGAGTTTTACAGTGTGTAGTATAGCCAAAGTTTAAGCTGCACACATTTTGGTTACAGAAGAAACGTATTATGAAAACTGTTTACAGCAGCAGTTAAAGTCATAGTAGTAGCAGTAAAAATGTGATTGCTGCAGGGGAGACGCAACACTTGGAACCAAAAAACCTACTAAGCTAATGTCAGCTAAGGGTTTGTAAATTTTGGTTGCCTTATTTGGCTACATTTGAGGGTCAAAATCTTACAAACATCTCTCACAGCAGCTCTAAAAGTGTGATGTCCAGAGGGGAGATGCTGCCGCATAGAAAACTGCGATGTCTGAAATGCCACTCACGGCAAAACGGTTTGGGTTGCCTTACTTGGCCACATCAGAGCGTTTAAATGCTAGAAAAAGGTCAAAGTACGACATTGTTCAGGTGTGTCCAAACTCCAAATTTAACTTTTATTTAAAAGTCATGATATTATCAGAAACAAGACAAAATAAATTTGTAATTTTTGGAAAAATGGAAAAAACTGTTGTCATTTTATGAAAATAAAGTCAAAATATGAAGTCAAAAAGGCATATTTTAATGAGAAAAAAAGTTGCAATTTTATGAGACTCCACTTGTAATATTATCTGGAAAAATAATGTCATTTTATCAGCATAGAGTCCAAATATTAAAGAAAAAATGTGTTATACATTTTTTAAGCTGTAATATTTCGAGACACAAACAAAACAAAATAGAGTTGAAATGTTTGGAAAAGTAGGGAAAGTTATAATATTATGGGAATAAAGTCAAAATAAAGAAAATGTTCAAAAAACAAAAAACAGCAACAAAAACAAGAAAGTAGTGAAGTTGATGCTAATAAAAGGCATCACAAAGCTGAGATGCAATTTTTCTTGAACTATATATAACTTCTTAGCATATCTGCATGTGTCCTTACTTTTTCACTATGTGGCCCTCGCTGGAAAAGGTTTGGACACCCCAGATGTAGTGAACGTACGCTGCCGCTACAAAAACGTTCTATCTATTTGTTCTGCTAATCGAAAGTCATCGATGCAAAATGGATCGATTAGGTCACAGCAGCTTTTCAGAAAAGAACTGCTAACTTGATCCAATTTTAAACCTCCCCAACAAATTCCAGGTGCGTGTTAAATATGAAGTGTGCCACACGCGTGGGGTTCCAAATATTGGCGCACGCATCAGCATCCCATCATCCCCACATCTGCCCTCTCTCTCCTACATCCCATCACCATCATTCAGCGCAGTGAACCAGGGGGAGCGACCCGCACCTGGCATCCTTTAGCGTGATGAAAAGTGGCGTTGCGCTCGGCGCCAGCCTCCACGGGAAGCGGCGGCGATGACTTCCCCCCCCCGATGTGGCGGAAAATGAGCGTTTATGGCTACGGAATTTTCAAAGAAAAGTGTGATGGATTTTCGCCACTGTGGCCAAATAGCGAGACCTTCACGCTGCGGAGGTCTTCATAACATATGGATGGGATCCATTTATCACCTCCCCCACACACACCCTTTGCAGCGCAGACATGCCTCCATTCACCCCCACTGCCCGCTCATCTCCGAGCGTTTATTCTATGAACTCCTTCTGCAATGCACTCCATCTCTGCCACCACATGACCCGCCCACCTTGTAAGAGGGAGGGGGGGTATAGCCGACCCTTTGCTTTTGCAAGACAGATGAGGCACAGACCGTGTACGGCAGCCATGACACGCCACCTGACCACAGGGCTCCTGGGCGACCTTTCACCTAAATCACAGCCTTTGCACGTCGCTGGGGTGGCGCAACCCCCACCAATCAAAAAGCCCGAAGAAATAGGCGCAAGATTGTGCAGGGTTGGTGTAACTATAACGTAAATGTGTGTTTATGTCATGGACTCCCCTCACCGGTGCGTCATCACAACAAGATGACATCCTCCCCCTTTGAAACGGCTTGCTGGTAGAAAACTGTCCTTATGAGCGTCACACTTCCTGTTAATTGTCATCACCACGGCAACCAAGGGCAAACCCGCCATTTCAATTGATTTGTAGGAATAATGACGCTACTCTGTATTGGTAAAAAGGTGAACATGGAAGGGGAAGCAAGCAAACAGCATTTCCTTGCTGAATTAGGGTTATGTAGTCTTGGTGTCCAAAAAAATGGGTAATTTTGCTCACTTGTGTATATTCTTTCACTCCACAGACTCTTTTTAGGCGCTTGGGCTCTTTTTAAACTGCAATGATTATTAATAATATATTGTTTCGTGACTTTCCTCCCATTTTTGAGGGCCTTAACATGCATGAACACTCTCCAAAATTTCCTAGCGTATCAGAATGAGCGAAAAATATGATATTTCAGGGGTG
>QODF01000227.1:729109-1222354 GCA_024372805.1 Oostethus manadensis
GTTAAACAAAGTAACGTTCATACATGAGTGGCTTTCCGTGGCCACAAGGCGTCAAGATGATGCGAGCTGCGGACCACCATGGCGCGATGAGAAGGGACGAAAGACCACAGAGAAAAAAGAAGCCCCGTGGGCGTGCACAGATGCTTTCGTGTAGCCTCCATCGCGAGCTCACGAGCTAATAATCTGAGAGCCTTTATGTCCACAGCAAAACAAAGAAAAGCAAAAGACACATTGGCGCTGTAGGCTCGACTTTAAATAGCACTCTGCTGCCTTTTTATGCTGAATAGTACGGGCTTGCTTCATCCAGTGATGCCATTTTTAGTTTCATACTTGGCAATGGGAGCGAATTACCTCGTCTACACTTGTTGGCCAGCTTTCACTGGGGTACAGGTAGTAACAGGCGCCTAAAGGGGTGGAGCCAGACACAGTGAGACCCATTGAACGGGTATTTTTTGTCCACCAAGGAGAATATTATTGAATTATAGTGCGAGTTTCCTCTCATTGTCCCCATCCAACGTGCTGCATACAGAATGTTATATTATTTTAGTTGTAGTGGTTTTATTCAGTTATTATCATTGTTGTTCTTTTTAGAACAGTTTGAGTTGTCTCTTGCTATTTGTATGCTGATAATGCCCAAGTCATTAAAACATACTATTATCTAATTAGGTTTCGATTTGGAGTGAAAAACACTCTTTCAAACGTTACTTTAACATACTGAAGGATATTTTGAACATTGGAACATCGTTTCGGTTCAGCGAGCAGCATATCATGCACTGTCCCGACCAAAGACGCATATCGCCATGACAACGACGTCAAAGTGTCTCCGAATCAGTCAGACAACTTAAGTTATCCCTCACATACGATGACATGCAAATGTCTTCACTTTTTCTTCTTCTTGAGTTCAACAAGCAACATATCATGCACTGTCCGGATTCAAATTTTGCACCCATGTGCTTCATTTTAAGTAATGTGAGGTAAAATCTGAGCTATATTACTTTAAAAATAAGCAAAAAAATCTGCCAAAATTAACAAAAATACTTGTCTTGCCATAATAAATTTTAGTAGCTATAACCTAAGCTGTAAGCAAATTGGTCTAACGTGGAACGTTTTCGTTGTAATTTCAGGTATTTCATTGAACTTTAGCTAAAATTTCAGATCTTTCAGATCAGTTGCCCCCTTCAAATCAACCCTCAGGAAACAAAAAAAACAGTAGACGTCATTTTATAGACACATTTTTGTTGCTCTGTTGCTGTTCTTGAGCTCATTGAGCAGCATATCATGCACTGTCTCAAATAAGGACGCATATTACCATGACAACCACATCAAAGGGTCTCCGATTCTTTCAGACAACTAAATTGATCCTTTTTTTCTTCTTTTTAAGTTCAACAAAAGTTGAAGTGGTCCTAGAGCAGAATCCGGAGATAAGAGGCGGGCTAATGTAAGCAGGCCGTGGGGGTCTGTTGGCGTGCGGCGGCACATTTCACGAGGTGGCTGTAAACACCGCCGGGCCGGGTGGAAGGATTTACCTCGGGCTGCAATGGATTTATCGAGTCGCCGCCGCTCGAAGTTAAAGTGCTCCATCCCTCCGGGCGACCTTTATTCAGATGCGCTCATTCGCCGTTCCCATGCAAAACGACGGGGGAGTCGTGAAAATGAATTATTGTCCTTAACGGCTGCGCTCGGCCGTCAGGATCGCACTCGCTTTGTTTTGTGTTACTTTGCATGATGGAGGCCTTGCCGGCTTTTATCGTCCGCGTTTACACCACATTGGATTGTTGTTCTGCACAAGCGAACCCTACAGCTCCACGGCACCGTTAAAGTCACGTGGCAGCCAGCGTCACCGCAGGCGACGACATATTGCGCCGCCTTCCGCTGTAACCCTCGGCGGGTATCCTTCGGGCGGCCTTGGCGTGCCGTCGTCGTGGTCGTGTAGCGAATGTGTGAGTTGCTCACTGTCGCTTTCATTCGCTCGCCATCTGCTCCAGTTTGGCTGCGACCGAGAATCAATTCTTAATATTGGCAGCTTCGCGTCGAACTTTAAAAAAACACTTTCCTTCGCCGATTGAGGCTTTTTTTATCGCCAGACTGGAGACAGGAAGTAAGCCGTCCCATGCAATGGAGATAGTCACGGTACTGGTTGGGTTAATTGCTAACATGTTTAATTAACAAAGTTACGTTGAAATTCATCCCAGTTTGAAACTTTTCAACACAGTAGGAAGAACCAGAGCTTAATTCATCCTACCCGCTTCCCCGAGTCATAGCAATTACTGATAGCTTCGGTGTTTGCGTTTTCTCATGTAACAATTTTTAATAAGGGCAAAAGCATGAAAATGGTTTCTCTAGCGCTTATATCCAAACTTTTTACACCAACTGGCTTATGCAGTAGTAGAGACGCACATTAACTATAAGGAGCAAAAATAGGTGAAAATGGTATGTGGTAATTAAGTGCAGGATATTCTGTATGATGGTAGCTTACTTAAATAATAAAAAAGCAATTAAGAATAAATAACTACAGGAGTAAAAACTGATGTGGTATATAATTGTAATTTATTTATTTACTTTCTGTATTTTCTCATTTGTCTACCAAAGGTGGGAACTCCAGTATTAATTTTGATGCCTTTGAACTCAACTTGGACTTTGACATTAATGACTCGGCACTTAAATCTGAAAATGATTTTCAGCGAGTGTGTTGAGTAAAATGGTAAGTATTCTATTAATGTGACTGTTATGTAATTTCCCACAAGACGCCAAATTTTCCCACAAAATCTCCCGTATTGAATGCATCTGTTGACGTCCAGCCAGGTTTATCAACAAACAATGAGGGTGTGCCTACAGTGCTGGAGAGTGGTAGTGATAGACAATTACGAGCTGGTGGTACGAATCGACCTACCTTGACTCGGGACTTAACTCGGGTGCAAGTTTTTACTTTACTGGGACTTGAGTCTTGCAAAACACTGACTTTCTGCCACCTTTGTTATCTACTATAATATTAATATGATTATCATGTAATAATAGCATTACTGGAGATGCATGTATACTATATACACCTTCTATATCGGATAGAAAGTCCACCAATTAAAACAAATAGATTTCCTGTCTCGCTCTGAGAGTGTCCCCCTCACAGCAGGACAGGTCGATCGTTCGCTAATGCTAATAACTGCCGTGTCACCGAGTACTTTTTTTTTATCGAAAAAGACCCCGAGAGTGATGGTGCTAAATGAAGTTTAACCATCACTCTCGTTGCTGGTGGCACTTTTACCGGGACACATCCTAGATCATGCTGGGAAAAGTCAACCCTCATAAAAAAATAAATAAATAAATAAATAGAACCCACAGCAGCACCAGCAATTCACAAGTGAACATAAAAGAAGAAAAATGTCCTTAGACTGGCCTACGTGATGTTCCTGTTAAACAGAGCAATGAAAGATGGCCAGTTTTTAGTGGGGAATTTTCCCCACAAAGCTATTCAACTCTGCTAAATTTTCAGTTTTGAAATGAGTACTTTCAAAACTGTACTTTGTATTTTCTTGTTTTTTTATTTGGTATTTTTAGATTTTTACTTACCACTTGTTGCCCTTCCCCCGTATTAATGTTTTCTTTTTCCCTTTATTTGATTTATTTGTAATTTAAGTTAAAATTTCTTTTTTTCTTTTTATTTTTTATCTGCATCTTTTACCTAGCAATGTATTGCTCTTATATTATTATATTATATATTACCTTAAAATTTATATTATAATTTGTAACTAATTTAGTTGTACAGCTGTATTATTTCTATATTTTATGTTTTTTACTAAACTAGTCAGGTTTTAAGTAGCATTTTATTGTCATAAATGTTCACAGTTTTGCAAAAGAAGTTAAAAACAACATAAGGAGCAAATCATCACTGATATAAAGTGATTTACTCACATAAGAACTGTATTGCTACGTTTTGGTTTGGGTTCTGGATTGTTATTTGACTTGTTTGACATTCAAAGTTGGTCAACCTCTGCGCCGCTTAACTTTTACCACAAAAAAAGCTGAAAGCATGACAGGAAATGACCAGTAGGGGACATCCCACCTCACCACTGATTGCAGATGCACAATCGCGAGAAGAAAAAGTGTTTATTAGTCCAACCTGGAAGGGTAAACCTTGGCCCTGCTCCTTCGGGCACTGAGGTGGTCTCACTGATGGCGGCGTCACACGACAGCGTCTGATGAATGGCGTCCACTGGCGCTGACTTACTGACCGCCGTGTTCAGCTCTACAGGACATCCTTGTGCTCCGTCACCCGTGTTCCTCGCGAGGCCGCGCATAAACATGAGGCGTGTCCCGAGGCCCGGTCTGAAGAAACAAGGTCGGGGCCTGCCAACAAGACGATACGCGACAATGTAGAGCGGTGCAATGGAAGCGTGACCTCCCGCAGGGGGGATGATGCTAGCAAAGTGCATCTTTTGAAGGACAGTTTGCTTTGTCCACTCGTAATTTAGAAATTTGGGTCAGGTGGGAGCACAAAAAAGGCTCAGCCTGCTCTTTATGCACTATTTGCATCTTTGAATAGATTTTTTTCTATTCATTGGAGACGCTGCCAAGAGGTCACATGTTTGATTCTTGGATGCTACCGCTGAGCCCCTTTCATTTCAAAGTAGAAAGCTATTTTTATTCAATAAGATAAGTGATTCATTATTGGTCAATTGCATCTTGGCTCAAAAAGAAGTGCAGTACTAGCTTGGAACCACTGGAGGCGCGCTTTCATTTTACACTGCATTTAAGGCCACTTGTTATAGCAAATAATGTTGGATAAATATGCCCTCTTTCTTGCTTTGCTTGCAAAAAACGTTTCTGCTGTACAGGAGAAACGTTTTTTCATTTTGTCTATATTAACTAGTTTTTATAAATTGTCCATTGGTGTGAATGGTTGTTTGTCTTTGTTTGTCTATATGTGCCCTGCGATTGACTGGCGACCAGTCCAGGGTGTACCCCGTCTCTCGCCCAAAGTCAGCTGGGATAGGCTCCAGCATACCTGTGACCCTAATGAGGATAAGCGGCATAGAGAATGAATGAATGAATGAATATATATATTTTTTTATTATCCTTTTTGTTTAAAACAGGACCACCTTCAGAAAAAATTATACTGTAAAGTGCTCATCCTTTTTTCAAATAAAAATTTTACATGAAAGATCATAGGTGAAATTTAGGAGTATTTTTGAGAGTACTTTTACACACAAAAAAAAGACGTAAATTTATGAGAACAAAGTCATCATTTGAGAAACCTTTTTTAAAAATGTGGCCCTAATACTCCGTCGTATGAAACACATACAATCAAATATTTGTGTTTTTGTTACATTGTATCCTTTAGCTGCAAATTACATCGCAAAGTGAACATTGTGAGATAATAATGGGGGAAAAAATAAATCATTTTCATTATTATTTTTGTAGATTTTGACAAAACACATCCAAACTCATTCATACACGTTCCAAATGTTCAAAATAATGCTAGAGGTTGTGTTTTCTCAAAAATAAGATGAACACATAACGTAGTAATAATTAAAAAAACAATGAAAATAAGAAACATTTGTCATTGTTATCTCTTCAGACACCATCTTACAGGTTTTTGTCTACTTTCTTGACTTTTTTCTCCATCTAAAATAATCATTATCTGTCAAAAGTCATCAAATTTGTAGACTTTTATTACATTTACCTCATTATAGCTCTTAATATGTAATTATAACAGCCGTAATGAGGTGGAGCTTTCTCTATTAGGTTTGATTTGTTACACTCCAATTGAAAGAGTACGATCTAGAATGAATATTAGATGCGTATAGTCCCGCTGGACGAGTTCAAGCGTTTGTATGAATTACTAACAAGGTCTTAGCGAGAGGGGGAGGTGCAGCGGCAGACACCCTGGTGGGCACCAATGTTTATGTTCACTCAATTATTCACGTCCTGCGGAAATTGCAGGTTATCAAGAATTCATGTCCAACAAGAAAAGGGATCTTAATAGGACATGTAGACACTCGCACGCCTCCTGTCGGGTTTGGTTTGGTTTCAAGGAACTCTGGTGCTCTGCTAGTAACGTTCGAGAGACGGGTCCGGGCCAGTGAACTCTGGTCTGGTTTGCTTCCTTTGAGCTCCGTTGTGAACGTTACACCCGCCATAGACACGGACCAGTTGGAGATGGGATTTATGGCTCTTTGAAGGGAGCAGTTCTTTTCAAAGAGCCGTTTAAAAAAGCAGCTCATTTGGCTCATTTTTCCAAGTGCCAATAATCACTGGGAGGTTATTAATTTACATATCCCACCAATATGAGTTTGAGTTATTGATTGTAACCTTATGTGTGGATTCAATTTTAAAGTCTTCCACGGGGTGGCGCCATATCACTCTGCTTTGACAGTGAGCTTCACTATTTTGAATTACCCTTTGTACAAGTTTCGTGGAAGTGTGTAAACCATGACTTGAACGCGTATGGACATTACAAAACAATTCCGGACAAAAAACATCAGCTCCAGTTCTTCACCAATCTGCCAATCAAAGATATGTGACTCAAACGGCGCGTTGCCGCAAGGCTTTCCGTTCTAATTAATCTCCGCAGGAAGCCTAATTGATTGACTCATTGCCGCAACCTAATCAACGCGACGTCTTCCGGCCCTCGTGCGAGCGAAGTGGCAATTTCACGCTAGCTTGCGGGATGCGGGGGTGTCTGTGTGTGTGGGACGGGGGGGGCATAGAGTTGTCAGGTGTCTACATGAGAAGGAGATGACTCCAACAAGGCGGCGGTTAATCAGTCGCTCGTTAATGTTGTTGTGTTAAATCCCCAGGGTGACGTCGTTTGGGTTTTATATTCTATTAGGACTTGGATGAAAGTGTTCAGTTCCTTTTTGTAAAACCATGTCCCCACAATGGGAGCCTTGATGCTGGAATTTAGGAAAAAAATGCTTTTATTTAGCCTTTACTGTCTGTAGCTTTAATGCGAATGACAATTAATAAATGGTAGCTGTTTTGTGGTAGAACATGCGCTGTTATTAGTCAAAACATATTGAAATACAAGTGCTATGTATTATTCTGGTCACTGGGGGGCAGTGATGACACAAGATGTTGAGACATTACCATACATCACATTACCTAAACGCTGCTGGAAGGCATGTCCGACATGAAAGAGTGAAAAAAGTTCTCCTCCCATTTTGTGTGGTAGTGGTAAGTTGTTGGCGTTTTTTTAGGCTAACTGGTTATTCACTAGCTTGCTAAAATTGCGGCCGTCTCGAGTGCAGCATAAGAGTTGCACACTAAATAGTAGGAGTGTAAAGGTGACTATAGGCTCCATAAAAAAGTCACAAACATGTTTTTTATGCTCTAACTATGAAAATATTCAATTTGTTGACATTCCATTCCATTTTCTTTTGCTTAACCAAGTCCGGGGGCAGCAGTCTCAGCAAGGAAGTCCATACTTCCTAGTCCCTGACCCCAAGGCGTTCCCAGGCCAGCTGTGAGACATAATCCCTCCAGCGTGTCCTAGGTCTGCCCCGGGGCCTTCTCCCGGCTGGGCATGCCCGGAACACCTCACCTGTCCAATGTAATAGGTGCCATTTAGTTAGCTGCGGGTCTGACGGGGTATCATGTGCACGAGGAAGGAGGTTTTTTATCCATAAACAAGCCACATCAGGGTTTATCATTCACCGTTTGGTGGCTTCATCTTGATGTTGTGGACAGAAAAAGTTGTCCCTGTCACCAAAGTGTGTTGATGTATTTGGACCTTTTACTGTTTGTCAGCAGTCCAACTTAAATCACGAAGCGTGACGGATTGTCGCGGCGACCATGCTCCCAAATGTCCACATTAATATTCCCCTCCACATGAGAGCACAACTCTGCTATCAAAAAGAAAGCCCAAAGCCAAAGGAACTAGAAAAGAAAAGTCCACAAGAAGTACCCACTGATAAGGACGCAGGAAAATCCTTATAAATGAAGTCAAGGAAAAGAGTAACCACTGATTTGAGTCAAAATCAATAGGCTTTTTGGTTTGAGATAGCATCCAAAATCAATAGAATCCTGGCACAGCAATATATACCCCTGAAACCTTGTGTTTGATTGCAAAGCAGGACAAGGATTGCGTATTAATATATTTTTTGAACGGGGTCATCTTGCATCATATTGTGCTCAAAATCAACAGGGATCTTGACTTTCTTCTTTTTCTTCCTTTCCTTTGGGCTTGTCCCTTCAGGGGTCGCCACAGCCAATCAATTGCCTCCATCTAACCCTGTCTTCTGTATCCTCTTCTCTTGCGCCAACTACCTTCATGTCCTCTTTCACTACATCCATAAACCTCTTCTTTGGTCTTCCTCTAGGCCTCCTGCCTGGCAATTCAAAACTCATCATCATCCTACCAATATATTCACTATCTCCCCTCTTGACATGTCCGAACCATCTCAGTCTGGCCTCTCTGACTTTATCTCCAAAACCTCTAACATGTGCTGTCCCTCTGATGTGCTCATTCCTGATCCTGTCCATCCTGGTCACACCCAAAGAGAACCTCAGCATCTTCATCTCTGCTACCTCCAGCTCTGCCTCCTGTCTTTTCCTCAACGGCACTGTCTCTAAACCAAACAACATCGCTGGTCTCACCACAGTTTTGCACACCTTTACAGGACAAGAATTGTGTGTTAATCTTTTTTTTTAACCAGCCTACCGGGGTCATGTGATGTCATATTGCTCTCAAAATCATCAGGGATCTTGACCTAGATCAATATCCATCTGAAAGTTTGAATAAAATAATTTGAGACTTATTTAAAGGAGAGAGACCGGACACTGGGTGTGTATTAATGTAGTTTTTTTAACCTGACTGCCTCAGTCATGTGGGTCATATTGCACTTAAAATCAATATGGATCTTGACATAGACCAATATTCATCTGAAAGTCTGAGGAAAATCATTGAAAACTTGTTTCTAGGAGAGAGGCGGGACACGGATGGTGTTTTGCTATGATTTCTGAACTTAAGTGTCATGGTCATCTTGTGTTGTATAGCGTTCAATTGCGGTATAAAACAATATACCGGTGGAAGCAAGAGGTTACAATGTGGGAATGGAACATACAGGCCATATGTATGGTTATGGTTAGCCTTTAGCGTGTAGCGCACGCACGCAACCTCTTTCTCGAACATAATTAATCCTCGGCGACAGGAAGTGCATGTGAGGTGTAAAAGTGATGGATTACGAGAAGGATCCTCTCTACTGGGTTGGGGTGGGATTAGATTCATCGGTGGTGGTGGTGTGTGTGTGGGGGGGGGTGTAAGTGAGCCCCCATGCCCCCACGGGTGAGGGGGGAATACTCGCGAGCAGATGTTGTAACGCAGCCAGCCCCGTTGTTGGCCTCATGAATGGGATGTTGCATGAGAAGCGTCGGCCGAGTGCAACCACGGCCTCAAACCGCCCGTGGTTGCACTCGCTCGTCTCATTAAACAGGCCCGCCGCACGCACGTGTGTGTGTGTGTTACAGTGAGAGTGTGCGTCTATGCTAATGCGGCACGTGTTAGCCGCCGATTGTTTAGCAGAAAGGATGGCTCTTTTTGACATGGGTGAGCTGTTGGAGGCTGGGACGTGATAGTAATGGGACTGGAACTGTGTGTGTGTGTGTTTACCAGGAATATGCAAAAACTACCAAATTAACCTTTTTTAAATGTGCAATTTTACTTCTGACAACATGGCAGTTTTTAACATTTACCATATTTTTTAATGTGATTGAATTTTCTTTTCATTTTCCTGGTAAATTTACCAGGATTATGCCAAAAATATCAATTGAAACTCCACTGTTGCTAACACTGCCGTTAATTTTCCTAGGCAAGCTTTGATTATGCAAAAATGGCATAATTAAAGTTTTGGAAAATATGTTATTTAGCAGGATTTTGCAAAAACTACTTAATGTTTAAATTTTTCTGGTAAACATGTCGTTTACCAGGATGATTTGTGTTAAATTTATTTCAAATTCTTTCTTAAGTTATTTACCCGGATTACCAGGATTGACCAGAAATCCACTTCCATAAAACAAGGATTACTGTTATTGACACAGCATTTTGTTTCCAGTATTTAATTTTCATGCTAAATTTGTCATCTGACAGGATGATACAAAAGTGAAGCAAGCCGTATTGCTGTTGTTAATTCTGAATTTTTCAACAGTTTCCAAATTCCTGGTAATTTTGTTACCTACCGGGGCAAGAGATATCAAATTTACGGAAAAATGACCCAATTTACTGCCATGAAACAAGCAATATTGCTTTTGCTAACATGCTTTATGTTGTTACCTATGCATGTTTAAGAGATCTTTTGGGTTTTTCTACCCTCTGTGTCCTTTTGTGGTCCATGAGCTGTGGGAGGGGGGGTCATGATAGTAAGAGGACGTGAAGGGGCGGCGTGGTCTCCCCAGGTGAACCTAAGATTGACTCTTGTGTTCCCACACTGGCCTTCCGTGACATGGACACACGACTTATTGTCTTCTGTGAGGATACCCCAGGGAAGGGAGAGGGGTGTGGCTTTCACTCCGTGCACAGCGATGCGTGTGTGCATGTGTGTGCATGTGTGCTTGCAACAATCCGCTAAGTCATCTCTCATCACGGAGCTATCGGTCTTTTAGACAGCAGAATGGCCCCTACAGTGTGGACTGAGGCGGAGCGCTGCAGCTGCTGCACACACACACACACACACGTACATCCACACACACACACACTGAGGGAGCGAGAGCTGCCGCCCCGCCCTGTTTGTCTGCTGTTTTGCTTTGCTTTACTAGCAAGACTGACGCCATTTAAATCTTTCGCTTCAGTTGATAGAATGCAAATCCAGCTGCATAAGTGGGTTAGTCAAGTCTCTCTCTGGCACATGAGCCAGGTCATTGAACGCAGCACGCCAAGTTGACTGTATTCAAAAATAACATAGTATAAGAGTTTACAAGGTTTGCTTTTAGGAGAGTGCAGCAACAGTGTGGATGATTTTTGTAAACATGAATTAATGAATAAATTAATAGTTGCAGCGTGTTGCCCCATCTCTACCCAACAATGGCGGCACACTGCCTTTGTCGTTGCCCGTTTGTGTATTTCACCAGGAAGGTCTTCCAAACAAGTGACTTTAAGGAGGGAAGAGGGTTTTGGAGCTCTGACACGTGCAGTGTCGGGCAAATTACACAGAGGCGTGAGGCCAGTTACAGTCGCTTTAATAGAGTCAAAGTACAACAAAGCCAACAAAGGAGAGAGCAGTATACCTCACAGAAAAAACCGCCCCATGAAAAACCAAAGACAAGCGGAGGACCAGGCTGGATTGTGAAGAAACACAACAACTATTAACCCTTTAAGTAGCAAAACTGCAGCATTCCAGCAAACAAACAAACTTTAATCTTAGCAGCATTTGCGGGCGTGGTTTTATGCAAAGTGTTGGAGTTCATACAGTTTCGACAGTGAGTCAGCATGTACTTGCGCCGCTGCTTTGCTTGAAAGTGTTCGGGGTGGCAGCAGGTGATGTGGTGGGTTGTAAAACACCGCTAATGGTGAGGGTGGTAGCAGGAATGTTCAAAAAACGCGGCGATAGTGTCATGTTTGGTAGTACCGGCGGGAGACCCCCCAGCAAAAAAAGCACAGCTAATAGATCGATATGACTTTATTAATACCAATGAAATAAGAGTGGTATATAAAAGTCGTGCACCCGAAATATTCAGATGTTATGTTAGCTTGTCCTCAACGCTCACTTCGGGTCACGTGAGGGTGACAAATCAGTGGCGTCATGGTTTAAAAAAATGAAATTTTCTCTCTCCGGAAAAATATTGTTAAATAAAAATACAGTTTCAGGTCACCCAGAACGGATGAGAGGCTGAAATGATGAAATATTTGGTGGTTTTGACCTGAAAACTTGAGAAAAAGTCCAAGAAAGAACCGTCTTCTCCCAGCTGCAAACAATCCATTTTTATCCCGCCTCCATGTATAAAAACCGGGATATAGTTTTGGAGTGGTGTGTGTGCCGTTGAAAGATCTTTTTGTAGCTTGTGACTTGCAATTCCCTTTCAAAACACTAGGGGGCGGTGTTTTTCATGTGTGAGGAAAGACTACTCTTGTTGAGTAGCTATTGTGGAGTAGTAGTAGTAGTAAACAATGACAACTGATGTCACACAGAAGGCAGATGGGATACATTGTGGTTGTCTACCACCTGGTCTTTTCAGTGCTTACCATTTGAATTCAGCGGCTATTATTTGTTCCATAAAAGCAACATCGGAGTCGTCAAACAAGCGCATCGTAAAAAAAAAGCAACTCTGCATCTATTCTAAACTTTAATCCCATTTTAATCCCCGACATCCATTTCACTGCATGAATTGTTATCAAGGCAAGCAGGTGATAATTATGCATATTTCGGGGCCGTCTTTTCCTCGTCGGCGACTCACCGAGTGAAGTCATGGCTAATCCCGTCGTCAAGGTGAAGCCGTCGTATAATTTGTGGGATATCGTTAGCATGCTAATAGGCTGCGGGAAGACACGGAATGGCTCAACGCTGCGTCGTTCTGTCCAGGTGGGCCTCATTCTGCAGGAACATCAGCCTGGGGTGCACAACTGTCAGACAGACCGCCTTATAATGAAAGGCTAGGAACCCCCCCCGCCCCCCCCGCCCTTGGAGAAAGTGAATAATATGAATAAAAGGCACACACACACACACACACACACACACATTGTTTCTGCCTTCCAAACCTGTCACCAAAGGCAAAGGTGCACCTACACATGTGTACACACATGCACTTCGCCGGGAGACACAACAGGAAGTTCTAAGTCACTCACACACACCTACACACTTACATAAACACACACTGACGAGTACAACGCGGAATATTTTTCTTTGAAAAGGTTTTGTCTCCAACACATTTTTTTTTGTAGCTCACACACGCAATATTAGCTACTGACGTGATCACGTGCACACGCTTAACCCTTCGCTGCATTGCAAAAAAGGAAAAAAAGCTGATGAGGTAATACTTTTATGAAAAGAAGAAGAAAAAGTGCTGCTGCTGCATGACGGTGATGAACTGAATTAAAAATACGTCACCTGCACTTTTGCCTTACCTGGGACGTTTTTCATCAACTCTCTCTTTCTCTTTCTTTTTTCCTTTTTAATAAAGGTAAGCGGAAACTAATGAATGAACGCAACTCAAGTGCTGCGACACTCAGCTGCCATTAATATACAGTGAGTGAAAAAAGAATTTGAACCCCAGCTGACTTTGTACGTTTGCCCACTAACAGAGAATTGATCAGTCTTTCAATGGTAGGTTTATTTGAACACTGAGAGACAACCGTAACAAAAAAAAAATCCAGAAAAATGGGTTTCTAAAAGAGTTATAAATTAATTTGCATTTCCATGAAATAAGTATTTGATCCGTCAGCAAGCTCTCTAGCTCCTAAGTGGATCTTATACAGGTAATGAGCTGACATTGGCAGCCCTCTCAGCAGTTACAGTTACCTGTATAAAAGAGACCTGTCCATAGAAGCAATCAATCAATCCAGATGTCATACTCTGCACCATGGCCAAGACCAAAGAGCTTTCCAAGGATGTCAGGGACAAGATTGTAGACCTACACAAGGCTGGAATGGGCTACAAGACCATCGCCAAGCAGCTGGGTGAGAAGGTGACAACAATTGGTGCAATTATTCGCAAATGGAAGAAACATAAATTAACTGCCAATCTCCCTCGGTCTGGAGCTCCATGCAAGATCTCACCTCGTGGAGTTTCAATGATAATGAGAACGGTGAGGAATCAGCCCAGAACCACTCGGGATGAACTTGTCAATGATCGCAAGGCAGCCGGGACCATAGTCCCCACAAAAACAGTTGGTAACACACTACGCCGTGAAGGACTGAAATCCTGCTGTGCCAGCAAGGTCCCCCTGCTCAAGAAAGTCCATCTACAGGCCCGTTTGAAGTTTGCCACTGAACATCTGACTGATTCAGAGGAAGACTGGGTGGAAGTGTTGTGGTCAGATGAGACCAAAATTGAGCTCTTTGGCATCAACTCAACTCGCCGTGTTTGGAGGAGGAGGAATGCTGCCTACGACTCCAAAAACACCGTCCCCACAGTCAAATATGGAGGTGGAAACATTATGCTTTGGGGGTGTTTTTCTGCCAAGGGGACAGGACAGTTGCACCGCATCAAAGGGAGGATGGATGGGGCCGCCAAGTGTTGGGTGAGATGGGTCGTGGTTGGGTATTCCAGCATGACGATGATCCAAAACACACGGCCAAGGCAACAAAAGATTGGCTCAAGAAGAAGCATATTAAGGTCATGGAGTGGCCTAGTCAGTCTTCAGACCTTAATCCCATGGAAAATCTGTGGAGGGAGCTGAAGGTTCGAGTTGCCAAACATCAGCCACGAAACATGAATGACTTGGAGAGGATCTGCAAAGAGGAGTGGGCCAAAATCCCCCCTGAGATGTTTGCAAACCTTGTGGCCAACTACAAGAAACGGCTGACCTCTGTGATTGCCAACAAAGGTTTTGCCACCAAGTACTGAAGCACGTTTTTCAAAGGGATCAAATACTTATTTCCTTCATGGAAATGCAAATTAATTTATAACTCTTAACGCATTTTTCTGGATTTTTTTTGTCATTGTTGTCTCTCAGTGTTCAAATAAAGCTACCATTGAAATTATTGACTGATCATTTCTTTGTTAGCGGGCAAACTTACAAAATCAGCTGGGGTTCAAATACTTTTTTCCCTCACTGTATATATACATATAAATATATATTATATATACATACATACAGTATATATATGTATATATGTATATAAGGAGTGTCCAAAGTGTGGCTCGGGGGCCGTGTGTGGCCAGCAGCTGTATTTTTTCATTCTAAAAATTCAACAAAAAACAGAAAACCTAGTATAGTCAATAGTCAAAATATTCAGAGAATATTCAGGGGAAAAAAGTAACCATCTTTCAAAAAAAAGTTGTAATATCGTGAGCAAACAAATCAAAGAGTAAAATTGGGTTGTATAAACAATGATTTAACTCGAATGAAAATTGAAGTATTTCAAATGGTATCATAATATTATGAGATTCACAGCAATATACTAGTTGAAAAAAATTTGTTTAAACATTCCATCCATCCATCCATTTTCTTCCGTTTATTCAAGATCGGGTCACGGGGGCAGCAGCCTTAGCAGGGGAAGCCCAGACGTCCGTCTCCTCGGCCACTTCGTCCAGCTCTTCCCGGCGGATGCCGAGGCGTTCCCAGGCCAGCTGAAAGACATAGTCTCTCCAGCCTGTCCTGGTTGCCGTCTTTCACTGTTATTCAATTCAATTTGATAAATGACCCCTCAAAAAACCAAATTTCTCAAGAGAAATATCAAAGGGGCATAGATTATGAAAAACACACAAGTTCACCAAAACAGTACAAAGGAATAAAAAAAAGTGCATATATAATAAATACTCAAATCTTTGGTGGCCGCAAGGGGTCCCAAAAAACATTGGTTGTGGCTGATAAAAATAACTCCAAAGGATGCCAGAAACTGCATTTCAATTGCAGCGGCTTTATCTACCTCTGCATGCGCTTTAAAATGTCGACTGTCGGCGCGAAAATGATTCATGTTACCCGTTTACATGTCATAACTCATCAGCGTTAACTCATCAGTCTTACTGCTATGACAGCAATGGTTCTGTTGCTGCTGTGTTGTGCAACATGCTTGTTCATAAAAGACCACGTGGCCTTCCACTTTCTCATGTACTCCAAATCATTATTACAGGTAAAAAATGAACGTCTTGTCATCTTTGAGCTTAAGCTACATAAATAAAATAATTGAATAAAATCTAATAACAAGGTTAGTAGGTTTCTGATTGGCTAAGACGACCTCACGGATTACACTGCCACCTGTTGGCCCGGCGTGCACATGACAGCGTGTAAATGTCTCTATACGTGCAGAGAGATGAATTGAAATTTGAAAAAAGGGTTGCGTACGTGGTGCCTGCAGGCCTAGCGTGCTGTGTTGTTGCATCAGTGGCGGGTCGCGAGTCAGCGGTGTAAAGTTTAGCGGTAGCAGGAGCTCGTTTGGCAGGAAACTTTGCCTGAACTTCGGGATCTGACGAGTCGGAGCAAGAAATTGGATTTGTGGTGCGAGTGGCCACAAAGTTAAGATGCAAATATGTGACATTTGGAAAGATGCACAGCGTTGACGTGATGAAACGACGGCTGCGTTGTGAGGTAATAATGGTTAAAGCACGATTAAAAGTCATTTCCAACGCAGATTTACATACACTTGCTTTCATCTCCTCCACAAATGAACTCATCATCACAGCAGCGTGCCAAAGATTAGCCTTCCTCACATCAAAAGCAAGCGAGGCCATCAGATTGTTGAAGGTTATTAACGGCGAGACCTATCACAAACGTCAAATCGCAAAACCAAATCATTCATCAACAGCACATTGATGGAAGCGCGACGAAAGTGGGAAAAGTCATCCAATTGCTCCTCGACCAACACGTGGAAGCGCCTGTGGACTTTGAGTGACACGAGATGAAGTTAAAGAGGATTTCCCCCAGCCGGGATCTGTGAAATGTGGCGAGCAGCGGCGGTGGCGATAAGAAGCCGGCCGGAGATTGCGTGCCGCCCTAATTTGAGCCACCACCGCTCGTGAAGTGGATTTGGATCAAATCAAACGAACATCTTTTATTGTTCACGGCTCCGCGTGATTAGGAGTTGATGAGCGGGGCCTGCAGGGTGGAAGCGAAGAGAAGGATTATGGGTTAGCGCTCGTATTTCTGCCCCGGCTGGACGCTTGACATAAAGCATTTAACTCAGGAATGGACTTCCTGGATTCTCTCCACTTGTGTCCTAACGTGACTTCTGTGGAGGACGTAGACGTCCTTAATTTATAGCTGATTTAAAAACATGTTTGCTAATTACCTCAGTGGCGCCCCCTATGGGTTGTGGTCAAAATGCATCCTCACTGTCATCCTCACTGTTTTATCATCCTTAGACAAATGCTCAATGACTTAGGGACCACGGCCATGTTTTTCAACAAATCTTGAAAATCTAATTTTACACACATGTTCTTGTCAGTCTCCTAAAAGTGCGTACCTAAATTTTACTGTGATTTGGCTTAACACCCTGAAATTGGGTGTTTTGTGTGAGAAATGTCAAGTCAATCCCTCTTACGGGGTTTAAAAACAGCGCCACCGTGTGGTGTGTTTGTCCGAAAAATAATAGCACGGGCAACACCATATTATTATTACTATAATATTATGATACATTATTATTGTTACGTCAAAGCACTATTTTACTGGCATAGTGACACCTTGCCACACCAAATCGGCTTGCCACCAGCCGGCAAGCGACTAGCTTCATCACACACTGCACTAATGCTGTGCATTTGCATTTTCTGCTGTGCACACTTACACGTTAGAACTACAATATACAAATACAAAACCAAAACAGCACTTTGTATAACTGGTAATGAATTAATCATAAATAATTAACAATCAATTTAACAGGACAATAGAGAAACTTCTAAATAATTCATCAGTAGTTTTGTTTATAAGTGTTTCAATCAAAATATAAGTGCCTGTAAATATTCAGTTTGCTGTTAAACATTACAATGAAAAATAAACAAATGTGGAAATGCAGCCGAAGTCAAAGCATCACATGAAAAAATGTAAGCCATGAGACGATTTGTCAATACATCATACAATAATAGCAACAGTAACAAGTTAGTGCAGAAAAACACGTTTCTGCAATGGAGTTAATGGCGTAATTGTCTTTTTTTAAGGTTTTGCATGGAACTAGCCACTATAAACGCAATGAAGACTTTTTTTGTGTGTATATGCATCTTTCTGCTGAGTTCTTTTATCCGGAATTTGGATAATAAAGCTTAAAAATGCAGTTTTACTTGCCGCTTGAGACACCGTATGCCACCAGTCACAACAGGAAGATGTCATCTTTGCCGTGGAGGAGCAACAGCAAACCAGGAGGGGACTGTGATATTGTTTTCGGGTTACAGTATTGTTCAGTAGAGTATCGGTACAGTATTGTTCAATCCATAGAGACCACTGTATCAAACAGTTTGATACAGATACATGTGTAATATCATCCTGAAAGTTTTAGACTCATTAGACAAATAGTTCAAAGTACTTGAGACAAAATCAGCAACAACAGCGCCTCTGCTGGTTGCAGCCAAGTGTTGCACCCAATTTTGCCTCCATTGCTTCAAGACAAGAATTCTTCAATATCCAATCCGGTCGTCTTCCCTCCTTCCCGGAACGTCACAGACCAGGAGATCCAAAACCTCCGCCTCCAAGTGCACCCCCCGTATATCATCCTAACACCCCCCATTCTTCATTCTTTTGACCCTCTGCCAGGGTGATAAAAACACCCTTCACCACCGCCTCCTCTTCCTCCTTCCACAAACCCCCTCCCGTGCCCATCCCATCCCACCCCGTCCCGTCCTGCAACCCCCAGCCATGACCCACTTTGGAGGGGATGAGGATGGGGTAAGCGAGGGCCATTGTGAGCGCCACAAGACGCTCTGCCTCCTTCATCCCCGCCGCCTTTCAGGAGGAGATTGCACTCGGGCTGGCACGCGCGCTCTTCGCGGAATGACGGACGGACTTTGTCCCCCCACCCCCACCCTTACGTGCGGATGGTCCGCTACCGAGTCACGTTAACGGGGGCAGGGGGTTGGCACACACGATGGGCCTCCTTGCCGGGCCGGTGGAAGAGTGAGTATGTACTACTTTGCTTCTTCCTGTACATCTTCCAGCTTTGCGGACAAGTTTGGACTAAGAAAAAATATGCAACGATGTTGTATCATATGTCACACCCGCAGATGCTGCCAAGCGCCCCCACCCCCTCCCCTCCAACCCTCCCCTCCTTGTAACATACGGAAGCGGTTTGCTGTTACGTGTCTCCCCTTCGGACAACGTTAATGAGGGAACTTTTCTCTCCGCATGTGCTAAAGAGCAGAACACTTCCTTGCATGACTTTTTTTATTCAAACCCGGAATTGTACTTTTATTTAAGGGAGTTTGTTTAAGCTGTTGCGTGCGTTCAAAAGCCTGAAAAGGAGTAGGTGGATGCACATCTCATAAAATCACTATTTCTTAATAGGAGGGAAAACAAACAATGAAGAGGGTGAATACGTAATAAATCAAAGGTAACCCGCTAAAGGATAATGACTGAATAAATGATATCAGGCATTCTGCTTCCTCCATAAACGGCATATGCTTGTTGTATATCATCAGGGAGCAAGTCCAGCTGTTGGAAAATGTTTGTACATTGTTTTTGTAATTTAACTGCGCATATTGATATTTTCATACATTTCATTGTATGGGGGATTATATTTAATATTTCCCCCCAAGGTCTAAGGTCGTTCCCTATAAGAAGCATTATTACCCTAGAAAGAAATACAAATGAAAAACAACTAAGTAGTTCCTACTCTTGGATATACTTTCAATTGCTTACTTTTTTTAACTCATGTACTTTCTAAAAGTAACTTTTCTCACATGAGTGGGATATTTGAGTGCTTTTTCCACCTCCTTCAAATCAACTTTTCTATTCACCCAGATAAGGGTGGGGGAATAAGAGTGGAATTTGTTAGCGTTCCCACGCCGCGCGCGTTGATAACGTCCCCCAACCCCCAGTCCCGTCCTCCTTTTTTGGGTGTGCGGCCTGGCGGAGGGTTAATGGATGTTGATGTTCAGCGCTGATAGCTTGCACTGTGCAATTTGGCTGCACATGTTTGCAGAAAAATAAATAACATCCACAACTCCCCTTCTGGCTCCGGGTGTTTAAGAAAGATTTGATCTCGAATGGAAATCTGTGCTGTTTGTGCAGCTGCGATGTGAACACTTTCCTTTTCTGTGCTTGCA
Source organism: Oostethus manadensis (assembly GCA_024372805.1). Classification (NCBI taxonomy): domain Eukaryota; kingdom Metazoa; phylum Chordata; class Actinopteri; order Syngnathiformes; family Syngnathidae; genus Oostethus; species Oostethus manadensis. Next base: position 748,942 of record QODF01000227.1, read on the forward strand.
GTTCATCTGTGCATTTTTCTTGTTTGTTGTGTGAAAAAGTACACCATAGGAAGTTTTCGGGGTACAAAAGCACTTGACTTTTACACTGTAGCTTTTATATACTTTTTAGGCCTGTTAATCACTCATGTGAGGAGTCAATGTAAAGATTCATGACCATGTTCATCGTGGTCATGTTTGCTTGCTTGCTTTTGACACTTTAATGATTGCCTTCTGCCGCCGCATGATGGATGATTACATCTAAAAAGTCTCTCATCCGCAAACAAAATGTCATTAGGATGATGCTAAGCTTCCTCTGGAAAGGCTGCACCAATGAATAGTTAGACTGCTACTCAAGTTATTTATATTGCTAAAACAGTAGTTGGAAAAGAGTCAATATTGCTACAGCAATACAGTTATGTTTTTTTATTATTGTTATACTATTATATGTTATTATTTTTACTATCATCGTTTAAAAAATGTTATAATATTCATATTACATAATATATGAATATAAAATATAAAATGACATTATAATATATATTTTTAAATTGTAAAACAATGAGTTGACTTGTAAAATGTATATTTTATAGTTGTTAGTTGTTATTTTGTTAAATTTAAATTTAAAAAATGGTTATTTTTCAATATATTTTAATACAATTTTGCTTGTAATATTTATCTTTTATATTTGTTACCCTGCTTAAATTGTGTATTTTTGATGATGATGGTCATTATGAATTTATATTTTCTAGTATTAGTATATAGTATATATACTATATAGATTTTTATTTGGAATATTTACATTTTATATTTGTTATCTACTTAAATAATATATATATTTTAATTTGATTACAAATATTTTTAAATAAATTATACATATTCACCAGTATACTGTATATTTTTATACAATTATCTTGTATATTTTTCCTTTTGAATATTTATAATGGCGTCTTTGATGACAAACTAGACTTAATTAAAAATAATAATAATGAATACAAGTTGGTTACGTAAATACTGTACATAAACAGTGCAATGTGTATCTTTTTTAACCTTGCAAGACAAAGTATGTCATCACGCAGCAGAAGTGTTGTCATGGTGATGGCAGAGAGTTGCAGTGTGAAGATTGATGTGGAATCGTGAAAAAAAGGTGATTAATAATGACTTAGGGAGAGGTGAAAATGCGATTGTGTAGGTAAATATTGATGTTTATGTTACTAATTAAGCACAAATATTACAAAGAGCTCGTCAGTATGATGCCACAATCATCATCACAAGAGGACATCAGAATGGGGCAATTGTACGTACCAACAAAGACATACTTTTAGTTTTGGATCTCATTAGCAGTGAGGGTGTACCTAACGACGTGCCGGCGAGGACCAAACAACCAAATGAGCAGGAAGTGTGCATGAATGCGCAATTAAAGAATAAATTGCGTTCCGTGGTAGCTTCTTACGAGCGCATGTTTTGCATGCTCCAGCCAAGTTCAAGCGGCGGCTAATAAAGCCATTAGCCTCCCATCATGCTCTCATTAGAGCTTCTGAAGCCATTTTCACCACGTTCATTAGCCAAGTTGCCCTCAGCCTGCCTCCGTCTATTAATACTCATAAGTATGTACATGCATCTGCATGTAATTCAGCCTGGCAGCCAGATGGAATATGCAACTACACAAATTGTTTACAGGCTAAAAGACGCACTTTTTATTAGGAACAAGCTGGAATATTCAGCATTATGATTTGCCTCGTCCACGGCAAAGCAAAGAAATGCTGTCGTGAACTCCTGTCACCCCAAAGAGCACTGCTTAGTGCTCCTGTCTGTATAGAGGATCTTTGTTTAATGTGTTTGCAGCTGATCCTTAAAAACAGCAGAGCACATTGAAGATATGTTACTAGTGTTTTTATAAGGGGTTTCTAAAACCAGCCGAGCACTCCTGATGTATAGATGATCTTTGTCTAATGTCTTCGCAGCCAATCCTTAAAAACGGCAGCGCACTCCTGTCATTTATGTAGGAGGTTCTTGAAAGCAGCAGAGGGCCCTTGTCATACAGAGGATCTTTGAATCATGTGTTTTAAGTAGATTCTTAAAAAAATCATCAGAGCACTTCTGTAATATTGAGTTTTGTTGGAAATTTTTAAAAACTGCAGACTGCTCTATTTGTACAGGGCGTTTTTGACTGACCCGCGACCCTAATGAGGATAAGCGGCATAGAAAATGAATGAATGAATAAACGTTTTTGACTCTTGTGGTAAGTAGATCCTCAAAAACAGCAGAGCACTCCTGTCACATCAAGGATCTTTTAACTAGTGTTGTGTAGGAGGTTCCTAAGAACAGCAGCGCGCTCATGTCACTAAGAGGGTCTTTAAGTTGCGTTTTTGTAGAAGGTTCCTAAAAACAGTGCTCTTGTTGTATAGAGAATCTTTGACTAGTATGCTTACAGTAGAATCTTAAAAACAGTAGAACACTTGTATATGTCGCATAAATCCTCATTGACTTGTGTTTTTCCAGTACATTCCTAAAAACAGCAGAGCTCTTTTGTCATTTAGAAGAACTTTGACTAGTGTTTATGCAGTAGGTCCTCAAAAACTGCAGCACTCCTCCCACAAATAGAGGATCTTTGACTAGTGTTTTTGCAATATATCCTTACAAACAGCAGAGTGCGTCTTTCGCGTTGAGAATGGTGGACTAACGCGTTAAATTCCTAAAAATATGGGTACGCTCGTGTCTTATACATATAGAGGATCTTTGTCTAGCAAAATCATATTGCTTATATTTTAATGCATATGTTTATACGTAAAAATATGCGTACATGTGAAATGACGAGGGTACGCGGCATGCCACCGAGAGGATCCCTCCAGTGATGATCCCTCACCGATATTGTGACAGGAGGAAAGGTCGTCACACCCACAGGGTAGCCTGTCTCTGACCTTTGACCGTCCCTGATGCCAGATGAGATTTCATTGCCTTTTTTTCTTCGCGGCTGAGGAAGTAGAAATTCAAGATGCAGAATCTACAGAAGGACCCACTGTCTGTGCCGTGATGTTCCCCGTGAAGGAAGTGAAGGAGAAGGCCGACCTACAGGGTTGCAGTTGTTGCTGCTCAGGAGGCTGACTCACGCTGATAACTTAATTCACAGCGTCAGCTTCTTACCCCCAACCGACACACTATCTCCCGCAGACGCAAATCGGATGAGAAAGCCAAATGCCAGGTTGTGTAAAGCGTTCCGCGCAGGCAGGAGCAAGCCGGGTATGGAGTGCCCCCTCTGGTCAGGAGGCGCTATGACACTTCCTGGTGAAGTAACGCTACCTTACAGTACAATACAATATGAAAGCCATTTTTTTTCATTTTGGACCTTTAGATTGTGCAAGTGTACTTAATATAGTGTCCGGGTATATGGGTATGGCAGGCAACACCACTGTCGATAAAAAAGAAGCAGTTTAGTTTTTTTAATTCAATTTATTGTCACCTTTATAGCAGTGGATTGGCACGACCATAACACGGCAGTCTGGTGAAAAATGGTAAAAGTAAAGAAAAAGTGTAAAAAAAAAAAACAATATATAATGTAACTTTATCGTCCCCATCATGAACTTGTCTTTTTATAATCAACTGAGAGGTAATGAGAGTGGCTAGGGCGTCATTCCAAACGCGTCTGTTGCGATTAAGAGTTAAGTACAGATGTCTGGTCCAACAAAACGGTCCACCGAGGACTCACCGTGTGTCTTGTTGTGCTTGCGTCACCCTTGGACTCGCAACTTGTAGCGTCCAGATGTTTTACCGTACGAGCCGTGTCCTTATAAGGTCTAGCGACGGATGCACAGACTCCATCCGAGAGCATTCTTGAAAATATTCCCTCCCCGCCGGCCTCCCTTCTCCTCCTCAAAGAGAGGACACAAAACAGAAGGGAAGAACACAAAGACTCCAGCTAGTGACGCATTCCAGAAAAGTGGGAAATGTCAGACTTAATGGACACAAATGCTCACAATGACTTATGGACAATTGGTCGCCAAGTCCCGCCCCGTTTTGTTGGACGGCGGCCATGTTTTTTGACCAATCTCGCTCAAATTTGACACACAAGTGCTTGTCAGTCCCCTAAAGGTGTGTGCCAAATTTTGCGTCGATTCAGATAAACACACAAAAGTTACAGGGGGTGTTTTGTCGAGGTGTGTGAGAAATCTCAAGCCAGTGCCAAGTCAGGTGTGTATGTTAGAAAAATAATAGCATAGGGAACACAGATGGGGTGCATATTCAGACATATTTCTGCCCTTTTATGGGCAGCAGTTCAGGAGTAGAAGAGTTAGATTAGACAAAAAATCTGCATGTTGTGGATTTCCTTGCTTCTGGCTGTCGTCAGCCAGGTTTTTACTTGCTCTGAAGGGCGCACCTTCAGCTATTTCCTACGTTCCCGCCAGCCTTGAATGCATCCTAAAGCTCTCAACCTGCTGGCTAAGGATGCGGGACCCCAGAAGCCCTTTAAATCTCAGCCAGCATTCAGGCCGGGATTTTCCTCGTCTTGCCGCAGACAATAAGCCGTGCGCTATTGTGCCGTCACAGTGCTGGGAAGAAGTCCCGCGGTGCTGTCATAATTTACCCCGTTCAAAGCCTCCCTGGGGGGAGGAAGCCGATGGTTATGGCTGCGTTGGCTGGTTTGATGGTTTGTGGCGGGGGCCACCTGCTGATTGTGCTGGTTTGGATGGAGGGCCCGGAGCTGGGAAGTAACCTACATTGTCAACATGTTCCGCTCTTCCGTGACAGGAGCTCACATGGCAAAATGTACGTATACCTCTCCAAGTAACACCAGCCTGAAAACTGCACCTCACACAGAAGACGGCTCGCTAAGAGGATTTATTTCTTCAAAAAGAGATAGAAAGTGTGTGTGTGTGTGTGTGTGTTTAGTGATAGAAAATTCCCTATTTGGATTATTTCGCCTCCTTCTCAGTGCCGCTTGATGGATTTTTTTTTTTAATACTGATATCCTCTTTCTGCTGTGTTTAATTCCCATTAAGACTGAACTTGACAGCACCCTCCAAGTGGCACCCGGCTCTCCACGCAGCCAGTGTTTATCCTGGAAGGTTGCGGGGGAACTTTAGACTTTAGGAAAGGTGGAATTACGATGTCACGTCTTACCTGTGAAGGTTAAAGCAACAGCATGTAATGAGCCTTCAAATCACCGCTTCAAAAAGGATAGTACAAATAAAATCATCTGTTAGGTGAAAGAAGTTGCAATTTTATGAGAACCAACTCATCACTTTATGAGGAAAAATGCAATTTTAATAGCATAACATTGAAATATTACAGAAAATGTATTTTTGTGTGATATGAATATGACTATTATTAAAATATTATTATTATTTATAACAATAATAATATAGTATTATGGAAAAACAAACATAATCAAGAAAATGAGGTTGAATTAGGTTAGAGGGAATAAAGTCAAAATATTATGAGAAGACAATTTATGAAGATATTTCAGAAGAAAGTTGAAATACTTGAAAAATGAAAAAAGAAAAGCAACAAAAAATGGAGGGAAAAGGAGCAAAGAGCTAAAAAGTTAAACAACAACATAATAATAATAATATCTTTCAAAGCGGAGTTGCATTTTTTCTTAGCATATCTACATGTGTTGCTTTACAAAACACAGCAAGATTGTTTGTGTTTTTGAAATTTTAAAGTACATAACTACAGCACAGAAAGCTTGGGGTAGGTGGAGAAAGAAAGCTCGGATTTTTGGTGCAGATCTAGATAAAGGGAACCATTGTCTTCTCCCCCTTGCATTTAGGCCTAGTAGTGAGCCATCATATCCAGCAGATGGAGGTGAAGGAAAAAAGCCTGCTTTAAGTGACACACTTTGTAATGTGCTTTACCGCCACCTGTTATTTGAATTTGAAGAATTCCCTGGGCACTCACGCTGTCGTCCTCTTTCTGTCCCCGTCCAGAGTCTGTGAGCAGTTGAGAGAGGGACACTGTCTGCCCCACTGTCCAGCGACACCATGAGCTGGAGCTTCCTCACGCGGCTGCTGGAGGAGATCCACAACCACTCCACCTTCGTGGGGAAGCTGTGGCTCACCGTGCTCATCGTTTTCCGCATCGTACTCACGGCCGTCGGGGGAGAGTCCATCTACTACGACGAGCAGAGCAAGTTCGTGTGCAACTCGGGACAGCCGGGCTGCGAGAACGTCTGCTACGACGCTTTTGCCCCGCTGTCCCACGTCCGTTTCTGGGTCTTCCAGATCATCCTGGTGGCCATGCCGTCTCTCATGTACATGGGCTACGCCGTCAACAAGATCGCCCGATTGGATGAAGCCAAGGGAGGAGCCGGTTCTGCCGCCGTGAGGACCGCAGGAGTGGGCTACACGCACAGGAAGCCCAGGAAGATCTGCTTCGGGGCACGGCAGCACCGGGGCATCGAGGAAACCGAGGAGGACCACGAGGACGATCCCATGATCTACGAGGTCCCGGAGATCGAGCCTCCGAAAAGACCTCGGGATCCGCTGCAGCCCACACCCAGACCTAAGATCCGCCACGACGGCCGCAAGCGTATTCGGGATGAGGGTCTGATGCGGGTCTACGTTCTGCAGCTGGTGACGCGCACGGTTCTGGAGGCAGGCTTCCTGACGGGCCAGTACTTGCTGTACGGCTTTCGCGTGACGCCCGTGTTCGTGTGTTCTGGGAAACCCTGCCCCCACAGCGTGGACTGCTTCGTGTCACGACCCACCGAGAAGACCATCTTCCTGCGCATAATGTATGGCGTCACCGTGCTTTGCCTCACGCTCGACGTCTGGGAGATGCTCCACTTGGGCATCGGGTCCATCTGCGACATTCTGCGCCGCCGCCGATGCCCGCCTCAGGACGACGAGTACCAACTGGGTCTGTTGGGCACCAACGTGGGCGGGGAGGGGTCGGTCGGAGGGGCGGGCCCGGAGGCAGGTTCTGAAGGCGGGGACGGCGGAGATGGGCCTGCCGATTATGTCGGCTACCCGTTCTCGTGGAACACGCCGTCAGCGCCCCCGGGCTACAACATCGTGGTGAAACCAGAGCAGATGCCGTACACCGACCTCAGCAACGCCAAGATGGCGTGCAAGCAGAACCGGGCCAACATCGCCCAGGAGGAACAGCAGCAGTTCGGCAGCAATGAGGACAACTTCCCCACGGGGGGCGAGGCCCGCGTGGCTCTCAACAAGGACATGATCCAGCAGGCCCACGAGCAGCTGGAGGCCGCCATCCAGGCCTACAGTCAGCAGCACCGGGCCGAGGAGACGCTGGGGGAAAACCAGGACGACAAGCCCCAGAGTAACATCATCATCCAGACGCAGCCGCAGCCGCAGCCGCAGAAGGAACGCAAGCACAGACTCAAGCACGGCAAAGGAGGCAGCAGCGGCGGCGGCAGCAGCAGCAACAGCAGCAGCAGCAAATCAGGGGAGGGGAAGCCGTCCGTATGGATTTAACCCCCCGCCCTGCCCCCCACACACATTCAAACACCGCCGTGCCTTCCTGAATCCTGCAAGATGGACGAGATTGTGTATGCGATGTTGCAGCTGCCGCTTAGTCTGGGCGGTCGAGGTCAAACTTGAAAAACCCCAAAAGGGTCTGTCTCGTACCCCCCCAACCCCCCACCCCCGCCACCCCGGGTCCTAAAGCCACCCTCATCGTCTGCCTTGTTGAACGGGAACAAACAATTTGGCTAATTTCCTTTGCAAAGACTCCCCAGTTGCAAAAAGTGATCAAATGCAATAAGAGAAGTGACTTCCTGTTGAGTTGAGGGGATCGCCGTCCTGTCAGTCAGCGTCCCGTCTCACCTTACTGTGACTGTATGCGTGTGTGTGTGTGTGTGTGTGCGTGTGTGTGTTTTGACGGGAGTGCTACTCCCGCTGCTGCTCGGGCCTTTTTGTTGTTGTCCCAAAAGAACATGGTGCATCCTCAACTTTACTGTTGAGCTTCTCACTGTTGTTGAGCCGTGGCTGCCCCCTGGTGGGCACTGTGCAGATTGCAACACACACACACATTCTTTCTGCATCCAGCAGCTGTGACGGATGGAACTATTAAGTCTTCCCATTTGTTGACGAAGGTTCAAAGCCATTTTTTTAAACTATGAGACCAAACACTGTTTGTGTGCCAGTGCCAAGATTTTTGGATTTCACACTCGTGTGGGTGAAGCTTTGGAATGCCGAGGCCATGTTTAAACCCTTTTGTAAAACCCACTGTATTCTATTGCTTTTCAGAATTTGGATATTATTTGAATTTTTAAGTTTTTATACAAAAATATGCCTTTTTTGCCCTTTTTTCTGAGAAGGAACTGTTTTAAAACGGAATTATCTGTGTGCGTATTTATGGTGTTATAAATTGCCTTTCAAGTGTTATTTAAAAAAAAAAGAACAATGTGAAATGACATAATATATTTTTATAATCAAAGAAAAAAGCCAGACTTGGGGTTATTGTACCGCGAGCGGTGTTCAGCAGGGGGTTAAAGGGCGACCCGCCCCAGTGCCACATTGTCAGAATGCGCCCAAAGCTTTTGTGTTTGCATTGTGGAAACGCTCGGGTGAGCGCTGAAGCAGAGCGTACGGGGCTGATCCCACTTGGAAAACCATCCGGTCTTGTTTGAATGCAAACACACAGCAGAGAAGAGCCGGTGATGCAAACAAGAGTGTCGCTTCCTCTCCTTAGGAGTGAGATTTGGGTCTGTTGTCGTGGAAACGGGGGCGGCTATCCGGGTCGAATGAATGACCCTGAAGCGTTGCTATTTATTTGTGGCATTTGTGGGGCTTTTTTTGCTCCCTTCTCTTTCATCTGCCGGGTGACTAAGAAAGAAAGAAAATGTGTCCAACACGCTAAGCTTTGCGGAAAGTTCAACCTGTTCTCAGGAGAATTTTAGTATGCAAACTTACTTACTCATTTGGTTGATCGACTTGGAGGTACACTGCAAGAAAATCTCACTCACAGGATTTCAGCTCATCTCATGAGAGTTCAGTGTGCTTTCTATGTTTTCACACACTACTGGGAAAATGATGACGATACCCATAGAACAGGAAATGGAAGTGATTGCAAAGGAGGAACGCAAGTGTTTGTCCTGGCGCTCAGTACAATATGGCTAAAACAATTCATCAACTAAATGAAAAGCACGCGAGACGTCCCCGTATCTCTTAAAACAGGGCTGGGCAAACTCACAGGCCACAAAGTGCATGCATAGGTGGTCATCAAAGGACATGTTTATGCTGCAACAAAATAACACATCCAGCAAGTCAACCCATCACGCAAATCAACTACTTCTACTAGGTGGGTAATAAACATAACATGTAACTTCAACTGTTTACATACAAGTGCCCGCAGAGCATGCTGGGTAGTCCCGTGGCAACAACAATATGTACTATGCAGTATGCGACCGTCGCTCCTTGTTTACTCACTTACCACGACATGTTTTGCAATTGAAAATGCGATAAGCGCAGGCACATGTTGGGAGGGCTACCCAGCATGCCTTGTGGCAGGAATACACGGGAGTCGTTTTGGCATGGGTCTTGCGCGTAGGCGCTCATTTGCGTGACCACGTGGTGGTGAAAAATGTGACAATAACTGAAGAATAGGAAATGGTACATGCGTCTCTTTCAGTCCTGGCTGCTCAGTAAAGTGACTATACATACAAAAACCGCTAAACATAGCACCATATTGTACGTCAAGTGATGTGCGACAAAAAAATTTGTAAACTTTTCCGCAAAAATCTTTGATAATCGATGAGCTGGAGTTGATTTGGGAACTAATTTGGGAATTAGTCACGTTTTAAATCAGTGGAGGCAAACTGAAGTAGTGAGCAGCGATACCGGCGGAAATTGACCTCGTGTATCTGGTACATTTTAAAAAGTTGGCAAGGCATATTTTAAAATTATCACATGAATTAAATAATGTATTACTTTATTGACTAATTTGTAAATAATTCATTTGATTAATTAATAATTTCAATTAAATAATAATCAGTAAATTATTTTTTGTAAATAAATTAATAATTCTGTAATTTATTTGAAACCCTGAAGTATATTAAAATATGTGAAAATGATTAATTTTTAAGCGCTACTATAAGAATGAAAACTTTATTCAACCATCATTTTCAGAAAAAATGACCTCAAAATGATTTTTTATCGGAAGAATCAATATTTCATTATCAATCTGCACGTCACTAAAATGGAGTGCACTACTTAATTGTGACCAGCAGGGGCGCTGTTGCTGATTCAGCCTCAACTAGTTGCGATGTCCGCACTGTGCTGCAGCCACTTAAAAGAACATTGATTCCTATTTAATGCATATTGTTTTTATTTAGATATATTTTAGTGTGTCATCCTTGTGACAACAGGCTGAAGATAAATGACCGCCATCCTTTCTTGTGCTCATATCAGATTAGCGGTAAGGCCCTCCACGGCTCCCAATTATGCGACATTTCAGGTTGAAGACCCGTTGGGCTTTCATGTGATCACAAAAGATGTCAGCGCCAATGTACAGGAGAGGAATCATGCAAGGCGGGGGAGTTTGCTGCCAAGCAATACGCCCCGTGTTTATCTTGTGTGGCGGGCGTTGACACAAGTCCCTGTTGGTTGGGGCGTCTTGTCTGTTAAACAGTGTGGTGTGTTGTTAGGGTGTCTGAAAATAGTCGCCCGCGTGACCATTAATTAAACAAAAACAAAAAGTGATGTGTTTTTTCTATGCCTTTAATAATATGTGTCAATCCATTTGATCACAGGTTGTTGTTTTTTTACATTCTGTCATGGGTAAAAATTGGAGTTGCATGTTAAAAGACCTATTTTCGTAAAAAAAATAAAATAAATAGAAATTGCCTAAGAAACAATTGTGTGTTTGATTTTGTTGCATTGGTGTTTTTCTTTCAATTAGAGACGGGGAAAAGTTTTGTAGTTTAATGCAAACAAATACTGCCTCAAAAACATTTTTTTTGCACTTGTATGTTTTTTTTATCACAGGTGCCAGAGATGGCAAAGAGGAAAACAAAAAATCGGTGCAGCGTCAGCAGTAATGTGGTCGCTGTACCGGACCGTCGTGGTGAAGAGAGAGCTGAGCCGGAAGGCAAAGCTCTCTGTTTACAGATCGATCTACGTTCCCACCCTCACCCATGGTCAGGAGTTATGGGTCATGACCGAAAGAACGAGATCGTGGATAAAAGCGGCGGAAATGAGTTTTCTCCGTAGGGTGGCTGGACTCACCCTAAGAGATAGGGTGAGGAGCTCGGCCATCCGGGAGGAGCTCAGAGTAGAGCTGCTGCTCCTTCACATCGAGAGGAGCCAGTTGAGGTGGCTCAGGCATCTAGTCCGGATGCCTCCCGGGCGCCTCCCTGGTGAGGTGTTTCGGGCATGCCCAGTCGGGAGAAGGGCCCGGGGAAGACCTAGGACACGCTGGAGGGACTATGTCTCACAGCTGGCCTGGGAACACCTTGGGGTCCTCCCGATGGAGCTGGAAGAGGTCGCTGGGGACCGGGAAGTATGGACTTCCCTACTGAAGCTGCTGCCCCCGCGACCCGGACCCGGATAAGCGGAGGAAAATGGATGGATGGATGGAAAACAAAAAAAATACAGTAATAGCCATAGAAGAGGAAATGTGTCCTGGCTGCTCAGTACAACATGGCTAATGCATTGACATGATTACTTGGTCACGGCGATCATCATTAAAGTTAAGGGTGAGCACGTAATTCTGTTGTTTGTTCATTTTTAATGTACAATAGTTGGTGAACTTATTTATATATTATACTCCTACCCTCCATTGTGGCTCCGCCTACATCACCACAGGAAAGTATGAGTCGTTTAACTTTATTATTATTATATATAAAGTGTAATGTATGTGTAGTACGACAAAGCACAAAGCAAGGTGACATTGATACAAAGTTGAATTTCCACCAGACTAGTTGACATCGAATTTTCGCTGCAAAATGACTCAACGTTACCAAAGTGGTGAAACTTGACATGGCGACATCAGTGGCGAAACCAAGGGGGGGAAATTCGGCCGACGCAATTGCTGTTACACACTCCAGTCCAGCGGTGGCGCTAGTACACCATGTCAACCGCCATTTTAGGAAGAAGAAAAAGAAAGATGGCGGCCGTAGACGCAAGTGGCCTTGTACGTCACGGCCCGTGTATCTCATTAATAAGGTATGTGATTGTTTTAAAGCGGTAGACTGAGCAATATTTGTACAACCGAACACCGGGTCTGTCGCTCACAACGACAAGATCATTTGTGATAGTTTAATAACTTTAAGCTACAAGTAGCTTGATGCCATAACTGCCTGCCTTGTGAGCTAAGCGCCATTGCTAATTGTACAAGCTGTAACATTGTAGTATGGAAACACGGGAGCGCCAAAATCACAAGCAAAAACATAACGTGAGTCAATAATACAAAAATATACAAAAGTAGTCGTATCCTAATTACATTTTGTCATAGATTTTTCTTGTTTTGTCTTTGGCTTTTCCATTTGCTTTTGGATGGCTCAAGCTAGCTGGTAGAAGCAATGGCAGTACAATGACCTGCTCCCACGTATGTTGTAGTAGCCATGTTTAAATGTCGCTCTGGCGTGGGTGACAGACAGGAAGTAACATGACTATCACGCCACCATGCACATACGTTGCGCAAACGTTTTACACGATGGAGTCCATACCGAAGCTGGCGAGACAAGCGGCTAACAGGCTGGATGGGACTAGTCAGCGTGGCAGACGGACCCGCCTAAAGCAAAGGCTTGTATAGTCATTGCGTTTACCGGCTAGCTTACGCCTTCCGGTACATGCAATGAAAAAAGACAAATACAAAACAGGAAAGTCAGTACCAAACTGGAAAAAACAAAGACCATACATAAAAAGCAACGACAACAGGGAAAGACAAAATGGAAAAGGAACATGACTACATTTGTATATATATTTTTTCTATTATTATCTATGTATTTCTTTTTCATTTTGGTACTCCTGTGATTGCATAGTACGTGGTAGCCTAGGTTTAAACACTGAATTAGGGAGGTAAGACTAAAAGACTAGCACTGATTTTTTTTGTTATAGTTTGAATTGAGCGTCAAAAATGCTGAGGTTGCCTGACATCACCGTGAGTGAAAACACTTCTGAGGTATGTAGTCTTGTGTTGACACAATTTGTTTTTCCTGTTCTTTATGCCTTTTTTCACCACATTCTGAGAAATGACCTGAAATGGTGTAGTACTAGTCTGGAGGGTGTAAAAGCAATTGCAGCTGCTAAATTTCCCCCCTTGTGGGGTGCCGGTGCACTGGTCTACCTCAAGATGGTCACCAACTCAAGTATAATCAAGTATCTATCATGTATCAATCGCTTTTCCCACTCAACTGTGTATCAACTTTGTTTCAAAGTCACTGCTGTCAACATGTCAAGTTTTATCAGTGACACCATTTTTTGCGTTGAAATTTCTATGTCAACCCTTCTGATATTGTGATGGAAAATCAACATTTTGAAACATGAGAAACACGGCGGAATTTGATCACGCCAGGATGTACTGGAAGTCCACATCAACAATAAACTAACTATATTATGTTGTTTTCTGCATGCATTGCATATTAATATTTTTGGATTCATTGGATTTACATTATTTCTTATGAAAAAAATTGCCTCCCTTTTCCTACTTTTTGGCTTTTGTCTGTACTTTTGGAATGGACTAATGACAAAAACTGAGGTTCCACAGTATTTGTACAGGAATCTAGTGCCCCCCAGTCAGTTTTTTTTTTTAGAGAATACCTCAAGGTTCTGTTCTATGTCCACCTTTGTTATGCTTTCACTTGTTATCATTAGACCTACATTTGAGCCCACTGTAGTGTGTAGTGATATTTAGTTTGGAATCTCGTACCTTCTTTCCCTAGTTTTTTATAATGGAGTACCTCAGGGCGCAGTCCTCAGTTACCATTGTTACTTGTGACTTTGTTTTTTTAGTGGGAGCTCATATTGGTCTTTTTACTCTAGCAGCAAAGAAAATTCACTCAGACTTAAGCATGAATCAGTACCTTGGGTTGATTCCAAAGCGCCATTTAGACACCGTCGTCACTTTGCCTCCTAGCGAAAGAGTGTTCCACTTCCCTTACTTGCCAGTTCAAACCGCAAAAGGATGTTTTGTGGTTCTCTGAGTGTTCCTCAGAGATGCCGCTGGCCACTGTGATGGAACCAAGTGCTGCAGCTGGATTATCCAACAAGGTCAGTGCAAAAATCCCCAGAGTGCTGTGCTGCATGGGTAGCTTGTGGCATTGGACTTTGCCTTTTCTCTCTGCGGAGACATACTAACACTACTTGGCAGTTAATGACTCTGCACTCCTTTTTAGACATGACTTACAATTGCAGTGGTCAGAGTGGAACTGAAAACATAAACCTGTCTTTTCTAAAGGACTCTGAGCCTAGTTAGTTGAATTCTCCCCTGAGCAGTCCAGATGCTTGCATGTCTGATCTGCTCCATGTTTGATGCCCTGCAAGGAAACTTGGTGAAGTGGAAGGTTCATTAATGGGTGGATATCACAGCTGAACGTTCGGGGGTTAAATTGGGATTGTCATGTGAAATGAGAATGCAAAATAAGATGATTTCTCATTTGGTTCCTGCTCTTGTCAAGTCCTATCATTACGTTGTCATTTCTCGCGATCGCTGCAGTTTTTGGCGTCATGTAATAGACACAGTCCTTTCAAAGAAATGAAATGAAAGACATCAATGGCATCCCCCAGGGCTCATCATCATAGCATATCTCTTTCCCTGTACATTAAATGTTGGAACATTCTTTCAATGCGACTATATGAATAATCAAGATAATAATCAAGATTTAAGCCCAAATGAAAGAAACGATGTCCTTCAGGGCTTATTACTGTGCCCATTTGTATATTTGTCTTTGTTATATTTTCCTTATTTGATCTGGTGTTAAAAAATAGCTTCAGTAACTGATCATTTTTTTAAAATGTTGCAAGAATAATCACACTGTGCTGTAGGTGAGTTTGTATTTGAAGCCAAAGTGTCAGCACTTCCCACAAATCTTTTAATATTGCCTCCTCAAGAAGTAGCCTGACTTTTGTGCATGTATGATTCTGTATAATACAAACGTCAACATGAGGCAAGTTAAAGAATGACAGCAAGTTTACTTAGTTACTACACAGGACACACACAATGCAAAAAAAAATTAACCCAAAAACATTTCACCCAAAGTGCACAAGTCACAGTCATTATTACAACACGAGGTTATCTGCATTTTAAAAATTATCATTTTAAATATGAGTATTAGGGACATAGTGGTTATGAGGCTTTTGTCCACACGTGGAAATTTTTCCCATTATATTCCCGTAATACACCTTTGCTTTCTTGTCTACTTTAAACCTTTTTACTAATAGAATTATAGCTTTATTCTAGTAATATGAAGATGTTTTTCTCTATTTATTAAAGACTATTTTTAGGTTATTATGTTAGTTGTTTTGTTTTTGTATTTATTATTTATTCTTGTAACATAAAAGCATTTTAACCACAGAAATCCTCTGAGATTGTAAAATAACTTTTCAAATGTTTTTCCTCTCAAAATGATGACTTCATTCCTGCAAAGTTACAGTATGAGTTTTTCCTTGGAAAATTACAACCACATTCACAATTTTTTTGGACATTTTTTTTCACCCACAAAATCCCAATTTTATTTTCTTAGGACTTTTTTTTTCTTGCAAAACTACCAATTTATCGCAATTTTTTTTCTTTTAAAAATCAAAAAAACAACTTGACAGCAAGTTTGAATATGACCATCCTATTTTTATTTTTTCTTGTATTATATTATCATATTCACAACTTGTAATGGTGCATTTTTTTCCATCTCAAAATTCTGAATATTGAATTTAGATATATTTATTGTATAATATATATTTAATAAATATTTTATATAGAATTTATAAATATTTATTTCTTATGCTATGCTGGCATTATTTATGACTCTCGTTATATTACAACTTTTTTCTTTCAAAATTTAACATTTTAAGTGTTTTTCTCATATGTACAGTACAGTATACATACAGTACAATACAGTATTGCAACTTTATCATTTAATATTATAGCATTTTATATTTATACTATATTAACTCTCCCAATGTGGCGCTAATATTTGTCATTACTGTCAGCTAAGACGCGCTGGCTTCCAGTTAAAAGCTGCAGCAGTTGGAGTTGCAATGATTAAAACCATTACCAGAATCATGCAGGATCAAAGCACAAGGCCACTACATGTGCTGGTGTTTGTGGAACACGTAAACAATGGCAGCCATTATTATTCTTCAGTTACATTCACTTTCAACAGAAGGCACCGAGTGAACCCTCCTGAAGGCCCCAAAATGGCTTCTCCTTTGGAACGTCAAGACTCCAGCTGGATAATAAATAATCTTTAAAAGTCTTTGGTATTCAGTGCTAGTCGGTCACACAGGTAGTCTTTGGGACTACTTTTTCTCACTGGGACAGTCTCCCAGATGAAGCCTGAGCACGCCCTGCGTATGCAGCTTCAGCAACATGTCAAACTCCACCGGCATGGCGTGGAACTTGGCGTTGACCTTCCTGTCGTCGTAGTAGTGATTGGTGAGCGTGTAGAGGCCGTGCGGGTGGTTGCTGAAAGGCCAGAAGCCGTACAGGTGCACGTTGGCGCACGCCTCCAGCGCCATGCTGGCCATCATGATGCCCGTGCTGAGGCGGTGCGATTTCAGGCCGTTGGTCGTCCAGAACTGGGAGAGATTGCGCAGGTATTCCGGGTTGAAGAAGACAGGACGGGCCGGGCTGTCAAAGTCCTCTACGGTGTAGGCCACACGCATAGACAGCGGCGTGTTGATGCCGTAGGAGAAGGCGGGAAGGAGAATGAAGGCCTTGCCGTAGCTTTTAAGACTCTCCACAAAGTCACGCCGCCGTCCCATCAGGGAGCCGTACCTGCAGCGGCAACACCAGTCAACCTCCGCTAGAATAGCCTACAACAGCTAGCACCTTTGACTGTGCACATGAGCAGTAAAACCAGAAAAATGTAGTGGACTGTCATAGCGGAGCAAAAAGAAGTGACTGCGCTCACTTTTCTTTGAGGATGCTCGGGTTGGCCGTCACCAGGTCCGTCTTGACGCCCACGTGTGTCCCGTACTCTTCTTTCAAAGGCGGCAGATTGCACCTGAGCCGGCGAAAACACTTCCTGACTCGTGTTTACTAATAATAATAATACAAATATCAAAAACCGCAATCACCTCATAACAAACTGAGCCGAGTCAATCATTTTCCCGCAGCCGCTGTCCATCAGGATGCCGCCGTTGCCCACCACGGCGCACGTGTCAAACGTCCTGTTGGAGAATGGATGCTCCTGGAAAGCAAAGTCGGCAGCTGTCATGACCTCTGAGGTTAGACACACGCACACACAGGACATGGAAGGGCAAGTTCAGGGTTAAAAATAAAAATATTTTCATAATATGTTTTATTGGGTATAATAAAATAGATGTTAGAATGTTTTTTTAATTATTTTAAAGTATTGTTAATAGTAATTAGTATTATTAAATAAATAATAACAATGTGAATAATTATTATAGAATGCATTATAACTGTTTGTTTAATAATACAACTACAATATTCATTTTGTAAGATAAACTTGTTATATATTTATCATTAGATGTAATGAGATGCATGTTTTCTAAAATCAGAAACATAAACAATTATAGTAAAAAATTATATAACTAAAGAATACCATGATTATTGTTGTTCAAATCAACATTTGCACAAGTGATCATAATTATAGTTTGACAATTGATGTACAAGTGTGTGTTCGTACCTTAATGAATGTTTTGAAAATGGCGGGGGTGACCTGCAGCATCGTGGACTTTTCTCCATCGTACTGAATCTTTGTCCCCACGGGGGTGTTGCCCTGCGTGATGATGGCCTTGTCGAAGCCTCGACAGGAGCTGCTCAACTTGGAGCTGCAGACACACACAAGCATACACACTTCCGTTAGGGACACGTCCTCACGCGGAGGTTGATCGTTTCACTTTTCACAGTCTTTCAATTTCTGGTTGGGAACGTACGTAAATTTGAGGTAATTCTCCTCGTTCTTCTTCCAGGTGGGAGAGTGGCGCTTCACCACATTGTCAATCAGTTTCCTGTGACACACGCAAAGTGAAGTGCGTGTGCGACATGAAGGAATGACAGGGCAAACAAAGAGGTGACTTACATTTGCACTCACCTGCAGCCTTTACAAAGCGCAGAAGGCTTAGGGGAACCTTTCTTTTGAGGGGGCGGTTTGTGAAAGGTCATCACGCTGTGGACACAAAAGACGACTGCAAGCGTGAGACAAGTATATGCAATGTACGCCATCGATCACACACACACACTCATTTTACAGCCAAAGTTCATTTCCTTGACTTAACTTTGAATCAGCCCATGGGCTGATGTGGTGGCAAATTTCTCCCAATCAAGATAAACAAAACATACGCAAAGTAATCATGCAAAAATACTTTGACTAATGCAAATGTATTAAATTGGATGGATTGTTCTAAATATGTATGAAAATATTTTTTACATTCTTTTTCTGACCATTTTAATGGTAATTTAATATACTGTAAATTAAAAATACATTTTTAATTAAAAATAATTGTTTTATTTAACTCACAATTATTTCTGTGGTAATAAAAAAAATTACTATCTAATGTAATTTAAAAAGCAACATTGTTAAAAAAACAAAAAGTCATTTAACCCAATATATTAAAAGCTAATATTTTTCTGTGGTAATAATGAGAATAATTGCCATTTTTAATGTAATCAAATATACTGTTAATTTAAAAAATCTACATATACATGAGGTATTCAAAAGAATATTTATTTCACTCATTAAATGCTATTTATTTCTGTATTTTGGATGAAAGACTTTTACTACATTTTCATACATACATTTTATTCATTTTTAATACATGCTCATTCAGATGGTTAATGTCCATAAACCTTTAAATATACATACATCTTATTTATTTTAAAAACCTGTGTATATATTTGACCAAAAATATGTGATAAAAAAATACAGAAATAAGGACAAGCCATATAGATATTAATATGAAAATTGATTTTTAAAGTATAAAGTGTGTAATTATTGATACTGATCTGGGTATAATGCTGACAAAAATGAACTTTTGAAATGAAGTCACATTTTCTACCCTGAGATCCCAAAATAATCCCTTTCATAAAACGCACCACTGAAGTGAAAAGTCTCTTTTGTTCAAATTGAACAATTTCCAAGTACTGTACTGTACTCCAATGGCGCGTTGATTCCATGAAAAGAGGAAATAAATGAGGAATTTGGTGAGAAGGCTATGAGTTGTTTATACGGTGGGACCACAATATGTTTTTAGGGCATCAATGTAAAAAAAAAAAAAAGCATAATACTGTATATTTTTTAAGTATTTACAGTGAGGGAAAAAACAATTTGAACCCCAGCTGATTTTGTAAGTTTGCCCACTAACATATATAACATATATACTTCTTGTATATGAAACCGATCTTATTATCTACCTTCCGTTTTTGTACTTTGGACAGTAAATGTCCAAACTTTTGATTGCTATTTGAGAGAACTACCTCATGTGCAGGTAAAACACATTGAAGACGTATTTTTTACAAATCGGAATCAACCGGTCAGGCTAGTGATTGGCCAGAAAAATGTCCTCGGTGCTTTCCCAGTGTTATTTACTAGTCATCCGTCCAGCCATCCTCTCCTGCTTAGCTGAGGTCGAGTCTCCCCAGCTACTTCGTCCAGTTTCCTGCGGATCCCAAGGCATTCCCAACCCAGTTGAGTGACATAGTCTCTCCAACTTGTCCCGGGTCTTCTCTGAGACCTCCTACCGGTGGAACGTGCCCTCGACACCTCCCCAGAGAGGATTCATGACCAGACGCCCGAGCCACCTCATCTTAATGAGGTAGAACAGTTGTTCTACTACAACTTTTTCCCCGGATGACAGTACTTCTCACTTTATCTATACGAGAGAGCCCAAACTTGCCCTTCCGGTCACTACACAAAGCTCATGACAACAGTTGAGAGTACAAACTGGACCGGTAAATTGACCAGTCATCACACCACAATAAATGTATGCAGAGTCCGCATCACTGCAGATGCCGCATCAATCTACCCGTTGATGTCACATTCCATCTTTCCCTCACTCTTGAACAAGACCCTGAGGTACTTCAACTCTTCCATTAGCCCCAACCTGGAGATGGCACCCCACCCTAGTGTAGTCGGTGTCGTCGGTAATGTGCCGTGATGTTTGTCTTACAGTTGGTATAATGAGCTTTCCCACTTCCATAAAAAAAAACCAATTTGATTTCTCCCAGTCCTCAGTGGGACGTCGTGTGGCTAATAACTAAACACGTGTTTTGTTCTTAAGGTTTACAATAAGGACCCCTGGTGACAAGTTGATGATTTTTTTTCAGACGTGTGTGACGAGTTGCACAAAAAATCATCTCATGGTTACATTCACAGTTCATGTCTGAAAAGGAGCAGGAAGTAGCAGATCTTATATTTAATCCTTGCCCTTCCCCATGTCTGTTGACACTTACTATACTAATATTTCACTTTCTAACATTAAAAAAAAAATTTTTCATTTACATTTTTTCCCACTGAAAGGAAAGAACGGTGTTAAAAAAAATGAGACTTTCCTTACCACTGCACTAAATACAATTAAAAAAAAATCATCATTTGGAAATACATTAATTAAAAGAAAACTTAATGTAGATTTTGCCATGCCTTGAATTTTCCCCTGCTTCTTTAAGTTGCGTGCTTTCTTGCGTTTTGTCAGATGCTCGTTGGACATTTATTTCTTTTGGCTTACTCAGCAATGCAACCTTGTTTTTTCTGTTATTCTTGCCAAGCGTTGGGATGCATGCATCCATGTTGTTGATATCCAGCTCCTTTTGCTGGCAGAAAGTTGTCCACCTCTATGTGTTACGTGTTATATGATGCCCATTCACAATCACAATGTTCATGCGTGTCGACTGCTCCTATTCATCTCCTCTGCGCGTCATTTGAGATATAACGCAATTGCCGTTTTTTCTTCCCGTCCATCCATTTGTTTCAAAGTGATGCATTTTCGTTCTTCAAATCCTTAATGTGTTGCATTAGGGATTTCACGTCTCCATGCTGTTTATCTATTTTGCTCTTTAGCTTTTTCCTTATTCGTCATTCAATGTCACAGTTATCTTCTATTGTGTGCCTGGCTTCCTTCCATGTCCTCCTCCTCTGGGCCAGACACAAAAGCAGAAGCCATTTTTCTAGGCATTACTGTCATTGGTAATCAACACCTTTAACGATCAGATGTTAGCGTCACTTGAGTGATTCCTTGTTTTAAACCACACAAGAGCACATTTCTCAAACAAACACGTTAGTTCCTCACGTTACATGTACTCACGTGTACAAGCTAGTATACCAGATGAAATGATCCAGAAAAAAAAGCATTCTTTTATCTCGTAGTACAAAGGACACTCCCGGCTAGGCGTCTTCATTGTTTCACATGATTATAAAAGACTTTGTGGCGCCCCTTATGGGTTGTGGTCAAAATGCTTTGGGAAACATGTTAGCATACATGTAATCAACATATCCTCAAAGTTTTACCATCATTAGACAAATAGTCAATGACTGATGGACAACTAGTTGATAAATCCCACCTCTTTTGCCTGATGTCGACTCAAATCTTGCTCAAATTTGACACACGTGCTTGTCAGTCCCGTAAAAGATGTGTACCAAATGTTGTGGTGAGTCGGGTAACACCTTTAAATTACAGTGGGTGTTTTGTAGAACAAGTGTGTGAGAAGTTTCAAGTCAGTTCATTTTATGGCGTTTCCACCTTAGGACTTTAATAACAGCACCACCATGTGGTATATTTGTGAGAGAAAAAAACAAACAAACATGTTTCCGGAGTAGAAGAGTAATTCATGTTTACAATAAGGTGACAAGTACCTAATGGAAAAAGTCAAAGGCCGTTGTTATACATTCGCTATCTTTTTTGCCTACATCTATACCGCGAAAAACGGGAAAAGCGTCCTTTTTTCCAGCTGGTGTCATTGCATAAACGACGCTTTAATTATCGCAGTCACCTGAACGAACACAAACAGTAAAAAAAAGTCAAAGACAGTTAGCGTACCATCAGCATTTCCCAATTAACCAATAAAGTATACCTGCCCAGTCCAGTTTGTCATTTTTCGTTCATCACTGGAGTGTCTGTCAATATATAACATTTTCCGATGAACTAACCCGCCCAGTCAGGTTTGTCATTGGTCTCGCTCATCACTTAGGTGTCTGTCAATACATAACTTGACAGCTAATGTCATTGCATACACAACGTCCTATCGGTCACAGTCACCTAACAAACAGACAGTACAAAGATCAAAGACACATTTCCCGATTAACCAACAAACTATGCCTGCCTAGTTGGGTTTGTCTTTGGTCTCGCTCATTGTCGAATTGTCTTTTAATACATAACTTGTCTGCTAATATCCTCGCATACATTACATTCAAAGTCTGTCAGTCACCTGAACGAGTGCAAGCGGTACAAAAGTTAAAGACCACTAGCATACGATCAGCAATTAACCCATCCATTTTCCACCGCTTATCCGGGTCCGGGTCACGGGGGCAGCAGCTTCAGTATGGAAGTCCAGACTTCCCGGTCCCCAGCGACCTCTTCCAGCTCCATCGGGAGGACACCAAGGCGTTCCCAGGCCAGCTGTGAGACATAGTCCCTCCAGCGTGTCCTAGGTCTTCCCGGGGGCCTTCTCCCGACTGGGCATGCCCGAAACACCTCACCAGGGAGGCGCCCGGGAGGCATCCGGACTAGATGCCCGAGCCACCTCAACTGGCTCCTCTCGATGTGAAGGAGCAGCGGCTCTACTCTGAGCTCCTCCCGGATGGCCGAGCTCCTCACCCTATCTCTTAGGGTGAGTCCAGCCACCCTACGAAGGAAACTCATTTCCGCCGCTTGTATCCGCGATCTCATTCTTTCGGTCATGACCCATAACTCATGACCATAGGTGAGGGTGGGAACGTAGATCGATCGGTAAACAGAGAGCTTTGCCTTCCGGCTCAGCTCTCTCTTCACCACGACGGTCCGGTACAGCGACCGCATTACTGCAGATGCTGCACCGATCCGTCTGTCGATCTCACGCTCCAACCTTCCCTCACTCGTGAACAAGAACCCGAGATACTTGAACTCCTCCACCTGAGGCAAGACCTCACTCCCAACCCGGAGGGTACAGTCCACCCGTTTCCGACTGAGAACCATGGCCTCGGATTTGGAGGTGCTGAGTCTCATCCCAGAAGCTTCACACTCAGCTGCAAACCGCTCCAGTAAACGCTGAAGGTCACAGCCTGATGAGGCCATAAGGACCACATCGTCTGCAAATAGCAGAGACGAGATCCTAAGGTCACCAAGCTGGACTCCCTCAACACCTTGACTGCGCCTAGAAATTCTGTCCATGAAGATTATTAACAGAATCGGTGACAAAGGGGCAGCCTTGGCGGAGGCCAACGTTCACCGGAAACAAGCTCGACTTACTGCTTACAGCATTTAACCAACGAACTATACCCAACCCATAGTCGGGTTGTTCATTGATCTCACTCATCACTGATGTTTTAAGAGTCATATCAGGGATATAACGATTGTAGGTTAATTGTTCATTCTACGGTTACTGACGACAAAGGACAAACCCAACTACTGTAAATGGGTTCGGTCTGTCAGTTGTGGCATAGGCTTGCGACCTCTAGCCAATTATTTTCAAGAATTTTTGTGGAGGTGAGAGGCAGCAAGTAGCAGACTTTTGTAGAAAAAAAAAAGTCAGAGTACACGTACCTGATATCGTCCACCATGTACCAGGTGATGGTGGACAGCAGGCTCCCCAAGCAGAGAAGAGCAATCATGAAGGACAAGCCTGAACTCATGCTCTCTGCAGTCTCGCCTGGTTTCTGTTTTGCCCGCCGGTGCTCTTGTTTCAGGCTCCTGTCGGCCAATGTCTGTGTGCTGTCATGTTTCCTGCTTATCTCTTCATTCTGCCTCCTCCCTCCCTCCTGCTCGTTCTCTATCTCAGCCTTTCATCTCACCGACCTTCTTCTTCACTTTCTGTCCTCTTTTAAACTTTTGTGTAATCTTTGTTGCGGTTCCTCATGCTGCGTACTCACACAGCTCTCCTGCTAAGTCGCAAAAATCACAATCCTCCGCTTCGACTGTCCTCCCAAAGCTAAAAGCTGCTGCTGGTCTCCGCCTCCTGGAAAAAAAAAAGCAGCCTTCCCCCTCCCATCTTGGTCCATATTCCACGATGAGCTCTTCTCCTCTCCCCCCCTTGGCACCAGAAGGAGGCGGTAACACGAGTGGCTTGGACTGAATTAGCCTCCTGGGAAAACATGTTTGCAGAGGGGTTAGAGCAGGCGAGAGGCACCTACCTCAAGGTTGAGGACACTAAAGTACACCCCCCAGTACACCCACCCTGTGCTAGGTCCTCCTGGCAAGGACCCATGAGGGGCTGGCCCAAATTACGGGAGAAGTCTCCTGTGAGAAAGCGGAAACGAGAGCTCAAGTCAGTAAAGAGGAAGCGCAACCTTGACAGACGCTTGCAAAAAAAACCCCAAAAAAGCCATGGAGGCACCATGAGTAAGGGACACTTTATTTTTTTAACCCTCTGGACCACAGAATTTCATAGGAAAACGTGCCTTTTTTATAACACGCCCGACATCCTAGGCTGACCCCCACTCATACAAAAGAACCTTCGGGCCAGCAGGCGGCTAATCATAACCAGACAACGGCTGCCTCTGTTTTCCTCCGCTGCGTGTTTTAGTTTCACGTGCAGCAGACATGCAATAATACTGCAATATGCATGCCAGGTCACTAGTAAGCGATGCCATATTTTTATGTGAACAATCACTGCACACATGCCTTTTGTGAATATCGCTTAAGGATTAATAAAGTGTCCATCTTTTCCACTTACTGTTAAAAAGTCAGATATTTTTGAACCTATCGAACCCGACTGTCCAAACGTTTTGCACCGAATACAAGAACACTTGGATATTTTAAGTTATCTATATTTAAAGAAATACAAATACAGTAGGTGAATTTTTCCCAACTTTTGCTGTTTCATTTTTTAATTTTCTAATTTCATATTTTCAGCTTTTTAAACAACCTTCGTAAGTGGTCTTTTTGTAATGTTATGACTTTATTCCCATAATATTATAATTTTTTGTCCCCCACCTAATTTTACTTCCGTCAGTGTTTTGTTTGTTTCTCATAATATGTTTTTTTTCTTTAATATTGTCCAACTCCCAATTTCCATTTCCGATATCAATCGATACCGATACGAGTAACATTGCATATCTCCTGTGGTGGAATGAACACATATCTGTTGAGAATCTAATGGATACAGCATAAGCAATTAGCTTGTGGCTGTAAACAACATTGTATAACTCGGGTAAGCAAACATCTGAGAAATACTTGCAATCGGGCTTGGCAAAGCGTGGCTCTGGGAACTCCCCACGTTTGCGTGATAAAAAAGGGCTGGTTATCCAGTGATGATTGATGGCTTTTGCCCTAGAGTGCTCATTCAGTTTTTGTTTTTTCGAGGTTCCGCCTCATAACCAACACTTTTTAGTCTTTGCAAATCGTAAGTTTAATATCCGAAGAAGACACTTGCACAAAGTGAGCTTGTTACTGCAGGCTTGTTTACACGCTTCATGACCTGGGTTGATGGGGGTCATCATTTGCGCCCGTAAATATCTTTGTCGTACGGAAGCCCATAGGCCTATATACAGCCGTTTTTTTAGGTCATTATCAAACCTGATACCAATATGGCCCTGCGATTGACTGGCGACCAGTCCAGGGCCCCGCCTCTCGCCCAAAGTCAGCTGGGATAGGCTCCAGCATACCCACGACCCTAATGAGGTTAAGCGATATAGAAAATTGATGGATGGATGGGATGGATACCAATTTGTACAGATATTACATTTTATGCCAATATCGTCATTCATTAAAACATTGACAAGAAATAATGTGTTATTGGGTAAGCGTTTGAATTCAACCTTCACCCCAACCCTACAGGAAGTCTGTCGCATGTTTCTTCTTATGACATCACGGGGTGGAGGGACTGACAGAAGGGCGTTGTTGTCAACCCACGATGTTAGCTCTGCCTTGTGCACTATCATCTGGTGGGAAGGGGACTTCCTGTCTGTACAGCAGACAACAGTTGGGATGCAAATCGTCAGGCGAGCAGTGACGATACACACAAGTGTTGGAAAAACATTATGACTTAAAAAAAAAAAAAAAAAGAGGCACTTGTCTGGCTTTCTCTCCATGAGATGAGTCATAGATCATATGTTTGCTGCCATGCTTGCTTTCCCCACGCAACAATTGGGACGGAAGCACAGAACTAAGCACTGGTTTCTCGTGCCTTATCACACTCGAGGAAACTCGCACTTCCTCCGCATGTATAACAACCTCAGTTGACAAGAAATGATGAGTTTAGCCGCTCTGACACAGACAGGAAACCGTGGCGCAAAAGAAAAAAACCATGCAGGTTTCGTTGCTCTCGGGGGACGTGCATAGAGGAGGTTTTTACAAGTGTGGTCACAAAAAGCAGCATCTTGTCCAACGGCGCAAACAAAAGAAGCAGCTCACGTTTCGGACTGCTTTGTTCCACAAAGTGGGTTGTAGATGGCAGCAAAATACACAACATCAATGTCACATATTTTGTCAACAAACATGACATTTGGAGAAAACAGAAGAACCTCAATGCTGTGAGCACAATGATTGGGCAGCCTATAATTCCCTATATTGTTTCACTCCAAGCTGTATAAAGTCAGATGCTCTTTGGGTTGAATGAAGCGTATCTGCTGACCTGTGTATTTGTGTCATGGGGAGGGCGCGGCCGAACGCGATCGACACTCCATATCAAGGTGTGCACAATTATCACGCAGCTTTTCCTCGGGCTAAATAAGATATTGGCAAGTCATCACTGAATCATCAAAAAGCCTTTTTGCCAACAGTCGACACCTAACACTAATCCTAGATTTAACCTTAACCCCTAACACTAATCCTAGACTTAACCTTAACAGAAACCGTAGACTTAACCTTAACCCTTAACACTAACCCTAGACTTAACTTTAACCCCTAACACTAATCCTAGATTTAACCTTAACAGTAACCCTAGACTTAACCTTAACCCTTAACACTAACCCTAGACTTAACCTTAACCCCTAACACTAATCCGAGATTTAAACTTAACCCCTAACACTAACACTAAACTTAACCCTAACCCCTAACACTAATCCTAGATTTAACTTTAACACTAATCCTAGACTTAACTTTAACATTAATCCTAGATTTAACCTTAACACTAATCCTAGACTTAACTTTAACATTAATCCTAGATTTAACCTTAACACTAATCCTAGACTTAACCTTAACCCCTAACACGAATCCTAGACTTAACCTTAGCCCCTAACACTAATCCTAGATTTAACCTTAACCCCTAACACTAACCCTATCTATAACCTTAATCCCTAACACTAATTCTAGAATTAACCCTTAACCCCTAACACTAATCCTAGAATTATTTTAACCCCTAACACTAACCCTAGACTTAACCTTAACACTACTCCTAGATTTAACCTTAACCACTAACACTAATGCTAGATTTAACTTTAACACTAATTCTAGATTTAACCTTACCCCTAACACTAACCCTAAACTTAACCTTAACCCTTAACACTAACCCTAAACTTAACCTTAACCCCTAACACTAATCCTAGACTTAAACTTAAACCCTAACACTAATCCTAGACTTAAATTTAACACTAATCCTACACTTAACCTTAACCCCCAACTCTTAAGACCCGACTCTTTTAAAGAGGAAAGAAGTCGTCATGAGGTGAAGGAGTCACTCCAAGGCTGCTTGCTGGTGTCTGAAAGAGGACCCAGCAAGCAAATTGCATACAAATTGTGTTTACGTGGAGAAAACACTTCACAGACGGCCGTCAATTATTTACGCTCCCTGATATGGTTGTAATGAACATACATTGACAACTGATTTCCAATCACAGCCTAATACAGTTTATTGATTATAACAAACATAACAAAAACTGGTTAATGGCCCTTTCAAGATGGAAGGAGAACATATTTAACACTTACATTGAATTACAGTTTTTTTAAATATATATTTAATCATTACACAAGTATGTGCTTTAATAAATTGCTTCCGTTGGAATTAGTAATTGTCCAAATACCTTAGTATTGCACTACAGGTGCCATGATTGGTTGCTTGAGTTCATATACTAACTACTACCGCTAGGTGGCAGCAAATGACGATTTTATACAACAGAAAAATTTAAATATTAACATTTTAAACAAGCGTGCAACATGTGACTAACTTCTAGCCTGGCATTTAAGATCAATTTAAAGGCTTTGTCTTACAAACCATTTTAACCTGTGCAGTAGCAAATTGAAACATAAATGCTAACAATGCTAATAGCTTACATTTGTATGTGTATGCTACTATGTATATGTATTCTCCACTGTGCACATACACTACTGTACAAAACACGTGCTAAAGCTAATTTGCACATTTAACAGGTGTTTTTTTGTGCTGTTTAAAATTGACCCATCATTTGGGTCATGCAGGGCTGGAGCCTATCCTAGCTGATTGTCAAGTGTACAACATAAATCACATTAACACTGAAAGTTTATGTCCACACAAATGCGTCTCCAATTAACCAAACAGGATGTGGCAGTAAACCAGAGTACCCGGGGAAGAAAGTACAGTCATTGAACAGTAAGAACATGCAAACCACAACAAGCCTGCTACTGTTGATGTTCAACAGAAATGAGAGCAGACGAGCCGTTGAGTTTCTTTCTGTACACTTTTATTGTCAGAATGTCAAATCCTCATCACTTCTTGCCCTCGTCCTCCTTAGACAAGTTCTTGATGATTTCCTCCTTCTTGGCCAGGAGGCGCTCCTCTCTGCGCTTGCGGGCTTCCTTGGTCTTAGTACGGCGAGCTTCAGCCTGATCGCTGAAGGGACACAAAGACAAAACTTGCCTTAACCTGAGTTCACCACGAATCAAACACCCCATGTTAGCCAAATCAAAAATGAGGGTTCAAACTTACGCCAGGAGCTTCTTGCGAGCTTTGTCGGCCTTCAGCTTGTGGATGTGCTCCATGAGAATGCGCTTGTTCTTGAAAACGTTACCCTTGGCCCTTAAGTAGAGGCTGTGGTACCTAAATAAATACCCCCACAGTCAGACTCAGTTCCTTCTCTTATTCAAAACCTCATTGAAAAATCAGCTGTTTTTAAGCGATTAACCTACATGTGCCTGTCGATCTTCTTGGACTCCCTGTAGCGACGCAGCAGGCGACGCAGGATTCTCATGCGGCGCATCCAAGACAGCTTCTCTGGCATACGAGCGTTGGCAGTACCCTTTCTCTTACCTAAACGTGACAGGAAAACAAGTTATAAATGACTGCGGTCACTTTTAATAGCGTTTCAGTCATAACAAGCTTACCAATGCCCATGTGTCTTCCCTTGCGGCGGGCCAGCGTGTTCTTGCGGCAACGGGCCCTGGAGTGGACCGTGACGGGCTTGCGAATGATAAGACCATCCTTAACGAGCTTACGGACCTGCTGGCCTGAGAAATACGGGGGGTGGGGGGGGGGCGGTATTTGAACAACTGACGCTTTTTTCTGATGAACATCTGCGCCCTCTGCTGACAATGATCATTACTGCACAGCTTTAGACAGCATTTATTGTATGTTTAGTATCAAAATTAAAATGTATCCGACGTGTAATAGGACGTGTTTTCAAAACTACTCACTGCGGAAATTCGTCTTAGTAGCTTAAGTTGCATATTTTTACCGGTTCGACCCAATTGACATCAAATTTGCCATGATGACATAGCAAGCGTATAACAGTAGTTAAAAATAGTATAGAACAAAAAGTCATTTGTGGTCTACGTACGAGAGTTGGCGTTTGCGATCTCGTTGGTCTCATTGGGGTCCAACCAGACCTTCTTCTTGCCGCAGCGCAGCACGCTGGAGGCGAGCCTCTTCTGGAGCCTGAGCATGCTGAAAGAACGACAACAAAACGTTAGCGTACAAAATCCCACATCTAAAGACAAACAAACGTCGCACTGCTACTATAATTGTGTATCTGTAAAGAATAGCCAAATGGTTAGCATGTTAGCTGCTAACTCGCTAGCCGGATTGACAACATGGCCGCTAGGTGGGCTACGTCGTGTGACGTGAGGCCGCGTTAAAGCAAGCCATTGCGGGGTTGAGACGGCAGACGACACTCGGTATTACCGGAGCGTCTCGCGTTATCTTTTCATTGAAAGGTTCCTACGTGTGAAATGTGTTTTTTGGACGCTAAAAATCAGGCTTTTTGGTTCTCTATCGTATGCGCTCCTACCTCATGGCCGCTACTTGAACAGAAAAAGGAAGCTTTCGGGGCACGGACACGAATGTACCATTATGGAGGAGAGTCCATCTTAGCTCACGAAAATAAATGTTACGACTCGTAGGACAGTTGCTATTATTGATGCCACGAACATGTAATACACAAATATCACATCACCCATACACCTAAATCGATTTTATTTGCGTCAACTTGCGTAATACTTTCAATAAGTATATTCGATGGACTCCCCTACCATAATGGTATCGACCACAGCTTATGTGATGCATTGTGGGTACATAAGTCTATTTTGTAACCACTAGAGGGCAGTCGTTTGAACGCTCAAAAAAAACATTTTTCATCATTAATTCGATTATTTATTTTTGTCTCTATTGTTAATTTCCCCCTATTTTCTGTGTAGCATTAGTGCACCAATGACTGCTACGATGCAGTTGTTGAATGTAATTTGCTTTACATAATAAGGAAAAGTAGGTGGTATTTATAATTAATGTAGAAAGCAATTAATCTATTTAGTACTGTGAAAAATACCACAGCACACAGATATACACTTAATTGGTAGCCTGCTGGCTACCAATTAACTGGCCATACTGTTACTGTACTTTCTAGCAGCAGCAGTTAATCGCCATGGCAACAGTGCACGCTGGCAGTGTGGGTCTTTGCGTGCGCTCCTTCACCTCAGGTAACCGAGAATATCACAATTTCTCTCTGCAAAGCTATGGGGGGAAAGTGCTCAAGCAGAGGAAAAAACATATGGTCATCCTCTCTGGAGGAGAAGATCCAAACTGTAAAATAAAAAAATAAAAAAAGTAAAATATAAAAAAGGATGGATTTTAATGTCATTTTTCTTTATATAAACTTGTGTGTCGGGGTCAAGTGTGCACTAGAAACGCAATTGCCTGGAAGTTAGCCTCCAATACAGCAGGTGGCGCTGGTTTCGGAAGAGAAGATGACAGAAAATATTAAGTATTGATAATTTTCCAAAAATCATCTTTAACAAAAAAGACCTAAATTACGACTTTACAATTTGAACAAACATTTGCATGTCATAAAATTGTAACAAATCACAGGCACAATCACTAAATGATGTAAAAAAAATAAATTACAAAAATCACCAAGTAAGATCTATTGGTATATCACGTGCCTGTATTGACCTGATATTTGATGCTGAAATTTTCAGTATCGCCCAGCCGTGTTAATAAAGTATAAAAATGAGGTGAAGGTTTTGAGCTGTGGTATCAAATAAACAGCCTTGCCTGTTGCCATGGCGCCATCCATGCTGCTAATGGAGCAGAGTGAGTAGAGTCATTTTCAGGCTCCCAATTGCATCACAAACGCTAATATTTGGCAACAATGAACCACGTCCGCGTCAGAATGTGACCGCCATCCCAGGAACTAAACGCAGCCCGGCCTGATAAATGAATCGATATTTAGCTTTGGAGCCTCTTGTATGGCGGAATATAATAATACATATACCATCAATATAAAGAAAGTAAATGCAAAAAGGAAAATATTGTTAAATGAACTGTTTTACTTTGACATGGAATACTACTATTTGTGTAGGTCTGCCTGTATTTATATACACTATTCTTCCACCCATCACCCCCATCCCCACCCACAGTGTCCCACCGTCAAGACTCCATCATCCATCGGGTCTGCCCCCGGCCTCATCCTCCTCCTCCCGTGGTTCCCCCATCAATCGATGAGTGAAGGTGGGGTCTGCCCCGTGGGGCGTGGACCTCCTTGGCTCCCAGCTGGAGCCCGGCTGGAGGGAAAGCGCATCACAAGAAGAGTCTGTACAACCGGAACCCACACGAACCGTCTTCAAAGTAAGAGCATGAGAAGTTATGGCACTGCTGTTGTATTGGTTTTTTTTAATGGTGACGCAAGACTGCAAATCAAGCGTGCATTCACACGGCAGCTTGAGAAAAACAAAGAACGGCATCTCTTTTGGGGGGCAAAGAAAATGAGTTTTTCAGGGAGTCCTTATATTATGAGGGTGTCACACTATGAAAAGCAATTCCTTTTGATTCATATTGCATTATTATTTAAATAGTTACCATTCAAAAACAAAGGCAAAACCAATTTTCTGAATCAAATAAAAAAATATTTATGTAAAAAAAACTCTAACCAAGTGATGTTAAGGTGATTTTTCAATTTCAATTTTTCAATTAATGTTGCCATCCTGTAAATAAAATGTTCAATTACTTTTTAACAGTATTTTTTCAAATTAAATGTCACAGCTAATTGTATGATTGACTTAAAAAAAATAAATACACAGAAAAATCACATAATCATAAATACAATGGTGTACACTTTAAAATAATAATTTTCATACCCAAAAAACAACAACCAGTACCGGCAGGTGGACCTCAATACATTTGAATAACTTTGAAAAGTTATTTATTGCAGAGAGGGGAACTCTTAATGTGAAAAATGGTCAAAAAGTACCGATAGAAAGTACCGGTTCAAATGAACTGCACAACTTCGGCGTCTTTGAGTCTAAATTGATCTTCTGAACTCAAATAATTTTTTCTACTTGATAGACGTATATACGCTAGATCCACATCACGCCGCACTGCCCACGCGATCTACTGCCATGGTGTTTTGTTTTGAAGGCGTCGACCGGATGTGCCGCCGGACGCTTTCAGGTAACTTGCCGAGCGAACCCGGCGCTCCGGCGTTCTCCTCGGCTCGGCAGCTGTTGCCATTCCACTCAGCAGCTCCACGGACACGACGAGATGACTCCGTGGACACCACCATAAAGACACGCGCCCCTGACAAACACACACATACATAAATACACACATACATACACATATATATCTATACATATATATCTACATATTTGAGAGGACACAAAGTTACAAATCAATGGTACAGAAAAGTAGCATGTCCAGGACGCCTTCGACCTCGACCCAGGAGATCCAAATGGACATGTTCGACCCCCATCCTCAGTCCCAGGTAAGGGGAAAAGACGCACGCGTGGTAGATGATCAGCATGTGGATCGTCGCCTTATTTGCCTTCCACAGCGCGGAGTATTCCTTCTGATTTTTTCTCACACACACACACACACATGTACACACACACACACGCACACACACACACACACACTGTAAAGAATGTGTATTGTTAAGTGACAGGATGGTCATTATTAGCAGGGTTTGTGTACACAGGCCGGTCCTTGGATGCGCGGAAAAGCCACGCCTTTGTTCTACTACGCGGCAACATTACTGTGTTGTTATTATTATTATTATTGTTTTCATGATTATCATGATGATTATTATTGTAGACAACAGGAGGTCATTCAAAACTTCCGACGAAACTGGAGCAGCCATGCCCACTTTATTAGGCACGCCTGCACACTTTACTGGCAGGACCTGCTGTTATAAATCATATAGTATATTGTTTCTTATACTTCTGTATCACATTGTTTCTTATACTTCTGTATCACATTGTTTCTTATACTTCTGTATCACATTCTTTCTTATACTTCTGTATCACATTCTTTCTTATACTTCTGTATTACACTCTTTCTTATACTTCTATATTACACTCTTTCTTATACTTCTATATTACATTCTTTCTTATACTTCTATATTATTCTTTCTTATACTTCTATATATTATTCTTTCTTATACTTCTATATCACATTGTTTCTTATACTTCTATATTACATTCTTTCCTACAGTTCAATATTAGATTGTTTTTTTATAGTTATATATTACATTGTTTCTTATAGTTATATATTACATTGTTTCTTATAGTTATATATTACATTGTTTCTTATAGTTATACAGTATATTGTTTCTTACAGTTATATATTACATTGTTTCTTATCATTATATAGTATATTGTTTCTTATACTTCTATATTACATTCTTTCTTATACTTCTATATTATTCTTTCTTATACTTCTATATTATTCTTTCTTATACTTCTATATCACATTGTTTCTTATACTTCTATATTACATTCTTTCCTACAGTTCGATATTAGATTGTTTTTTATAGTTATATATTACATTGTTTCTTATAGTTATACAGTATATTGTTTCTTAGTTATATATTACATTGTTTCTTATAGGTTTACAGTATATTGTTTCTTAGTTATATATTACATTGTTTCTTATCATTATATAGTATATTGTTTCTTATAGTTATATATTAGGTTTTTCTTTTAGTTTGCCGCACTGCTACTCAGGAGAGCTGTTTCTTCTAAAATGATCGTGAATGAAAATGAAAAACAAATAATTTCGCTACACCTGAGGGCAAAATTGATCATATAAAATATTTATTATGCATTATACAGATTTATTAATGTTATGTTTTTTTATGTATGTAAAGTAAAAGCAGATTTGATTTTTAACTATTTAAAAATATTATTTGTACCTTTAACATTAAAAATAGCTACATTAGAGGGTACATTAAGTCTTCTAATTATATACATTTATATTTATTAAACTACTGAGGGTCATCATATTATTTTAATATGACTATAAATATAAAATAATTGTTTTTAATAATATTATATTGTGTACTGTAATACTACTTTTTAGATTGCATTATGAATTATTATTTTTCGTGGAGACATTGTATTTTTATTACTATTTCTCAATGATGATTCATAAAACAAGACATATGTATGTAAGAGGGTCATTTTGAGTCATAATTGCAATTACAACTATTATTATTTTTGTTTAATGTTTAATATTCCAATATTTTATCCACTAATTTAAAATAAGTGGCTCAATGAAATTAAAATTAATTAGCTGACCTAATTACTTTTTTCATAAAATTACAATAGTGTAATACATAAATGTTATGATTTGAATAGTTAATGTAATCTCCTAGGTGTCAGCATGATGACTTTTTTCTTGATAAAGTCGCATATACATGAAAATATGTGAATATGGCATCACGTGGTGTCATCTTTGTTATCACCCTCCTGAAATTGTGCAGGTGTACCTAACAGCGTAGAGGGTGGGTGTATTTTGGAGGTGGGACATTTGAACTCTTGCGTCATGTTGCCGTCAGCAACACCGGTGATGCTCTTCAACCGTCGACGGTGTCACTCCTCGCGGAAGCCACAAATAGGCTGCGGCTTTTTCAGGAGCGGAGTGGGCAACACAACGCCGAGTTTTGGTTGGAGAAAAAAATGGAACAAACACACCCACGCCAAGCACGCTCCACAACAACAAAAAAGAGAAAAAGCAGCGCTTCCTAGCGCGGCAAATCCTGCTTTCTCTCTCCTCTTCACTCCCACTTACCAGCCCCCTCATCCTCTATGCCCCCTCAACGTTCTCCATGGTCTCCATCCTCCTTCTTTCATCCTCTCTTGCAGTCAAAACAAGTAGTGCTCTTCTTATGACACAGAGAGCAGATATCAACAGTATTTACACCTGAGAGTTGAACGGGGATGGCGGGGGAAGGGAGTGTGAGCCATCCCATTTGAAGCTCCTGCCCGGGGGCCCGCGTCCCCTGCCACGGACCACCCTTCCGCTTTAACAAACAAATCCCCTTTGAATTATACAACACTCTTTAATGTGACACGACACGGTCTCTGGCATTTTGCTGACAGGAAGCCTCCACATCACCGCTTCCATCCTGGACACACCCTCCCTGTGTGCTTCTCATCTTCAATTATCCATTTAACTCCCAGCAACGTGTACTGGAACACAAGCATGCCTCAGAGGTGCCACACCGGTGTATTGGAAGTGTGTTAGCATTGATGTCGGAGATGGGAAAAATACTATAAGATGGTACCCTAATCATAATCCTTTTAAGATGTGTAGGGAAGCCTGTTTCTTTCTTTTTTGTTGTTTCACAAAGCTGTCCTCTGTCAGGTGGTGGGAGTGTACCGGGGTGGTCTCGTCACGTAGCTAGGGTCGGGTTGGAGGCCGTATCACAAGGGAGAAGGTTTTTCCCCTCCATGATGTCACGTGAAGCCGCGAGTGAGGGACATGATTTAGTGTTCATGAACATGCAAGGGGTGGGCAAACTGCAAAGCCGTTTCCCTATTCATGTTTTTACCCTTTAACACGAAAGGCGTATAACTTGCTGTGCTATCGTGGCACGCTTCAGACAGGAAATAGTCACATGCCATCGCAGCTTGTACGAAAAGGCCATCCTAACAACGTGTGCAAATAATACCCTGCCAAAATTACACACATATATCACATATATTCCTGCCGCAAGGCATGCTGGGTAACTTGTGCTACTCTCTCTCAACGTTTTGCAGTGTCGGCTTGATAGCCAACCATGTTGAGGAAGTAAACAAGGAGGGACGTTACAATTCTCTTGATATCCAGTGTTGTATCGTTTATAGCTCATATTGTTGCTGCCTCTCAACTACCAAGCATGTCTTGCGGGCAATTATAAATAACACGTGTTATGTTTAGCTAGAATAACTAGTTGTTTATCACTCATAATTGTAGTAGTGGATTTATGTGATGCGTTAACTTCCTGTGGTTGTGTCGAGGTTTGATTTCATTGCACCGTGAGTAAGAATCTCGTTCTGTTTGATGACCACCCATATATGGACGGCCTTTGGAGAAAAAGCCAAAAAGAGCCAAAAAGTTTCCCCACCACTGCTCTGTGGACACAAAGTAACGTTAGAACATCATTAAAAAGCCACTTTTGCATAGTTGGGGACCACCTATCTGCTTTACCCACCTATTAGCTTTGATGCTAATGAGCCGTGCTCGTGTCCACAGTTGCCTTGGAAGTTGCATAAGCTAAATCCTCCTTCCTTATGTACCCGGCCAGTGTAGACGCCCACCACTTCATGGAGAACAACTTTGTGTTAAAAAAACAAGACGAAGAAGAAGACAGGCTTCGCTACACATCTTAAAATGCAGACTGGAGCTCTGCTAGCTAGTCACTCAGCTAATCATTGGGCATTCTTATCTTTCCATGGACGGGGGATACACAGCGTGTGTTGTGTTGGGGTAGAAACATGCATATTGGGTTCTCCGGCCCGCTTTGTTCTCATGCAGCGGCGTCTCTCCGCACAGAACAGGCCGTCTCCCCGCAAACGTGATTAGTCGGCATTGCGTAACCATGGCGATGTGGGCTGCTAATGTAATGAGCGGCCTCTCCCCAACCCGGATAGAAGCATTTGGCAGGGGTCCGCCGATGCGATTAGAGGGCTGCCGGAGAACATAAGACATGAGGAGACACACGGGCCGTTCATGATTGTTGTTTGCCGCTCAGACTAATATGTGGCTTTAACGTTTGACTCTGTCACACAGCACAACAACCCGTCAGGATAAATAACTTTTCTTTCTCTGCCTCCCCACCCTTCCACTCTACTCTACTTCTCCGTCAGGGCAAGTACGCCAAAAGGAAAAGCCGCTTCAAGCGCTCAGATGGAAGCACTTCATCTGACACCACCTCCAACAGCTTCGTCCGCCAGGTAACAACGCCATCGCTTCTCCTCAATGTCCATGGGTCGGGTCGCCGCTTGGACCCTTGTCCTAATATTAATAAAAAAACAACATAATCCTTGAGAGCAAGAGACTTGGACATTAGTTGACTTTGACCTAATGACTCTACACAAAATCTTTACTTTGTACTAAATCCGAATGACTTGTTTACTTGGGGTAAATTTGTCAACATTTCCTTCACACTTGGACTAAATGACTTTTAACTTGGGTTGTCTTAAGGCTTTCAATGGATTACCTTTTTCCAAGACTTGGACTAATATAGACTTTGGCTTTAGACTTGGACCAAATGACCCCAAAAATATCTAAGACTAGCTTTAGACCCAACAGATTTGACTCAGTGACTATCGACTTGCTGGGGACGACCTTCGACTTGCTTTTGTTTTAGATTGACTCTACACAATTTAGTCCAAATTAGTTTACTTGGTGGGGTAAACGTGTCAAATGCATTGGAACTTGGGTTGGTTTTTGGACTTAAATCAGACTTTGTTTGGACTCATTTATTTAGATCTTGATATGGGCTTGGATCAAGTGATTGACTCCAAGCTTTAGACTTGGACCTACTAGTGTAAGGCTTGGACCAGATGACATTAAACGACTTGTTTTGTGCCTTTTCCAGAAATGATTTTCTGAAAAATGTCCTTAGACTTAGAGGTTACAGCGCAACCTGTTGCTTTGGCATGCCTTTGAACACCTCATTTGTTCTAACATACTGTAAATGTTTAGCTCTACCTATTGACGTGTGTACATCGGGCCAATAATAAAAGAGGTCACATGCCCTGTTTTTTGTTTGCCAGGCCCCGTATAGATAGGCTTGACAGTCTCACACACACCTACGCACAAGCACAGTCACATGCGCACGCACACACACACACACACACACACACACACACACACAGATACTCAAGCTCCACAATCAGCCGTCG
Source organism: Oostethus manadensis (assembly GCA_024372805.1). Lineage (NCBI taxonomy): Eukaryota > Metazoa > Chordata > Actinopteri > Syngnathiformes > Syngnathidae > Oostethus > Oostethus manadensis. The sequence goes on from QODF01000227.1 coordinate 787,704, forward strand.
GTGGAGCTGGCTGGCTGATACGCCGGGCCTGGTTTCCATGGCAACCAGGCCACTGAATCTCCCTCTGTGTGCAGCCACAGAGGGATGGAGATGCGAAGGGGGAGACGGGGCTTAGATGGATTTCTGTTTGTGTGCGTGGGCGTCGACGCGGCCTACTGTATGTTTGCGTAGCCTCGTTCTGCGCGTCAAGTTCAACAAAAACACACCGGTGTAGCATAAGAACGGCGGGTGCTGCTGATTGGTTAAAGGAGCCGATGTGTGCTGCTCTTTCAGGGGCAGTGATGGAAGGGGCTGCGTTTTGTTCCACCATTCGTTTCCTCAAAGACTAAAATATGACTACATCATTAGGAGCACTTCCGCTTCTTGCTCAAGGACATTTTGACTGGTCTTGGCTGCTGGCTCCTGTCAGTGGTGACATATGAATCCCAGCAGAGCCCCCGCTTACTGCTGACTCTGGCCAACTGGTTAATCTCCATTCCTTTGCCCTGGCCTGGTGGCGGTCTTGTCATTAGCTACAGGGCTGTAGGCTGTGGTTCAGGGTCTGGTGTGTCCACCAGAGGGCCACCCTCTGGTGATTACTTTTAACACCAACATCCTTTCACTACTACATGCCTCCTTTGACTACTTTTCCAGTCAAAGGACACAATTTCAGGTTAACCAAAGGGCGCAAAACTTGCGTTAGACATGGACTGAATGACTAAAATGACTTGGAACCTGAGTTGTCAATTTATATTTGTGTGTCTTTAGGTCTTTGGGCCATATGGCTTTAGTCCGCAAAGCCCCAATACCTTGAAGACAAAAATGACTTTGAACTCGCTTTAATTTGGACTTGAACTTGAACCTTGGACCTTTAGACTTGAATCAGGTATGGATCAAATGACTTACACTTGCGCTACATTTGATCAAATAATTTGTAACCTTTACTCAGAGGTGGCTTTAAACCTGGATTAAAGGACTTTCGACATGCTGGAGACTGGCACTAAATGGCTTTCGATGACCTGGACTTAATACCTGAGCTCAGTTTAGATCTAGACTAAAATACTTTAGACCTGCTTTACTCTCATCATCAAATAGCATAGTTTACTTGGACTTGGGTTTAGACATGCTGTAGAACACACACCTTAAGATATTTAACTTGACTTGGTAAGACTTAATGGTATCCTTTAGACTTTGGTGTTAAAGCCTTTTAGAGTTGGACCAATGAGCGTCAGTCCCATGTGTATCTTAGCAGGTCCAATCACTGGGTTCGTGTCTCCCAGTTTACAGATTGTATGTTCCTGTGGTTCCACATCCATCTGGTACCTTTTAGTTCTGTGCGTCCACAAGAGAAGGAGAAGGGGGCAAAGGGAACGGGCTGGAGAAGGGAGGGGGGTTTCCCTGGGCACTGCCCTGTCCCACGTCAGTTGAGGCATTGGGTGGCTGACGGCCGCATACCAAGCCTCCTCCTTAGACTCAGCGCGCTCACGTCCCCGTTCCTGCCGGGCCCGGGCTAAATATATTTCCCCAGTTTGCAAATGTAGCACAAGTCCTGCAACCCGACCCCCCTCCCACCGGCTCCAGTTTCCTTCCTTTACACAAGGTTCACGTTCCTTTGGGTTGTGGAGCTGGAAAGAGGGTGGGCGGCGAAGGGGTTGGAGGTTAACAGTGCGTCTCCTGTTTTTCTCACACACACACACCGCTTTTCTGGATCTCTGTGCTCATGTATGCACTTGTCAGGCTAACACACACACACTCGCTGACACTTCACACACACGCAGCATTGTCTGTGACCCCCACCCACCCACCCACCCACTCAACCCCCGGGTTCGCCGTGGTGAGGCGAGTGTGGCAAAGGACGCATGGAGAGGACTGAGCGGATTCAGCGGCCTGCTGCTGCGGTAAGAAGATTCTAAGAAGACTCATGTAGGCTGGTAGTCGGCGTGTGTTGGACTAACGGCGTGTTTGTGCTGCAAAGACTCGGCCCAGGCCGACGAGCACGAGACGTAACCGGAAAAGCATGAATTGGCCGCCCGCGTCCCGATAGCGGCGTATTAGTGGGTCGGCGGGCTTGCTTTGTGATTCCATTTTGGGTCGGCCGCAGCTGCTAGGAAGGCGCTGTGATTTTAATTTAGACCTCCAGTCCCACCGGTTGCCTCTGCTGCTATGTGCATTGGCAAAGCAGGCCCATTTCATGGGGATACTTTACACTGTAGGGCGATCTGGACCCGGATCTTCATTCTGGATAGTTTTTTGGAGGGAACCTCCAGGACTTGACATACAATGTGATATGAGTAACTAGTTTATTATTCATGTGTGTTTTTCTGGAATCAATATAGGACGTAGCTTTAGTTTATTTTTGGTTTTCCTAAAAATGTGAAGCATGACCCTTTAAAAACTATAAAATCATTGTTTGCTTACAAATGGGTTGACACATTGCTATATGCATTTTCTGCAAGTGTTTATAAAAAGGGAATCAAATGGGAATCCGTGACTGACTTACATGTAAAGTGAACTCCCCCTCCCAGACGTTGTTGCCATGGCGCCATGGCTGTGACGAAGCAAAAAAAAAAAAAGGCCACCTGCAGCCGCCAGCCATGAACTTCAGACGTGAATTTTTCATACATCGCTTCTCTCTCCGTATTAACCTCTCCTAAAATTGTGAAGATGAAAAAGAGACACGCCAAACCGGACATTTTCCTCAAGGTTTTACTCTTACCTTAAATGTTAGCATTTCGGTCTTAACATCGGCTGACATGTGGACAGGAAGTGTTGACGCTCAACACCACGCAAACGTCCACGTTTGTTGACCATTCCCTCCATTTGGCTTTGAATGGAGAAAAAAAATCTGAAATTGGTTTGCTTTCGAGTTGGACCAATTTGGTTTGGATTTGGACCAAGACTATATGACCATGACTTGGCCAACAGGCCTTAAACTTGGGCTAAATGGCTTTAGGCTCGAACCGAGTGTATGTACCTTGGACTTACTGACTTAGGATCTGGTTTAAGACATGAATTAAATTACGTTAGTGTTTTTGTTTTTTATTTGGACAAAATGGCTTACTGTAAGACTGAGACAAAAAACCGCTAGACTTGGCTTGAAATACTGTATATTACACTTGGACGAAATGTAGTTAGACTTGGACTACATGTGTTTTTGACTAGCTTTAAAGTTGATCAAATTACTTGACACTTGGACTTTTGACTTGGAGTACAGTATTAGCCTTGAGACTTGCGTAAGACCTGGACTAAATGTTTGTTTGACTTGTAAACCAGGTCGACTTACTGTTAAATGTGATCAAAAACCTTGAAACTTAAAATCTTAGACTTGGACCATAAGCCTTGAGGAGTCAGTGAGTGACTATAGACAACTGACTATAATACCAAAATCCCTGAGATTGGGACTGAAATACATCCGACTTGGACCAAACGTCTTTAAGTCTGGACTGAATTCCTTGAGTTTGACGTTGGATGGGTCGGTGATGAACCAGTTGCTTCAAAGAGGCCCAAGTACAAGGCTGTTGTTCCTCAGTCTGTGGACTGCGTAGTCCTTGAATGTCTTGGCGTGTCCCTTGTTTAGAAAAACCAAATGATCTAAGAGGTCTAATGCATTGTCGAAAATGGTCTATGGCCTTATATCTCAATACTTGTCAGTACGTTTCTAGTGATTGGATGCAACAAATTGAGGACTTGTGGCTCTGAAGTCCACCTTGCTCGCTTTGCTGAAGTCGATTGCAAGAAAATGGTTCATACTTCACAGTCTTGTAAGCCTACCTCCAAAGGTGCCTTCAGGTTCTGGCGAAACACTAGTGGCGGTGTTTTCCACAGTGCGCAACCATGACACTCATCGACTAGCTTGTTAGTTTTGTGGATTTAAGAGAGCCGGAGGGTGGTGTTGGTACTGGAACTAATCACCAGTCTCTTTTATTACAAATGTTGATCTGAAAAAGAAGAAAGCGTTTGCAAACGAGCACAGAAAATAATGTATTAAACTTACGAGGTTAGATTTTTTTGAGCTTTAGAATTTTTGGCATGTCTAGCTATCCAGGTGGATTTGGAGGGGGAGGAGCGAGCCGGCATAGCATATTCTAGTGCATAAACGGGCTTAATGAGAGGCTAATGCATAACAATGCCTGCAACTCTTCTAAAAAAAATACTTTGACGTAAATATGGACGTTTTGATAAAATATTGTATTTATCGATCCCCGAGATTCCTCTCTCCTCTTCCGCCAACGCACGAATGCATCCCTGAGTGCCTGAGATGGTTACTATGGCACCGCGGGGGTCTCCGACAGGTGCCAAGGGCCAATGGGGAGACGGCAGGGCCGTCATGTGACCCGCAGCTATTTTGAACAAGGGAGCTGTGTGCGAAGTGAAGCAAGCGGCTTAAAATTAGAGACAGGGCTCGGTGACACGAGAGCGGAAGACGAGAGGCAGAAGACTGGGAAACGACTTCCATGTGTGATTGGTTACGTGGAAGGTAGCGCATGAGTGGCCTCACTCGACGGGGCTGCTTGACTCAAACGTTTGTCGGTTATCTCAGACGTCATCCACGCCTTTTATTTTGGTACCCCCCCCATGAGTTGTCCATTACAAGACTTTTGTAGAACTTCCCCGCGTCGAGATGCTCCCAGATGATGACTCAGAGCTGGCCAGTGTGGGCGGCTGGTGGCGTCCTCGTTATACGGGGGAGAGCCGCCGCCAGAGAGGAGATGAAACAGGAAGTGAGAATGGATGGAACACTAAGGGGGTGGGTGAGGGTGCGGGGGGGACGACACGATGTCGTCCCGGCAACCGGGAGTGTCTACACGTTGAGTCTGCGGAGCGCTATGATGCGACAGGTGGCTGAGCTAGAATCAACATGTTGGTGTTTGCCGTTTGGTTTGGAAGCGCATAAAGAGACGAGGATGCTAATGAAAGGCAGCATGGGACATTAAACACACGGACACGCACGCACTTTCTGCTGCATCCCAGAGGCATCCTGTAACCAAATCCTCAAAGCTCTCAACAGCACCAGACGTTTGCGACCTGATCCTATGTATACTTAGTAATGACTAGTATAATAATAATGCTACAAAGTGAGGGAAATTCACTTTTATACTTGTATTTAATTTAAAAAATGAAAATGAGTCCCACTGCAAAAACACCCCAGAAAGTGAAACCTCAATTTTCCTAAACCTCAGTTTTTGCATGTTTCGGTTTTCGTACAATATTGCACGCACCAAACTAGCCCGTTCGTCCTATACTGTATCATTGCATGGAATCTACTGTCCAAACAAAGCACTTGTTTACATTTTTTATTGAGTGTGACTGCTAAATAACCCACCATGGGGACAAAGGAAGTTGCGAGTGCCTGCAATTTGATAAAAAATGTTTTAAAAAAAAAACGGGATTTCATTGGGATGTACAGAAAGTCTGCATCAACAATAAGTTCTGGCCATTGGTCATTTATAATGATTTGACATTGTTTTTTTCACATATAGGTATAATTACGCTTTATGGAATGTATTTTTTTGTGAATCCCCTGGGTGTCTGGAAGATTAATTGCCTCGGTTTTCATCCAAGAGGAATGAGTAACAAAAACCAAGGTGCGTCTCCAAGTCCTTGCATAAATGCTACGATAGCACCCCCATCAGGTCACTGCAAGTCATCAGGTGGTTTTCTGCGCTAAAAACCACGAGGTATGTCGGTGTTGGAGTCTGAATTGACATGGTTCACCTAAATGTATTACGCATTTCTCTTTAAGGATTGGGGACCGATTTCAAGCTCTGGTTTCTCCTTGGCACTTTTGCTAGCCGTGACTCCTTCCGGCCAAAGGCTGGGCTGCACTGTTTTTTTAGATTTACACTTGGTGCCCCTTGTTTAATTAGTGTTGTGTGGGAAATCGTTACGGGAAAAATCCAAATGCATGTACAATTACACCCCTAATACCAAGTTTTTGATCACATGCCACTATGGCACCCCGCTTTTGAGGTACCACGAGGGAGGCGGACAACCACTTGGTGGTGACAGGCAGTCATCAATATCCATTGATGGAAGTAGAACCCTCCCTCCAAACACTTACCCGGGTAAAATGATTGGATTTGACCCTAAATGGCGTCACTGTGACGTAAATACCAAACAAGCACGTACGCGCCACTTAACCTACTTGAGATGTCCCCTCAAACTGGGTCACTTGGCCACTAGCTGGGGTACTGTAGCCACTCGTGGATCGTCCATATAACGACTGAAGCTATCAACGACAGGCAGGGGGATAATGGCCGCTCTTGTCTGACACTTGCGTCAACTTTCTTCTCAGCAGGCGTGGAATTGTTCGTCATCGTTTTGCGTCCTTATGGCTTATGTCATCTTTCGAGCGCTCTCACCTCTATTTTGGAAGCCCACACCTCATGACTCACTTGTTCTGCTAGGCACGTTGGGCTGCCGGAGCTCTTGTCAGCACCTCCCACTAAGCACCAGGCGGCTAAAATTAAAAGAAAGGGGAGCGATTGCTTGATTTAAAAAAAAAAAACATGTCATAAAGGTTCTTGTGCACAAGTGGGCTGGCACACTGACGACGGGCTTTGAGGGTCAGTCGGCAGGTGCCGCGTCACAGCAGCGTGAGCGCCAAACGTGTTGTGTCGTCATGAAAAATGAAGACTTTGTTAGGTACGCCTGCACAATACAAAAACAAACCATTAACCATCAAATGTGCATTGTTTTGTTTTTACCGTGTCAACATGTTTTATTATAATCAACAACATGTTTTATTATTGTGGTTGATACTTTATCATCATGCACACATAAAAAATGCACTACTCAGTTCTGTGCCGAGCTATTACTCAACTACCAAAATAATCCCATTCCATATATAATTGGGGTGTCATTGCAAGATTTGAACAATATACTGCAATCTACTAATTACATTTCTACTACGTTACACTCTTTTGCAGTCTGTGTGTATGCTAGCGGCCCCGCCTCCACCCACCAAGACAAAGAGACTGTATGACTGAGAAAAGGGCTCACTCCGTTCATGCTGTTGTTTTGTGAAACAAACTTGCGGAGCAATGCACAGTGAACAGTCGAGTGAACTCTCGAGAGGAGCACCAACAAACACGCATGCACATGGCAATACATTAAGACCGGCAAAATGATCCGGTTCATGTTAATTTATTGAGTTATATTAGTTCATCAATTTTTGTCCCAGGCACAGTGCCCACGCAATAGTTTTTTTTTATCAACAAGAAATATTTATATATCCCGTTTGAATCCTGCAAGGTCTTGTGACACCTAATGCAAAAGTAACAAGTCAGTTCCTAATATAATGTCATTTAGCAACCCGAGAGCAACATAGACTATTAAGTTGTGGAAAGCGTTGGAATGAATGGCGCGGGCGTACCTAATAAAGTGTCCACAAGCAGCTTATTGTGTGCTTATTGGCCACGCCCACTCCCTCTATTATGCGTACCAGTGAAAGATAGTTTATCTGCTGGCTGACTATGCAGTGGAAATCTTTTGTTGTGGCGGCCAAAGCACCTCAAATTACGCAGAGTCATCTTTCAGCCAATATGAGGGCCGTGTAGGCCGCGCTGACCTCCAGAAGGTCTTCACGTCCTAACATGGACGTGCAATTAGGAAGCTGGAACGTCCCTCACGCTCGTCTCGCGTTTGTGCGCCAGGGCTCGGCCGACTCCTACACGAGCCGGCCGTCAGACTCCGACGTGTCCCTGGAGGAGGACCCTGAGGCCCTGAGGAAGGAGGCGGACCGGCAGGCCCTCGCCACACTCGAGAAAGCAAAGGTCATCGGAGGTTTTGCACTTTAACTTGAATGCTCGCCGTCACCGCACCGCTGAACGTTTTTTCTCTTCCATGCAGACCAAACCTGTGGCATTTGCGGTGCGGACTAACGTGGGCTACAACCCGGGCCCCAGCGATGACGTTCCCGTGCAGGGCATGGCCATATCCTTTGAAGCCAAAGATTTCTTGCATATTAAAGAGGTGCGATGCTCTGTTTTTCTTTCATTTTATGCACAATTATTTATGAATGAGACATATTAGCAGATATTATGCTCACTGTCTTTCTCACGTATAAAAATTCACCGCCACATACTTCAATTGTTCTGTCTGGCCATCGCTGGCCGTCCGTTTGCTCGTGCAGAAGTACAATAACGACTGGTGGATCGGGCGCCTGGTGAAGGAGGGCTGTGAGGTAGGCTTCATCCCCAGCCCGGTCAAACTGGAGAACACCCGCCTGCTGCAGGAGCAGCGGATGAGGCAGAACCGACTCAGCTCCAGGTTAGCGTTAGCAAATGACGGTCGAGACCTCGTCAAGGATGCTAATCCGCATCCGTGTTTCTTCACACAGTAAATCCGGAGGAAGCTCCAGCCTGGATGTTGCCACGGGAACCCGCAGGCCCACCCCACCCGGCACAGGTGAGGTTCCGCTTGTGCGTTTCCATATGCTTTGATGAAGAGCTTAATTGGCCAATCAGAGCGTGAACCAGCAGGCGGCTGGGTCAAGTAGCAGATAGGACGGAAACAGAGCTAACAGCTTCACTCCGGAACAGACAGTGGAGACCCGCCAGCCCCCACACACACCTCCCACCCTGTCCATGTCTTCCTTCTTCTCTGTCCCCTTTCTGCTCAGTTCTTTCGTATTCACTCAGCTTTTGTTGCTTTAATTAAGGCTCTCTGCTCTTTGCCGCTTTCGTGTTACATCAATGCCTCTTCCTTTAATTGTGTGAGCGCTGAGAGAAAAGCCTACACACTCACGCTGTCGTTTCAATCAATCAACAAAGACACAGCACAGTTCGTAAGGAGACAAGGCAACATTCCTACAGGAAGAAACACATTTTCAACTGTGTAGTTTAGCATTTCATGGGCATTTGGCATGTCAATGGTTGTTACAAAACTGCCTATGACAATGTATGCATTATGCATACATAGTGTCTGAAATGCATTGCAAGGGCTTTTATAGGCATTTTGTACATATGTTGCGCACATTTTTGCCTAAATGAATTTTTGCCTACATAATCTGTAGGAAGTATGTGCAAAATGCCTACAAAATGTCTTTGGTACAAATTGCCAATGAAATATATTCGAATATTATATTACTTAAAGCAGATGTGCAAAATGCCTATTAATTATACACAAAAGGCAATACATAATAAAGTGTACAAAACATCTGTGAAGTGGATGCACACATGCCTGTGAAATGTGTGTAAAATATGCACAAAATGAAAATGAAATGTGTTGAAAATGCCTTTGAAATTTGTACTGAATGCCGAAGAAATGCATTTGCTATACTGTACATAAAACAGCTGAGCAGAATGCCTTATTAATATGGGGGGAAAAAACCACATTTAATTGCATCCAAAACGGCAAGCAAATGTGTATAAAACATCTGTGAAATGCGTGCGAACAGGCCTACAAAATGGAAATCCCAAAATGCCAACGAAATGTGTACAAAATGCATATGAAAACGGTCATGAAGTGCACAATATGCCACTGAATTGCACTGAAAAGCATTTATAGGCATTTTGTATGCATGTCACAACACTTCTGCCTATGGGAGGTGTCTGAAATGCATACAAAATCTCCAAGAAATACGTGCAAAATGAATACAAAATTGGTACGCAGTGCCTATGAAATATCCGGTCTACCAAATGTGTTAAAAATTTGTACTAACTGCAGAAGAAAAGCATTTGAAATATTGATGAAATACTGCCTATGGACAAAATACCAACAACATCCAATAAAAACAGCTATGAAATGTGTATAAAACACTGACAAATGCCGTTGAAATACCCATAAAATGCATAGAAAAGGCCTACGAAATGTGTGCCCAAACACATGAACAATGCCTGTGAAATCTGCAAAATTTGCAAAAAAATGCCAATGAAATGTGTAGGAAAGACATACAAAATGTCTATGGATAGAGAGTATCTCAAAATATACGCACTAAAAGTGGCTAAAATGCCCATAAAATATATATCAAATGCCTACGGAAGTGTCTATATAGTACAAAAAATGTACTGGTATAAAATGGCAATGAAATGCGTACAAAGCGTCTATGGACGCGTGTAAGTCAACTATAAAAGCCTATGAAATGTGTATGGGAAACTGCGTATGACATACATACACAAATGAGACTTTATTGTAATTAATAATCCATCTAATAGAAGGCCACCGTAACGAGTGAGGTGGGGCACATTAAGGCCAGCCCCTGGTATTTCAACCAGCCTCCTCGCTTCATTTCTTTCTTTGACATTTGGGTTTGTGTACAGCATCTCTCAGCGCTCACAGACGGACGCAATTTCCAGTGACGCTCTGACACGTTTTTTCTTGGCACTGTGGTCAATGTCATTTCCTGTTTTTTCTTCAGCGTGATTGGTCCATGCCTTTGTTGAAATGCATCTCACATGTCTTCTATCTTCCTCCCTGTTTTCCTTATTTCTGTCACTGTTACGTCCTCCTCGCGCTACAATCACCAACACACCACCACCACCATCATCAGCAGCACACGTGGACACGTCCACGCTGACCTTTGACGTAGACCCCCTCGACCTGGATGCCGAGGAGCTCCCTGAGTCGCAGGGTGACCCTCGCTCCCCCAAGGGCATGTCCGGCAGCGTGACGTCGCCTCAGGCCAACACGCACCGGCTGCCCTTCTTTAAGAAGGTAACGTGATTTTGGGGTGGGGGCCTGGATGCTGCTCACATTCGCCAACCTCCTCCTCCCACCTGCCTGCATTTGCCCCCCCCCCTTCCGGGATGCCTCTCACTAACCCTGCTGCCCTGACCTTTAACACCGTTTGGCCCCTCCCACCCTTCACGGGCCTGAGGGAGGAGTTTAACTAACGCCATGCCTGATGAGGGAGGAGCTACAAAGTGCACCCCGCCCCCTTTCGGTGCTAACCTAGCAAAAACTAACTATGCTCTCGTGTGTTTTTGTGTCTGTTCTGTGGAACGCTTCATAGGCGGCCCGGCTAAACAGAAACAGAAGTCGGTGAGTGCGCTTTTCTTTGCTAATTACACTCATCTCACGTCGCCTCCTCTTATTTTGTAGTACTTCGCTACCAGTTCAGAGTAAAAGCATGCATTGAAATTCATCACCCGCCAAGCCTGGTGTCGCCTCCTTGCCGGCTGCCATGGCGACGCCGCAGGTGCGTGTCTGAGGCTCATCTGGTTTGCGATGGTGCGGCCACGACGCGCCATTTGCGCTGACTTTGGCGGGAGATGGCAACAAGCGGGTCGGCTGCACAGCTAAAAAGACGTTGCAAGACGTGTAGGGGGTGCATGGCTTTAGGTCAAGTGTCCTAAAAAGTGTGCATAAACAGAGGGGCTCTGCTGTTTTTAATGGTCTATGGCTAAAACACTTGTTAAAGATGTCTCTACGTGGCAGGAATGCTCTGCTGTTTTGCAAAAATACAAAAAATACAAAATACTGACTGCAAAAATACAAGACAAAAGATCCTCTCTCTGTCGGGAGCAAAAATGTAGCTTTTTATATGTAAGGATGTACGTAACAGGAAAGCTCAAGTCAAAGATCCTCGATACGACAAACCTGCTTTGCTATTTTCAAGGATCTACGGCAAACAACTCTAGTCAAAGATCCTCTATATGACTGGAGTGCTCGGCTGTTTTTAAAGCGTTTACTGCAAAGATCTTTAGTCAAAGATCCTCTATAGGGTAGGACCTAATTTTAAGGACCTGCTAACACAAATCAGAGACCTTATATATGACAGGAGTTCTTGGCTGTTTTTAAAGGGCTTGCTGCAAATAACAGCACCTAAGGACCTACTGCACAAATGCAAGACAAAGATCCTCTATACCAAAGGAGCTCTCAGCTGTGTTAAAGGGTTTACTGCAAAAAACTCTAGTCAAAGATCCTCAGTATGACAGGAGCAGTCGGGTGTTTGTAAGGACCTACTGCAAAAGCACTAGTCGGAGATCCCCAAAATGACAGGAGTGCTTGGCTGTTTTTAAAGACCTACTGCAAATACGCCAGTCAAAGATCCTCTATATGACAGGAGTGCTTGGCAGTTTTTAAAGACCTACTGCAAATACGCAAGTCAAAGATCCTCTATATGACAGGAGTGCTTGGATGTTTATAAGGACATACTGCAAAAACATCAGTCAACGACAGAAGCAATATGACAGTTTTTTAGGATCTATGGCTAAGAACTCAAACAAATATTCTCTGTGTAACAGGAGCGCTTTGCTGTTCTTAAGGATCTACTGCTAAAATGTAAGCCAAAGACCCTGGTTTAAAGGATCTGCTGCAAAGAGCTTGTTAAAGATCCTCTGTATGACAGGAGCGCGTTGCTGTTTTTAGGGTGTACTAATCAAAGATCCTGTATATGATAGTCTTCTGGTGTTTTTGGGACTATGTTAAAGTAAACTCCAATAGCCGTTTTGATGCGATTCCTGGGGCGGAACACCCTAAAATTACACCCCGGTCAATGGCAAGCACCACTCCAGCCGAGGACGCACGCGCCTGTGCCAATTAGAATACTGTATGTATATGCAAATGAGCCAAAGGAGCTTTATGTAAACGCAATGTCATGCAACGCCGTGGCGGCCCTATGCCTCACCACATACATCATGCTGTACGTACACCGCTGATTGTTTTCACCCCCGGTCTTTGTGGGGAATAAAAGGAGGAAGCGCTTATACGGATGAATCATGGTGGTCATGACTCACACTGGAAGAATCAGCTTTACAGCACGGATCATCTGCGTGTGGGCGATGTATGCGTCTTTAAATCCTTTAGTATCATTTCTGCATCACAGTAGAGGCTGCTATAAAAAGATTACCTATAGTCAACGTGTATGGAGATGAACTAGTAATGTGGGTCTAAGGAACACTTCTTACACCTTAATAAGTAGTAATTATTATATTAAGAACATTACAGTATATATTCAAGGGTCGGGGTTAGGCAGGGGTAGGGAGCCACATGTGGCTCTTTTGATGAGCACGTATGGCTCCCAACCGTTTCTTCACACACCGACGTTTATTTCTTTTCATTTAGTTTTTTCTCAAAATGTATGTAACATATCTAACTTACAACAGGCGTGTTCAAAGTGATTTTTTTGGCCCCCAAATTTCAAAATCAATTCAAAATTTATGTCAAAATACTAGGGGGAAAAAATAGAACCAAAAAAAGTTGGAAAAATTAGGTTGCGGAAAAGGTTATACTATTAGGATTATTATGGCAAAATATTAGAGGAATAAAGTCATAATTACGAGGAAAGTAAAATAAAAACTTGAAAAAAATGCTGTAATTTCATGAGTAGAAAGTAAAAAATATTAAGAGGGAAAAAGTCAAACATTAACAAGAATAAAAAAAAATTAATTTATAAAAAAAAAATATATATATATATGTATAAAATATATAAAATTTTTATTTTAGTAGCATAAAGTTATTTTTTAAATTTTTTAAAATGTCATATTATAAGAAACAAACAAAACAATATAATTTTTTGGGAATATTAGTTTGGGGGAAAATTAAAATGGGAATAAAGTTAAAATATTGTGGGAATAAAGTCATAATACTGTATAAATACAGTGAAATATATAATTTTTGTTTTATGACGTTCTGTGTAATGTGTTTTTGCTGACATTTTAAAGTAAAACCAGAGAGGAATCACAGTGTTAAAAATAACATTCCAAATATAAAACCATCTCAGCACTTTTAGGTTCTAAAAATGTTGGTCTTGCTTAAAAATGTACACTTTTAGTGGTAAACACAGTTAAAAAATAGGATACAGCTCTCACAGAAATACATTTTCAAAATACGTGGCTCTCTTAGACCTAAGTGTTCCCAGGGTTAGGGTTAGGTTAATGAATTAATTAAGTGCATAATAATGACTTTATTAATCCTATTAAGGCACTTTTCCCACTTTAAATCCAGAGCAGCATTCCATCCATCTATTTTCTTCCGCTTATCCCAGGTCGGGTCGCGGGTGCAGCAGCCTGAGCAGGGAAGCCCAGGCGTCCCTCTCCCCGGCCATTTCGTCCAGCTTTTCCCGGCGGATGCCGAGGCGTTCCCAGGCCAGCTGAGAGACATAGTCTCTCCAACTTGTCCTGGGTCTTCCCTGAGGCCTCCTACCGGTTGGACGTGCCCTGAACACCTCCCCAGGAAGGCGTTTGGGAGGCATCCTTACCAATTGCCAATGCCACCTTATCTGGAAGCGGTTCTTCTCAGAGTCTCTCCCGGATAACAGTGCTTCTCACCCTATCTCTAAGGGAGAGCCCAGCCACCCTGCAGAGAAAACTCATTTCGGCCGCTTATACCCGCGATCTTGTCCGTTCGGTCACTACCCAAAGCCTCACGAGTTTGGTTCACATTGCCGGCAATGCGAACCAAACTCTTGACACCAGGTCTTACTGGGAACGAACCGCCTGGATTAGGTGGTCCGATACCCCATTTTCCCAGAGCACTCCCCACAGTATTCCCCGAGAAACACGGTCGAATGCCATCTCCAAGTTCATAAAACACATGTAAACTGGTTGGGCAAATTCCCATGCACCCTCAAGGACCCTGCAGAGACTATGGAGTTGGTCCACAGTTCCACGACCAGGACAAAAACCACACTGCTCCTCCTGAATCCGAGATTCGACTATCCGGCGGATCCTCCTTTCCAGAACCCCTGAATAGACCTTACCAAGAAGGCTGAGGAGTGTGATCCCAGGATAGTTAGAACACACCCTCCAGTCCCCCTTCTTGAAAAGCGGGACAACCGCCCCGATCTACCAGTCCAGGGGCACCGACCCCGATTTCCACGAGATGCTGCAGAGTTGTGTCAACCAAGACACTCCCACAGCATCCAGGGCCTTAAGGAACTCCAGGCGGATCTCATCCACCCCCAGGGCCTTGCCACCAAGGAGCTTTTTGACCACCTCGGTAACCTCAGTCCCAGAGGCGGGAGAACCCGCCTCAGAGTCCCCGGGCACTGCTTCCATGTTGGAAGATGTGTCGGCGGGATTGAGGAGGTCTTCAAAGTATTCCCTTCACCGGTCCACAACATCTCGAGTCGAGGTCAGCAGCACACCATCCCCACCATACACGGTGTTGACTGTGCACTGCTTCCCCCTCCTGAGATGGCGGATGGTGGTCCATAATCTCTTTGAAGCCACTCGGAAGTCGTTTTCCATGGCCTCTCCGAACTCCTCCCATGTCTGACTTTTTGCCTCAGCGACTGCCTGATCGGCAGACCGCTTGGCCTGCCGGTATCTCTCTGCTGCCTCCATAGTCCAATGGACCAAAACGGCCTGATAGGACTCTTTCTTCATCTTGACGGCATCCCTCACCGCGGGTGTCCAACAACGGGTTCTGGGATTACCGCCACGACAGGCACCGACCACCTTACGGCCACAGCTCCGATCAGCTGCATTGACAATGGAGGCACAAAACATCGCCCACTCGAACATGGTCAAAACTCTTTTATGTGACAGGGTACTCTGCCAGACGTTCCCAGCAGACCATCACAATGCGTTTGGATCTGCCAGGTCTGACCAGCATCCTCCCCTACCATCGGAACCAACTCACCACCAGGTGGTGAACGGTTGACAGCTCCGCCCCTCTCTTCACCTGAGTGTCCAAAACATGTGGCCGCAAGTCCGACGACACAACCACAAAGCCAATCATCGGACTACGGCCCAGGGTGTCCTGGTGCCAAGTGCACATGTGCACACCCTTATTCTTGAACATGGTGTTCGTTATAGACAATCAGTGACGAGCACAGAAGTCCAGTAACAAAACACAGCTTGGGTTAAGATCAGGGGGGCCGTTCCTCCCAATCACACCTCTCCAGGTCTCACTGTTGCTGCTAACAGTGTGTGTTGAAGTCACCCAGTAGAACAAGGGAATCCCCCAAGGGAGCACTCTCGAGTAGTACTTCCTCTGAGGACTCCAAAAAGGGGTGGTATTCTGAACTGCTGTTTGGCGCATAAGCACAACCCCCCCCCCCCCCCCCNTCTGAACTGCTGTTTGGCGCATAAGCACCAACAACAGTCAGGACCCGTGCCCCCACCCGAAGGCGTAGGGAAACTACCCTCTCGTTTACTGGGTTAAACTCTAACGTGCAGGCTTGGAGCCCGGGGGCAACAAGAATTGCCACCCCTGCCCGTCGCCTCTCATTGCTGGCAACACCAGAGTGGTATGAAGTCCAGCCCCTCTCAAGAGGACTGGTTCCAGAGAGTTGAGGTGAGTCCGACTATATCTAGCCGGAATTTTTCCACCTCACATACCAGCTCAGGCTCCTTCCCCGTCAGAGAGGTGACATTCCACGTACCCAAAACGAGCTTCTGTAGCCGAGGATCGGACAGCCAAGGCAACCGCCTCTTGCCGCCACCCAGCTCACTTAGCACCCGACCCCTTTGGCCCCTCCTTTGAGTGGTGAGCTCATGGGAGGGGGGACCCACGTTACCTTTTCGGGGTGGTGTGCCCAACCGGGCCCCATGGGTGCAGGCCCAGCCACCAGACGCTCGCCATCGTGCCCCACCTCCAGGCCTGGCTCCAGAAGGGGGGCCCCGGTGACCCGCTTCCGGGCGAGGGAAAATGAAGTCCAACGTTGTGATTCATCATTAGGGTCTTTTGAGGCACTCTCTGTCTGGTCCCTCCCCTAGGACCTATTTGTCATGGGTGACCCTACCAGGGGCATGACAGCCCCCGACAACTTAGCTCCTAGGATCATTGGGACACGCAAACTCCTCCACCACGATAAGGTGGTGGCTCAGGGAGGGGCAGAGCACATTATTCATTGTTTATAATTACACAATACCAGGATTTATTAGCCTTTGTAAGGCATTCTTATTTATAACATTAACATTATATACCCTTATTAATGCAAATATATAGTCTTAGAGGTTTATTACAAGCACCTTAATATAAAGTGTTACCAGTTTAATCATTAATAAATCATCACTGCGCACATAGCATTGCAGGATTACATTTTTTAGTACATTTTCACCAATTATTTTACATTTAAATTTGCGTGCCATTTTATGTAGTTATTCTTCTCTATATTATATTTTTATTTTATCATCCTAATTGTGCTGCAGTTTTAATTCAGGTCCCGTTCTACACATCTTGCACTTCAGTATCACTGCAAACGCCGGCCAATAGAAATCACTCCTATTGCAGGTGTACCTAATGATGCCATAGGCAATGGGCCATGATTAAAAGCAGCTCCCCCCGACACTCGCTGCTTAAATTATTCAGACTTTAATTAAGTGAGACAGCGGCCTTGGAGAATTAGAACTTAGTGCTGTGTGTCCTCACAGTGGCCATTAAATGAAAAGCTGGTAAAAGCCACCAGGCTGCTGTCAGCCAAGGAGAGCATCCTTTCGGAAGTGTGTTTCAACACGTATCTTGTGTGTTTGTGCTCTCGCAGATGGAGCACGTGCCCCCCTATGACGTGGTGCCCTCCATGAGACCCATCATCCTGGTCGGGCCATCGCTCAAAGGCTACGAGGTGAGCATGCTAGCAGCTACGTCTAACAAAGCGGGTTCTGTAACGCCAGCGGTGCTACCTTTAGGTGACCGACATGATGCAGAAGGCTCTCTTTGACTTCCTGAAACACAAGTTCGAGGGCAGGTAGGTGACGCCTCACCTCACCGGCACGACGCTTTTTTTCTCCACGATTTCGGTATCCCGGCAACTGACCGGCGCGCTGCCTCCCTGTGGGCAGGATATCCATCACGAGGGTGACGGCGGACATCTCGCTGGCCAAGCGCTCGGTCCTCAACAATCCCAGCAAGCACACCATCATCGAGCGCTCCAGCACTCGCTCCAGCCTGGGTAAGCCAACGCAGACATGGTTTCTTTTCTTCATATGGCCATGCATATGTCTGGGGCGTTCTAACGTTTTCCAGCGAGTTCCCACGTGGTAAAAAATGAAAAGATGCAAGGATCTCATTGATATTATGTCAGGATATGCTAGTGAGTTGTATTTATTCGAAGAAAAAATGCATCTCAGCTTTGTGATTATTACTTTGCTCTTTTTTACTGTTTCCAAATATTTAAACTTTCTTCATAATCTTTTCACGTCACATTATTCTCATAATATTTTACATTTATTCTCATAATTCTTATAATACCATAATTTGCCCAATATAATTTTCCAAAAATGCCAAATTCATTTTATTTACGTCCTCTTTTTTTAATCATATTGTTTCTATGCTACTAAAATGACATTATTTTCCCCCAAAATATTTAAGTTTATTCTTCTAAAATTGGGACTATTTTCTCATTAGAATACAACTTTTTTTCTCTTTGAATTTTCACTTTAATTCTTGTAAAATTACAGCTGGTTTTACCAATTATTATTATTATTCTTATTTCAACTTTATTCTTGTAAACATTCCTCCATATGGTAATTATGATTTTATTACCACAATAATAATAATAATAATAATATTATGACCTTTTCTCATTGTACTTCTTTTTCTTAATATTTTACCACTTTATTTATTTTATTACTACGTTATTCTCGTAAAATGACTACAGATTTTTACATTTTTGTTTGACTTTTTGATATTGCTCCAAAGAATACCCACCTACTGCACGATTGCAACCACAGGTAGAAATATAGGGACTTATTTTTTTTACACGATACAAACGAAAATGATTTCAAGGTATCTGCATTCATAATAAAAGGTCCCACTTTATTGTATTTTTCAGCTATTTTAACTGTCCTTGAGATCCCACAAAAGAGACACATCTATACTAAATGACAAAGAGGCTGCATTTTAAGATGTGTAGCGAAACCTTTTTTTTTTTTTACGAAGCGGTGAGCATATACACGGGGTGGTAACATGTCCATCAGGAAGGAGGTTTCCCTCTAAAGTGAGCACCTCTTTTCTAAAAAATGTAGCAAATGTAAGCAAGGAAAAACGTGTTACCATATTTTCCAACTTCTTGAGTCTGATCACTCTTCATCCTGTCTCTCTGCCCTTCACCCATGTTCTCTCCTCCCCTTTCCTCCTCTCTCCCACTGCTCATATCCTCCCTCCACCCTCTCTTGATTCAGATGTACTGGGTATGTATGCATCCCTCCTCCCCATCTCCTCCTCTTTGACCCTGTCCTCCTTACTCCTCTTCTCCACCCTCTTCTCATACACGGTTTGTTTGCCCGTCTGCTTGCCTGTCGGCTGCTCCTCATACTTCACTTTGACAGCCTGCAGCTTCTAATAAAAACGCGTTACGAAACCACACACAACCAGAGCGGATCCATGTGGGAGGGCAGAAGGGCCACGAGCTGCTCTCTCCAAGCGAGAACGAAAGCTGATAGTCTCCAACTCGCTGTACGTGAGAGCGTAGAAGCTTGGAGCTGCTCCTCGTCCAGCTAGAGCTCAAAAATAGCGAGCTTTTCACTTCAGTTTGCAAACATGAGTGTGTGTGTGTGTGTGTGTGGAGGTTAATGGAAGCCTTGCCTCCGCTTCCTGCCTCCAGTAGCTCTTATCACTGCAAGGACGCTATGCTCCATCCCAACGTAAGCCACACTTCCACCAAGTGCTACGACACAGCTCAGCTCGGAATGATCTGGAACATAAAACCACCTCAGTGTCTCACAAAAGTGAGTACAACCCTCACAATTTCCCTGTCATGTGACACTCTTTGTTGTTTTTTTTACACTTGTATTGGACTTCCTTGTTTTTTTATTAGTTACACTTTCATTTGAGCCATTTTTTGTTTGCATTTTTCATTTGCATTTTTTCCACTTATTTGTTTTTTTATTTTTAGATGTATTTCCCTATTTATTTAATGAATTGTATTTGTATTAATATACATAATTACATGTCCCAAGTGCATTTTAGAAGAACTTATTAGGACATTTTGTCAAAGAAACAAGGAAGAACGTAATTACTGCATGCATAAAAATAATGCGTAAATTTAAAAGAAATATCAAAAAGACCACTAAATAATGTATTTTTCTTGCCGTCAGACATGAATTGTATATTACATATTTTAGTGGAATTTTGCAGAAATGCTGTCTGTGGCACACTCGGAATGGATCCATGGGTTCTGACCCACCAGTTGAGAACCAGTCCTTTGGAGAAGTTAGTGTTGGGCTTGTAGGGCAGTCTGTATTTATTATCCACTGAAAATAAGTCGACAGGCCACCGTTATTTTCGGAATAGCTGGCAACGCAAGTTAGTAGCTGTGCTGATAAATGGCGGCATGAGTGCTGCCGGTGCTGTGGTTAAGTCCAAATTGTGCACCAAAACCCTCTTGGCATAGAATTGAGCAAAGCTGCACATGTTGTGACTGGAATCCTCTGTTACTTTGCCATGACAACACCATGATTGGTACCACTTGAGGGTGCCCCGCAGGTGTAGAGGAGCCACAATGTTACCTTCAGCAAGGCTCTTGCCCATCCTGGAGGTGCGTTTGTTGGAAAACTGTCATTAGACTGTTTCTGCTTCAATATGTCACAGCATGTGTTGGAGTTCATGTTTCTCACCCAACCCCGTTAGCACTCAGACCATCACTGCAGCCTCAGACCATCACTATGCTTGACTGTACACAATTAATTTTGCTAGAATGGCTGTTTCAGTGGATGGTAATATACAGGCTGTGCACAGACTACTCTAAAGTCTCCTGCCAAGACGTAGTGTCATAGCAATGTCTGCTGAAAGGTGAGGGGTGGACTCACACACATAGGTGGGGTTTGTTTCGTCATTACATGGTTCTCCCTATTTCTAGCGTGAAGATAGCAGCAACTGTCGTCTTGATGAATCCGCAGGTAACAGATCTCAATCCATCATGACAGGGAAGCAAACAGTACCGCTTTGTGGAAGGCTGTCGCTGTGGGGAGAACAGACTTGCCTGTTAGCGCTAACGACACTAACGCTGTTTTCTTTTCTGTCTTTGGTGTCAACGATACGACATGTACTCGCATCTCATTCTTCAAGCGCCTCGTCCTCTCGCAGCTTTGTAATCATTCAGAAAAAAGAGGAAAAACACGAGGGGCTTCCTTGATGTTTGGAGGTGACAGAATGAGAATGCCGCACCGCTCCATTTAGCTGAGCGTAAATGGAGTCGGTACGCTTGGAAACTTTTCCTCCTGCCCCCCTCGATGGTCTTTTTGCATGACCGTACCGTACTAACCTGGCAGTTACAAGGCAGAAGTGTTACCACTGACTCACCGCCGCTTCGTATCTGTCTTCCCAGCTGAGGTCCAGAGCGAGATTGAGCGCATTTTCGAGCTGGCCCGCACGCTGCAGCTGGTGGCTCTGGATGCAGACACCATCAACCACCCGTCTCAGCTGGCCAAGACCTCGTTGGCGCCCATCATCGTCTACATCAAAATAGCGTCACCTAAGGTACGGCGAGTCTTGTTTTTAACAGAAAACCATCTTGGTACCTTACGCTGCTGTTTATGTAACGTTATCGTCGCATTCCAGGTTCTGCAGAGGCTCATCAAATCGAGAGGGAAGTCCCAAGCCAAACACCTCAACGTGCAGATGGTGGCGGCCGACAAGTTGGCTCAGTGCCCACCTGTGAGTGACAACGCCTGTAACGAAAATACAAGAAAATACTAAAATGAGAGGTAGCTAGAAGCTAAACAACCTAAATGGACACGATTGCTAGTCACTTTACACAGTGCTTGTTGCTAGGCAGAATTAGCACACAACATGCAGACCAAGGACAGGATGTACGTGAGAAGTAATTTTGTCCACAAATAGCACTGTACACACAAAAGTGTGCTAATTCAGCACAAAAAAACATTGATTTAACTTAACACTCAATGTTTTGGTATGCCTCAGCTTGCGATTATTTGGTTTCCGTCCACATAAACTTGCCTCCGTTTTTGTACAATATTACCTGTAACAAATTAATCTGTCCTGTATCTTTATGCGCTTTCAACAACCCAGACAAGACAGCCTACGTGTTCCGTGCTGCTAAATAACCCACCATGGAGCCAACCAAAGTTCGACAAAGAAAATCAACAATAACCCCCGTCCAGTCGTCATTTATAATTATTTCACATTGTTTCTGCCTGTAAAACTATAATTTTTCTCTATAAAAATGCATTTTTGAAATGAATTGGCATTATTTCCTTTGGGAGAAAATTGCTTCCATTTTCGTCTGACCTTTTGGAGCGAATTGATAAAGAAAACCGAGGTGTCAAGTAAAGCGGGATAGGTTATGTAAAAAAAAAAATTTCGTTTTGAGGGAGAAAAGTTATGAATGTTATTAATACATGAAATCCAGGTGTATATTAATACACATTCATTTATAATACTTTGCATTAAACATAAAACATTATTTGTCCTAAAAACAGCACGTACGGTATCTGTATCCAAACTCAAAAAATATCAAAGATGCTATAATAACAGCAATAATAAAACTCATAAAATTTAACGATGCATGTTTTCATTTACCCCACTCGCCAGTTGTAATGCAAAATGGACGCTGGTTGTAGTGTACTACTTTGCTTCCTCGCCATGCAGGAACTGTTTGACATCATCCTGGACGAGAACCAGCTGGAGGACGCCTGCGAGCACCTGGCCGACTACCTAGAGGCCTACTGGAAGGCCACCCACCCTCCCAGCAGCAACCCGCCCAACCCCCTACTCAACCGCACCATGGCCACGGCGGCACTGGCCGCCTCACCCGAGCCCGTCTCCAACCTGCAGGTACAGGTGCTCACCTCCCTGCGCAGGAACATGGATCTGTGGCCCGACATGGACGGGGCCGCGGCGGGGGCCGAGGGCAAAGAGGACGAGCACGCCCTCTGAAGTCCATCCGCCGTTGAGACTCTGGTGCCTGAACACAAACGGGATACCTAAATGATGCTTAACACCTTATCGCCCCCGTTCAGGACCACCCACAGTTAAATCTGTCCTCCAGCACTGGTAACACCTAAATCTGGACTTCCGGAGCAACCCTGAAGGCCCCGTTGCCACCCCTTCTTCTTGATGTCATCATCTCCTGTCCTCTTTAGTCTGCTCTGAGGCCTCCTTCCTCCGCCAGCTTTCTTTTTTCACCCTCCTCTCCCGTTTGCCGTCCTCCCCCGTTGTTGCCATGGCACCGCCCCTGAAAACAGCAAGTCATGCCTGCCTCCTCCAGCCGAAGCTGCCCGGTTTGCTGGAGGCTGCCACTAACGCCTTTTAACAGCACGCACTTTTCAAACCCGAAACCACAACATCCACGAGTGCATTTTGATACTAAAAACTCAAGTGACGGGTGAGGAACCTGCGGCGTGTGGGCCATATTTGGCCCCTAAGAGCATTTAATACAGGTCCTAAAATGCAGGTGAAAACTTGCACTTGGTTAACATAATGAGTGAAGCGGCAAGCAGTGATGAAGCAGGTCAGGGTGTACGCCAGCCAGTACAGGTACCCGTTTGGATTTCATGTTGATTAGCGAGTCATCAAAGGCTCCTCCCACTTCCTATGGCACCGTCAAAAATCTTCGGGGATTCTGCCTAGTCTCTAGTGCCCCTGATTTTTGCCCAAATTGCCCGGTCAAATCAAAATGTCCGACTTTCTGTTTGTTTTCAAACATTGGTTCTTGAGACTTTCCGTGCGTTCTAAATTTATAGGTGGCTCTGCTGAGTGAATTAGCCAACTTGTGAGTTTTCATGCATGTTAAAAATGCATAAACTTTTAAATGACCCTCGTTGGCTCTGCCCCAAATTTGTGTAAATTCTTTGCATTTAACCCACAAACGCTCGTGATATAAAGTAAGAATCACTGATTTGATTGTTGCATCACACCCCTGGCTTAAGCAGGGCTACCTGTTTGTGTTGATTAACAGCTTGGGTGTGTTTTGGTTTGCAGGGTGTCTAGACTCCATCATTTACCACAACGTAACTGCTTTTTGACTGTTTTTAAGCATGTCAATGTGTTCAATACTAGCGTGCCCGTATAAAGTGTTTACATTGCCCGTGCTAACCCGTCACTAACCCCTCACCCATGGTTTGTCTCTCTGCATGGCCTCGACTTGCTGCAGGGCGCCAACTTGTTGCACAGTGAGCCCCCCAAGCGGGAAGGCACGGAGAGCGGCGGGAGTGGCCCCCTACATGACTACCATAGCGACATGGGAGGAAAGTCGTCGCAGCAGCAGCAGCAGCAGCAGCAGCAAGCGTACCTGCGATCCTCCCGCGGGCAGCTGAGAGCAGGGAGCGGCCGGGGCCTGTCCAGACAAGACACCTTTGACTCAGAGACACAGGGGAGCAGGGACTCGGCCTACACCGAGGCGGGCGACTCCTGCATGGACATTGAAACCGACCCCTACGAGGAGCCGGAACCCTACAGAGGAGGCGGGGGCAGCCGCCTGCACCTGGCGCAGCACCACGGGCGCCAGGCCTCCTGGGAGGACGAAGGCGCCGAGCCGGACCAGGAGAACCTGAACCAGCCCCCGGTGCCGATCCAGGCGCAGGTGCACGGGCGCGCCAAGCTGAGGGAGCGCTACTGCCAGGACCCGGTGGACACGGGGTCCAGCAAGGGCCGCAACAAGAACCAGGACGACTGGGGGAGGGACGTCTACATCCGCTGAGCCTCACTGCTTGAAGATGCTGAGGAGAGGAGGAAGCAGGACAACAAATGTTTACATCCAATGTAAAGAAACACATCGACTGCCACATACACGCTCATTTGGTTTTACACTGCATGAATGTTATGATTGTGGTCCACATGACTCTTTTTTAGCTTACAGTGTAGAATGTGAGGACGGTTTCACCACACTGTCCTCCAAAGTCTTAAACAGGGTCTTCATCATATCAGCCCCCAACCTACCTAGTGTGCAGTGTCAGGGTTTCTCCTCGCCTTCCAGTGCTTTTCTTTTATCTCAGGTCTCATGAGAGATCTGCATCTCCACTTCTTATCACCTGGACCTTAAAGAGCTGGTGAAGAAGTCGCTAAATATATTCTTTTTTTTTGGCAACACTCAGCTTGAACAAAGACTCCAAAGACTTCCTCTCGAACGCCATGAAGGTTATCTCCTTTTTTGCAGCGCGCCACCTCTCGACTCGCGCTCCAGCTTCCCCCCCATAAAAACTCCAAAGTGCCGGAAGGTCTCGCCAAGCCATGCCCTCCGCCGCCACGGTGGGATGTCTTAACTCTTACACTCCTTCTTCTCATGACAGATGATGTGTCTTTCTCGGCTACTGCAGCGTGGCCTGTAGGTCCAACACATCCTGCTTTCGTTTTTTGCACCAGCTTTGTTTCTTTCTTGGTACAATTTACTCGCTCGATCACTCTTAAATTCACCCCCAAAACATCGCACTCTTGCCTTGCTCTGGATTTTTCATTACATTTTTGTTGCTTTTTTTTAAAGCTACATTTGTGAGAGTCATATCCAGTAGAATTCTCTATAATGGAAAATAATTTGCTCCCTCCAACCCCTTCCCGTCTTCAGTTGGGTAAATATTAAATAAGGATCGGTAAATAATATTATTGTTGCGTTATTGCAATTGTTTAATAATAATAATAATGACATAACATGTATCATTGGTGCCTGATTGTAGCTACACTTTGCTTTTTTTCTGCCTGTCATTTTTAATCTGTGGAAAAATTCATATTTTAATTAAAAATGTCAGCAGAAAACGCCACTTTGTCATTTTGTGGTCAAAGTTGACCATTATGCTTACTAACCTGATTAAAAGATACCAATTAGGCAGATGCAGGGCGGAAGAGCCAGACAAAATGTTCAGCCAAGCACCTCAGCAAGCCACTGAGGATCTACACTAATTCTAATAATTAGAACACTCTGGTAATTACTCCTACAGGATGGCTATACATTGCAATGGAGGTCATGAATGGTTCATTTCCATCTCAAAGTGTCAGCAAATTCCTCTGACAGTAATAATTGCGTGACGTTTCAAAGTTAAACGGGAAATTCCTGACACACCCAGATACTGTACTTGTGTATCCGATGGTAATTACGTAACAACTAACAACGGAAGGAAACCTCACTTCCGTATATGGGCGTAGCATACGCGTGAGTAGTTGCGTCATAAACCCGCAGCACGTGGAGAGACCCGCCTGCGTTGCCTTCTGGTACACCGCGATCAACTTTGGAGTGACTTCAACAGAGGCCGGTAAGCCGTGTCAGATTCATACATTCAGTCGAACGTGGACCGTTTATAATGAGGACTGGTGAAGAAAGGCGGCAACTCATGAACGGGTCGCACCAAAGTCCAATTCTGACACGTAAAGGTGTTCCAGCGTGTTTTCGGTCTGTTGTGAACGTCACACAAACTCCGCCCATTGCGGAAGTGAGTTTCGCCATTCGTGTACATTTCACTGCGTTTACGTTATACATTGTAGTCCTGATATTGTCCCCGGAGAGGATAAATGTTACACCACGACCACATTTCAATGTCCGATAACGTTCCCTTTTAGACAACGCGTGTTTGTTATATCACCTACATGGCGTTTAGAAACTACTAATTCTACACAAGCAAACATGGCGGGGGCTTTGCTGTCAGCTAGAAGAGCTATTTTATGCATATAAACACGACAGCAACATGTGGCAGGTAAATTAGACAGCGCATTTAACACACTGGTAGCAAAACAATGACGTTTTATAAGTACAAAACATAATTATATCCTGCTTAACCTTAAATACCGCAGTCGCCATCTTGGAAGTTGAGTTAAGGGGTGGGGCGCCAGAGTCGGAAATTTGAGTTTGAGGGCAGGGGCGTTCCCTTCTTCTCTGGAATTTGGTCATTCCGGCTTCCCGTGTGAAATTCACAGTCAGCGTTACTTACGGAGGTTATAAAGCAGAGTTGAGTTGACAAGTCAGCTCACAAAACCTCGCACTGCCTTTTCACCAGAGGGGATTTGATTCCTTTCACCAGTTGCTTGTTGTTATTGGGCATGGGATTCTTCCTCACCAAGTTGATGACTGTGTTTGGGGATAGGGGTAAGACCATTTAATGCTATACCACATTATTCTTTTGCCTTTCTTCACAATTGTTATTAAAAAGTGTCCCTGGGCAAAAGTAAGTCGTGTGTTTTATTCACTGGACACCGTTAAGGTTGCTTTTAAAGGCCAGAAATGGCACATGTCAGTTTTTTTAAGTAATACAACTTAATAATACTTGTTGTTATCTCACCTTTTATGACTTTTTGGAAGTTAAATAAGCCATCTTAAATGGGCAAGAGGGAATGGGTGCAGCCGCACGGTGAATGAATGGGTAGCATGTTGGCCTCACAGTCAGGAGGTTCCGGGTTCGAATCTCCGTCGGGCATCTCTGTGTGGAGTTTGCATGTTCTCCTCATGCGTGTGTGGGTTTTCTCCGGGTACTCCGGTTTCCTCCCACATTCCAAAAACATGCATGTTAGGTTTATTGGCGACTCATAATTGTCCATTAGAGTGTGAATGTTTGTCTGTCTGCCCTGCGATTTACTGGCAACCAGTCCAGGTTGTACCCCGCCTCCCGCCCAAAGTCAGCTGGGATAGGCTCCAGCATACCCGCGACCCTAATGAGGATAAGCGCTATAGAAAATGGATGGAATAAATGCAGTATAAATATATGACATTAATATTGTATTATATTACACTTACTGGTCAATTGTAATTGCGCTATAATGGATGCCTATTGGACACAATTGACTGTACTATTGTGATAATTGCGTGTATTTGATGTCTAAACTGTCCCCACCAGAGCACAAAGTCATCATTGTAGGTCTGGACAACGCGGGCAAGACCACCATCCTCTACCAGTTGTATGTGGACTCCCTACCGTTTCTCTTCTAAGGCGTTTGCCCGATGCCTGCCTGACTCATTCCATTCTATTCCCGTCCGGTCCCCCCAGTCTGACGAAGGAAGCCGTCCACACGTCGCCGACCGTCGGCAGCAACGTGGAGCAGATCGCCGTGAGAAACACACACTTTCTAGTGTGGGACATCGGAGGGCAGACAAGCCTTCGCAGCAGCTGGTACTCCTACTACTGTAACACTGAGGTCAGCCTCCACCATCCCATAATAATAATATTTTGACATTATTCACCGAACATTTTCCCGCCACCTAATTTCCAAAAAAATTCAACATTTACAGCTTTAAAAAAGATGTTCTTTAATATTTCTTGTAATTGTAATTATGACTTTATTCATTCATTGATTCATTTTCCATGCCGCTTATCCTCATTAGGGCGCAGGTATGCCGGAGCCTATCCCAGCTGACTTTGGGCGAAAGGCGGGGTACACCAGTCAATCGCAGGGCACATATAGCCAAACATTCACACTCACATTCATCCTTAAAATATGTTCTTTCAGAGGGTTACATAAGTAGTTTCGCCCTTTATCGTGTCATAACAGCTGATAGCAATGTTGCCTGATAAGGTGAGCTGTGAACGACTGGATGTGTGTAAAATGCTAATTCCACAACGTTTTTGCACTTTGCAGATTGTCATCCTGGTGGTGGACAGTACCGACCGCGGCCGACTCACGCTCACCAAAGACGAGCTGCACCGAATGCTCGCTCACGAGGTACAAAAAGACATCTTGTTTGTGGATTTAAGCGCCCAATCAGTAGCTGAGTTGAAAGGTCAGATGACTTGGAGGCTGTTACTCGGCAGCTCGCAGCACTTTTGCAAAATTTGAAAGCAGTCAGCAAGGCTCAAAGGTCATATTAGCATGTTTTTTTCCCCCCAGTCAGCATTTTCTTATTGGTATTGTATCGGGAGGGTACTTACCGGTAAGTATTGTTAGCTGTTGAAAAAATAATTAACCAAAATAAAATTAATTTGGTTACCATTTGTATCCTAATTAATATGAGGCTTTGCAATTAATTCATCAGTTCATAACATTTTTAAAATTACAATTTTTTTTCATGTAAATCATTGCTGTAAAACAGATATTTTTTCATGTTCTGAAGATTTTTTCATGTTAGAAAATATAAAAATATTAAGGCTGCCAAATAAAACAATTTAATGAGAAAAGTCACATATTTCAAATGAATTAATTAATCATGATTACTCACCATGTCTTTTTTGCATTTTATTGAAAGAAAGATAAATGACAGCGCAGGATTTTTATATATTTGTATGTATTGAAAATGAACTTAAAATTCAAACGAGGCTAACAGATAGCACACATGACTGAAACACTAGTTTCTCAATTAGTAGCACAACATTTGAATGACACTAACGGCGTTATTATGAGCAACGGGGGGAGCATTCAAAGACATCACGTAACTGATGTTAAACTTAAAACATGAGTGTATTTTCTGGGATTTCTGAGCACTTAAATGCATCAAATTGCACTTCCGCATTAGGAGTTACAAAGTGAGCCATAGCATTATTTAGGAATTGTTTTTGTTTGTCTTTGTGCGCATAACTTGACGTTGTCATGATGTTTGGAGTGTATAGCATATACGTTAATTACGCTAAAAAATGTACGTAATTAATGAAATAAATTAGTTACCGATGTTAACGCGCAACTTTTGATGGCACTAGAAAATATATTGTTTCAAATTGGCTAAAAAAACCTAAAAGGTACATTTTGAAGCTCCGTAAGTAATTTTCAATGTTCATTTAATATGGAAATTTCCATTTAATGTGTTCATTGCTTTAATTTATGCGTATATTTATTGTATCTCATCAGATCAGATTGTGCTGAATCACCCCCTTTTGGGCCTGCAGTATGATGAAAGCTAACTTACTTCTAGTTCTTCTAGTTTGGGTGTTGCCTTATTGATTGACAGGTGGCAAAAATATAGAAATTGTGACAACACCAATTGTATGTATTTTCTCCCGTGTACTGCCAGGACCTTCAAAACGCCGCCGTTCTCATCCTGGCCAACAAACAAGACGTGAAAGGCTCCATGACGGCGGGCGAGATCTCACGCTGCCTCACGCTGGACGCCATCACGACGCATAACTGGCACATCCAAGCCTGCTGTGGACTGACGGGAGAAGGGTCAGCCTCACCCGTCACAAAAAAAACCCAAAAAGCGATCCTTGACAGCTCCGAGCTGATTTTGTCGTCTCCCGTGTGTCTTTCAGTCTGACTGCCTGTCTGGACTGGATGAGGTCACAGGTCGTGGCAAACTGAACAGTTCAAAGGTCACCATGTAACAGCACAGCACCGGAATGCAAGCCATCTCAGCAGCCATGCCGGTACCAAAGATGCCTAGCCAATGGCAAGGTATTTTTCTACATTTTGTAATAATATTTAATTTGAAGTGTGTAGAGCGGGGCCCATGCAGGGACGAATGCAACTCTGGCACTGTGACATTTTGCAAAGCAACACGTGTAAATATGTTAAGATGTTATTTATACTTCAAGAAAAAACTGCATCTCAGCTTTGTGATATACACAAAAAAATCTTTTTTCTTAAATACTTGAAAATAATTACATAAATATTAAGGTTGAATGGCGTAGAAGATGGTTGGATGAAATGTTGTTTTTTTTAAGTCGTTTTAATATATTATGGGAATAAATTCGAAATATAGGAATAAAATAATACTTATGTTCTGTCCATCCATTTTCTATGCTGCTTATCCTCATTAGGGTTTTTTTCTTTTAAAATTTCAACTCTATGCTGGTAAAATGACAATATTACGAGTTTCATTCATTCCTTCATTTTCTATGCCGCTTATCCTCACTAGGGTCGCGGGTATGCTGGAGCCTATCCCAGCTGATTTTGGGCGAAAGGCCTGGTACACCCTGGACTGGTTTATTCTCGTAAAATTGTACTTGGCAAAAACCAGGTTGTTGTTTTTTTTATTTCGACTTTCTTCTTGTAAATTTTCTTCTCATAATGATGTGTGAAGAGTTATTTTGACTTAGTTCTCGTAACATTCGAACTTTTTCCACAACCTACTAAAGCAGTGGTTCTGAAATAGTGGGGGGCGTACTTTTAATATTAGTGTAAGTCTGTCCAAATGCATTATTTTAAACATGCCATTTGACTCTTGAATACACTTCACAGCTATCCATTTTGTTGCACTTTCCTGGTTTCAGTTTCAAATTGAGTTTGTAAAGATAAATATATATTATCGGTTGTCATAAATGGGGAGCGCGACAACATTGTGACGGAAAATAACAGAGAACCACTGTGCTGAAGTGACATTTGTCCTGTAAAATTGCAACTTTTTCTCTTTGGTTTACAACTTTTTTCTATGAATGTGTTGATTTTGTCCTTGTTTTTCTTGTTAAATTATTTTGACAAAGTGCCGCGGGCTGCACTTTAGCATTGGTGCTGAAATTTAGACACTTTTTAAGCACTTTTAGTAATCCTTACATGCTGTCTCAATGAAGGGCTATTGTGCACTTTTTACATATACACTACCTGTCGTCCATCATAATGGGTGAGAGCGCAAACAACTTAACATTAAGCTTTGTGGAGGACACAAGCATAGCTGTGATGCTAACATTAGTCACATTTTAACAGAAAACAAAAACTAATGGATCCAGCTCACAGCTTGCACAGCTCTAGCTGACTGACAAGATAGTTGGCTGAGCTTTAAGATGTGTAGCGAAGCCTGAATTTTTTTTTTTTGTGTGTTGGATTTTTCTCCCGTTTGGTGCTAGATCATTAAAAAATCTCTTTTCCATAAAAGGGAACCTTTAAAATGGCACTTCAAACTGTACTGATTTGAATGCTTCCCTTGTTCCAGGAGAGTATTTGTGAACATAACATATTTACGTATATACTTGTTTTGTCTTTGAATGTTTTAAGATGTATCCCTTTTTTAGCGTTGTTGTCTGCTAGTATAGTGGCAAATATTGTGGCCGATTCCCCACAAAATCCCCTTTTTCTCATTGAATAAATGATCTGCATTACAAAAAAAATAATGATCTTATCTTTGGCTCTTGGTCCCTCATTTTTTCACACTTTTAAAAGCACAGTCAGGTAAAGGAGGGCGGTTAAAATGTCAATGCAGTCAACGGCCAGGTTTCTGACACACAGTATGACGTAAAGCAGCAGGGCCATCTTCAAGCAGTAAATGAACTTCCTGGTCACGCTCTCAAAGAAGCAGCGCGTGGCGCGTCCGCATTCTGCCCAGACGGCGCTGGCGGCCTGCGCCAAGCCTCCGGCCACTGTGCTGACCTGTTTCAGGGCGACCGCTTTGCCACGTGATTGGGCCGGCGTGGATAGACAAGGAACGTGAAAGAGCAGCAGAGGCGTCCTCCTGTCCCGTATGCTGCTCAGCGCGCTGCTCATCCTGCGCAGGTGACTCCGGCATTGAGTTGACCTCGTGGAGCAGCTTCCGACGACCTGATACAGCAAGATGTGCTTGTTGGAGTTCCCAGTAGGACTCGCGTGGAGAGGACTGCTCGGGTGATGAGGGCCCACAGCAGACGGCACGGACAGCAGGCAGCTTCTTGCAGTGGTGGACAGCCAAGAACCCACGCTACTCATGATGCACATTTTGACGACCTATTCTGACACCTAGTTTGGGGCCCATTCAGGTGCACACTCACTGCTGGTTGACCTCTTCGCAGTACATGATGTGATGTCATCATGACGCCACCTGTGAGCCCCTCTAAGCTAGAGGACAGGTATTTAGCTAATTGTGAGGTCATTGGCTCGAAAGTTAACGCATGAGTTTTTGAGGCAGTTCCCATGATGCACCTTGCTGTCTGATGTCATCCGCGATGCTAGCAGGCCCCTTCAAAGGGCAAGGAACCATATTTGGCAACATGGACCACATGGCTCATCCCAGCCAATCAGATTGGAGTCGTAATCAGATTCTGAGTAGTGTGGACTTGTTACACTGGAAGACTTTAAGGTCAGTATTCTAAATAAACTCATCCGTTTTGAAAGGTAATTTCTTGAAATATAACTATTAATTACGACTTCCAAGTGTGTCGCTTTGAATTTGGAGAATTTATCCGCTCGGTAATGTCATATTCCTTGTGGTTCCTAACGTTGTAAATGAACAAGTTAATCAATAAGAGAATATGATTAAAATTGATTTTTACAATGTGCATTTTATTGCATTTTTATGGAACATAAACGAGGTGACGTCACGCGGCTTTGATAGGCCCTGAACGCGGCACAAAGCGACCCTGAAAATGAAGCCCAATGTAAACGCTAAGCCACTCAAATACGTTGTAAATGACCTCTGTAGCAAATTACAGAAGTACAATGTACCTTTCGTAAAACTCAACTCTTACAGAGCCTCTAAAACCGGAAGCGCCTGCTTTAAACGAGACCTAAATGCATAAATGTGTTAATTATTCCACCGTACGAAAAGGAAGGCAAAATGTTGTCAGTTAACTAGTTTTAAGCAGAACAGGACGGCTTACATGGATGACGTCATCCCCGGGGGCAGCTGTTGTGGGAGACAAACAAACGCGGTCACGTGACATAATGCGGAAGTTCCAGCGGTAGGCTCAGAAGAACAAGATGGCAGCGCACCCGGGAGGAGGCGGGCAGGGTACGTTGGCTGGAGGCAGCTTTATTATGGCGTTAAACTGCCCTTGACAACGTCACCAGCTACTGGGAACACGTAGTCGATGAGCTTTTGTCGCGATCTGTGATTATTTTGTGAGTTGTATCTTAATCGCACGTCGGCGGCAACGCTAGCTCGCTTCTAGCCACAGTTAGCTTCACGTTAGCCCGCAAAGTTTGCCTCCCAAAGATTGTTGAGAAAATAATGGAAGAAACGTGGCGTACAGATTGACGACTTTGACCTCAGAAGTGCACAAAGATAAATAATTTGTCAACTTTGCGTTCGCTAACCAAGCGTCTTGTCTTCCAGCTGTTATTATGTAAGGCAGACGTGATTTATTTGTTGTCTCGTGTCCTTGAAATTTAACTCGAAAGATTGTCAGCTGAGCTTTTTTTGCGGCTAAAGTTTTGTTGTGCTATGTATGAATTAATTAATGGCACTACGTATTGTTTATGAGTCAACCCCAATTCTTGTCTTACAGGAAATTCCAAAGAACAGATACTGGAACTGGGAGCTGTCTTGCTAAAGGAGTAAGTTGGGCTGAACTTGTCGTAAACTGGTGCCAAACATCGAGTGTGGTCACGGGGTCGTGTTTGTGGCTTATTTCCCATCTTACAGTTTCATTTACGAGCGGGTTCGCCGCCATGGAGACAGCAGCACCGTGGTGACCCGGGCCCAGCTGGGCGGAGGTGAGCTGTGCGATGCCAACCAAAAGAAGCTTGCCCAGTACTTGCAGCAGATTGGAGACGAGCTGGACGGCAACGTGGAGCTCCAAATGTAAGCTACCTGAGGGTTTAACTGTTAACAGTGCCCGTCACTTCTTCATCCTGTTTCCTGCCTCTCTGTTTAGGATGATAGATAACTCCTCACTACAGCCCACCAAGGAAGTGTTTATGAAAGTGGCTTTTGAAATCTTCTCAGATAGAAAGTTCAACTGGGGCCGAGTGGTCGCTCTCTTCTACTTTGCCTGTCGACTCGTCATTAAAGTAAGTTTTTTGTACTTTTTAATGTAGCTCCCAGGCCGCACGGTGGGTGAGTGGTTAGCACATTGGCCACACAGTCAGGAGATCTGGAAGACCTGGGTTCAAATCTCCGTTGGGCATCTCTGTGTGGAGTTCGCATGTTCACCCCGTGCGTGCGTGGGTTTTCTCCGGGTACTCCGGTTTCCTCCCACATTCCAAAAACATGCATGTTAGCTTAATTGGCGACTCTAAAAGTGTCTATTGGTATAATTGTGAGTGTGAATGTTTGTTTGTCTATATGTGCCCTGCGCTTGACTGGCGACCGGTCCAGGGTGTACCCCGCCTCTCGCCCAAAGTCTGCTGGGATAGGCTCCAGCATCCCGCGACCCTAATGAGGATAAGCGGTATAGAAAATGAATGAATGCAGCTCCCATATTGCCGAATGTTTCTAATCTGCACACATTTCGATCCTAGAACACGCTTGTACGCTCTCCTTTTAACTGAGGTTTAAGGGCTGTGAGTGTTTTTTTAATTTTACATTATTTTGGTGTGCTTAAGACTTGTTTAGCAGGCGTGTATTTGCAAAAAAAGGGACCTGTCATGTAATAACACCTCCCTTCTCTCTTTAATTACCATAGTTTGCCCTAGAGCTACAAAATCAGAGGTGTCCAAAGTGCGGCCCAGGGGCAGTTTGTGGCTCATTTGTTATTGGCCCATTATAAAAATTATACAAAACCAAAAATAAGTAAAAATAGTCATTCTGTCTAAGGCCATGCATTTGTCTACATTATTTAAAAACATATTTTCATCCTGTATACAAACATAGGAGGTGTTTAGCATGTGTACTGTTGCAGAATGAATTTTTCTGTGAACTCCTATTGCAAAGAAGAGGTCGACTTGACCTTGCTCACTTCCTTTAGGGTGAAATGTGCCCCATACTGCCAAAAAGCCATGCTTCCCGTAGATAGGAGGATGTCCAGATAAATTGAAAATTCTGGTCATGCCACATTGTTATTTTTTTTAGCTCTATTTAACGGGGGTTGAGTAAACGGGAGCCCCTCTTTCTTCAAACTGCAGGCGAGGGGGGGGCCCCAAACCCCCAAAGGTACGGAAACATAGGTCCAATAATTTGTAAAATATATTCTCAATAATGGAAGTCCTTATATATTATACTGTATTTTATTTGACAATAATGGCTACGTGTAAAGGACCACCACAGTGTGATAAATTCAGCATCTTCTCAGGTGTGCATTGTGTTGTGCTGTATTCTACAATATATAAATGCGGGTTGGTCTCTCCTAGGCTCTCCTGACACACATTCCTGACATCATTAGAACCATCATCAACTGGACCATCGACTACCTCCGCGAAAATGTTCTCAATTGGATCAGGGAGCAAGGCGGCTGGGTAAGGAAGTCATAAATGATAAAGCCATGACTTTATCATTACATTAAAATGTGTGCTTTTTTTTCTTCTTCTTTCTTTTAGGAGGGTATTCGCTCTTACTTCGGTACTCCTGCGTGGCAAGTGATGGCTGTCTTCGTGGCGGGTGTTCTCACCACCATCCTCGTGACTCGTAAAATGTGAGCGGTCAGCTGAAAGCTGGGTGAAGGGGGGGAGCGTACTTTGGAGGTGTGAGTGAGCGGACCTGGCAGGAAGGAGAAGAGCACATCGGACGGACAGCGAGGCGGCCGAGTTAAACAAAGAACTTGAATGTGCACGTGGACCTCTTCATCTCCTGTGTGCTTTTTGCGACGACTGTGGCGTTGTGGCCCCGCCATGTCGCGTGGAGGTGGGGGGTGACTGCCATACTCTTGAGAGAGAGAGAGGGAATGCATTTTAAGTAATTTATTTTTTACTTGGTACAGATACAAGAAAGTCACTGCGTTTTGTTTTCTGCTGTAATTGACAATGTTGACTATCTGCTGCATTCAGAATGCATCTTCCTTTCTGGACTGGATCTCTGTGAGCAATCATTCTCTTTGTCAGGAAGATAAAAACCGTGTAGAGTTCATCTTGGTTTTTACCACTTGTATCCAAAGCAATATGTGCACAAATCAGATGCTTAAGAGACCCCTTATTTGTTTTTTGAAAATATGTATGTAACCATTAGTCGCACGTGGCCGTTTGCCTCCTTGACCAGCATTCATAATAAAAACACCAGTATGTTTGCTTACCTCACCACCAACACCTGTGTTTTGGAAGTACAGTACTGTATTATTTCTACGCCAGTCACTCCATTAAACGTTATCGCAGTCAGTGACTTATACGTGCATATACTTGTTTTGTCAGTGCCTTTGTTTCTTTTTTACGATGAAATTTTCAGATTTTTCACCTTTTTCTATCACATTTCTAAAAGTTGTTTCAAGTGTCCTGGACAGACAAAAAAAATCACTTTGCAGTGAGTTTGTATGTTGTAATATGGCTATTAAACATTGAAACTCGTACTCCTGGGGCAAGTGTGTTGGCTTATTGAACGTTTTAAGAGCAACAGGCTATAAACGCACCATTGGACGATGAGTGTCTTCTAGGGGTGGAACTGTTCACATGGATGTATTGAATCGTTTCGGTTCGGTTCACTTGCGTATCGTTTTAGTTGTAGTTTATATTTTTTCTCATTTATTACTAGAGGCGGAACCAAAAGTCCTGTTCGGGTTTCCGCATGGAGTCTTCTAAGCGTCGGACACTATTGACTTGAGCGAGAGGGACGGTAGTAGCTCAATCATAGCAAAGCTGGAAGACCCTCCCATCTCCTGTTTAGCTTCCCTGTTAAAGCTACGGACGGACAAAGGCAAGTGGATAAATCCAAAGTTGTGTGTCGACATTGTTCCGCGGAAATCGGGTTTGCTGCAGGAAACGCGTCGAACATGTTAGCGCACTTAAAACGGTGTCATGTGGCAGTGAACGTTACACGAAAGAAAAGCAGCGTAGTGCTAACACCGATAGCTTCAGCTCACTACCTCTGTGGCCAGGGAGCGGGTTTTCCCCCCCGCTGGAGATATTGTCCCTGCAACCACAACATGTGGATTAGCCAAAAATATTAGACAAATATGAAGCCAACGTGGGAATCTGTGATCCTGGTAGCTAAATGGCAATAGAATAAAAGACCAGAGGACATCCAAATTGTCTCCAAGGATGTCATTTAATCTCCATTTCATCTTGTTTCCAGCACCCCGTCTCTGATCCTCCACCTCCACGTGGAGCTGAAATCTGGCGCAGGGACGCAGCAGAGCTTCAGGCCAGACTCCTGCACCTCGTCATCGTGGGCGACCTTGTGGCCAAGGTGTGTCTCCAAGGTAAAAACTCTTTCCGAGATCTGGATGACAGAATGACATGACTTTAGACTTGGGGAGGACTCATTGTTTGGGCCCACTTCATGTAGAAGTGCACTAATCCACGGCCAAACACAGTACACACTTCCCTTCTTTCGCCACCGTTGCATGCACACTCAATGACGGGCCTCACCTGATCGCTGATGCCGGTGGCGATGTGGCCCACCTTCACCCGTTTCGTCTCTCGAATTTGGATGGTCGTCCCGTTGAATTCTCGAATGCAGACGTCCACGCCTGAACCCAGACCATATTTGTTACCATTTGCAGCGTAAAGTGACGTCACCAAAGTGAGTGGCGAGTGTTTTCCACCTTGGAAGCAGCATGGCCGAGGAGGCGAGTGAGCCAGCAGATCCAAGCTGACGTGTTGCTGCCCGTCCGGCTGGCTGCTGTACGAGCAGACACCAGAACTGCAGTCGTCCGTCGGGCTCAGCGACCAACGGCCCGAGTCCTTCGAAATGGATGTTTGACATTTTATGAGTCACTTCTGCCATCAGAAATGAACGTGAACGGACATGCGATCCCTTGTCAGTACCTTCTTGTCCCATGGTTCCCTGCTGCAGTACGGGTCGCTGCTGAGACAAGACAGGAGTTGCTCCTGCATCTCGGCAGAGTGAAGCTGGGACAGGCTGCTCAGGTAGAAATCTTTGCAAAAACAACAACGTTCAAGAGGAGACCCAAGCAGAGATCTTTACGGACAGGGAGCTCACCTCTTTCCAGTTTACGGAGCTCCAGTTCGGATACGGTGGTCACCTTGTGCGTGGGCTCGGATAACGACGCATGGTTTGACGTGTCAGCCTCCTCCACATTGTCATTGTGCAGTTGCAGGATCCTCCCAGTCCGCTCTTGACGCTCCTCGTCTTTGCTCAGGACGGGTCGCATGGAGTCGGGAGGCTTGTTGGCGAAATAAAGCGGCTCGGCGTAGAATCTGCTCGATGGGCTTCTGAGGCCTCTGACTGCAAGCAAAGGAACAAAAAACATTCAATCTTGACAAGCCGGATTTTGTTGTGAAACTCGCCAACCTTCTTTGAGAGCTCTGGCCGTTCTTTCCTTCATGTCACTGGCTGTTGCTCTCTTGTTGGGATCCTTCTGCAGCCCCGCCTTGATGGCCTTCATCGTGAGGAGGCTGCAGTCAGGCGGGATCTCTCGGAGCGGTGACGGTTCGTTGGCGATCTGTAACCGTGACAACGTGGCGTGATGAGTGCCGATGATGATACGGCATCTCACAAAAGCGAGTAGAGCCCTCACATTTCAGCAAGCGTGTGACAGTATAACAGTACAGCTTGCACAGCAGTCGACTTGGAGATAATTGGTCATGGTTTAGGGCTGCATGAATGCTGCCGGCACAGGGGAGCCGCGGTTCTCAGGGGAGAACATGAATTCCAAAATGTACTGTGACATTGTGGAGCACAAAATGGACCGCATGATAAGGAGCCCAAGCACAGCTCCAAGATGATCAAGTGCCTTTCTGAAGGCGATGGAGTTACCAAGTGTGGATACAAGGTGGAGCTGCGCAAGGTGCCTAGCATCCACCAGTTCCAATTGTGATCATGGAGCAGTAGAAGAGGATTCCTGTAACAACCAGTTCCAAGTCCAAGAGGATTAAGGCAGTGCTAGATAACATTGGTGCTCACACTGAATGTTCATGCCAAGGACACAATTTGGACATGTTCACCGTGAGGCGTACTCACCTGTGTCGGAATACATGTTTTCCTCAATGAATTGCAGTGTTGGCAGCACTCGTGCAGCCAGATAATCAACACAGTTATCCTGCTACTTGTTAGTTTTGCAAACTATTTAGACAATAATGGTTGTGTGTTGAGTGAAGTCTACACATACAAATAAATCTATACAAGCTGCGCACTGACTACTCTAAAGTGTGTATATATACGTTCCGTAGAATTGTCCCATAACAAGACATACTGCAGTAAAAATGGTTATTGTACATTACATTGTGTCTGAGGGTGGTACCTTAAGGAAGAGTCGACAGGTGTAATATCGAGTCCAGGGCTGACACCCGTTGAGCATGTGCAGTAACATACAGCAGCTGCTCCACACATCTGCCTTGGCACCGCGGGGTTCACCTCTCACGATCTCAGGGGCCATGTGTGTCTCGGTGCCCTTCAGGTCTGCGAGACAATGAAGCGTGTGTTGACATATAATGATGGTATAATAATGAGTAATGATACATTAGTATTGTTTGGATATTTATTTTCATTATGCTCTGTGTATCTGCCATATATGTATGTATTTATTAATAAATAAATATATATGTGTGTGTATATATATTTATAATTGTTTTTTCTTGTTGTTTTCTTCTGTTTACTGTACCCAGTGTGGGTGCAGTGCAGTAATGTACAAAGGGTGCTATTTTATTTTGTGTTGCTCAAAATGAAGAATCAGTCAATCAAATCAATCATCTCACATTTCGGGACAACAACACGTACTAAAGAGAATAACTTGGGTATAGTAGTCAGTGTACAGTGTAGGTTTACTCCATCCATCCATTTTCTATAGCGCTTATCCTCATTAGGGTCGCGGGTATGCTGGAGCCTATCCCAGCTGACTTCATGCGGGAGGCGGGGTACACCCTGGACCGGTCGCCAGTCAATCGCAGGGCAGACAAACAAGCATTCACGCTCACACTCTAATGGATAATTTAGAGTCAACACACATCTGGCAACACAAGTGAGTACACCTCAACTGGGTCCCATAACATGACATCACATGGATCGGTTTCTGCTTCCCAATGTGACAGTACATGTTGGAACTGAAAGCATTAGTGCAACCCTGGACCATGACGCTATCTCCACCATGCTTGCCTGTAGTTAATCACTTGTGTTGCCAGATATTTAGACACTAATGGCTGTGTGTTGGCACATGCTCCAAGTATGTTTACTTTCTATTTTATAACATTTACTGTCATTAAAGAGTTTGGTGAAATTTGAGGGGTGTAAACTGTAAATGCAACGTCTGCAAACCTCTGGACCCGTTGAGACTCTGTCCTCCTGTGTCCAGTCTCTCTGCGTGTCCAAAGTCACACAGGAAGGAGTCTCTTCCGTCCTCCGACAGCAACACGTTGTCGGCTGAGGGGGACAAAAAAAAAAAAGAAAAAGTGAAGCTTGGGTGACGTCCATGACTGTGTGCGTAGTTGAGGGACAGTATAATTGGAAACAGAGCAGCTGCACAAAGACGAGGGCGGGAAGTAAGAAAGGGGACATTCACAGAGGAACAGCTGCAATGGGACAAAGAAAAAGAGTTGACTCAACCACCAGGTGGCGCCTGAGAGGCTAAACGTTCCAGTTTACTTTCTGTTTTTCTTTCCTTTCAATCAGCCTTTTCTCTGATCTTCCCTTTGTCCTTGCACACCTCCTCCACTTCCCTCAACGACTCCCTGCTCCTCGTATCACACCACCCCTTCCCTCCCTCCTCTCCCCCACCCTGGCGCTTGCGCCCTGGCGTTCCGAGGTGCGGTGAGTCACTGTGGGAAATTCCCAGCCCCGCTTCTCATGGTTGCGACCCGATTTTGCAAAGCAGGTGCTGTAAATCCTTGCTGCGCCCAAACCAGACAGCTGCAACACAGACGTCTCCATGACTCGCCAATTAAAAGTTGGAGTTGATTTACTGGTCTAAAAACTTTGATTTGTGATTTTCTTTTTATAGTTTTTAGGATAGGGCACAGCACCAAAAGCGCACGGGATTTTTCCCAATTGGCCCATTCCCCATCCCTCCACAAAGTTCATTGTAAAGTGGCTGACTTTGGACATTTTAAGGAAAGAATAAAAATGAATGGGTTGCACAGCATGCTCATAATTAGTAC
Source organism: Oostethus manadensis (assembly GCA_024372805.1). Taxonomy (NCBI): domain Eukaryota; kingdom Metazoa; phylum Chordata; class Actinopteri; order Syngnathiformes; family Syngnathidae; genus Oostethus; species Oostethus manadensis. Next base: position 829,137 of record QODF01000227.1, read on the forward strand.
ATCGGCTTCACAAGCACTGCAGAACATGGAAGAATAGAAGGTTAAAAAAAAAACCATCCCTCCAAGTACCTTTAACATCAAGGTGCACGACTCTTTTCTTCACCAGGTACTCCAGCGCCGTCACGATTTGCAACATGTAATGGAGGCTCAGGTCCTCTGGCAGACGCCCTCGCTGGAGTATCAGCTGGCCCAGCGAGCCTAGAGGGACAAATGATCATAAATGAGTGCAAATCATGTGGACATAAGCGAAAATTGGACCAACTATTACATCAGTGTGTCACACAGCAATACAAGTACAGCCTGTGTGCCATTTACGGCCCACGGTTGTTGTGTTATTGGCCCTCAGCACTATTTAAAAATACACTTAAATAGCAAAATGTAAAAAATTGGAAAAAGCAGTAATTTTACAAGAATATAACTGCAATGTTAACATGGTAAGTCTTAATATTAAGAGAAAAAAAGTAGCATAAAGTTGAAAAATTAAAAGAAAAATAAGTCCTAAGATGAGAAACAAAAAAAGTTGCAATTTTTGGATAATAAAGTTAGGAAAAAGCTATAATAATACAATAATAAAGTCAAAATATTATGTGAATGAAGTCACAATATAAAGAAAAAACAACAATCATAATATAATATTTATACAAAGAAAAAAGTGAACAAAAAGTAAATATTTCAAAAGAAAAAGCGCCCCGCCTCCTGCCCAAATTCAGCTGGGATAGGCTCCAGAATACCCGTGACCCTAATGAGGATAAGCGGTATAGAAAATGAATGAATGACTCGCATATACCTGATTTGTGGTCCATCAAAAAAAAAACGTAAGGCCCGTCCCGGACCACTCCAAAGAGCTCCAGGATGCGAGGAGATCTGAGGGCACTCCACGTGCTCACCTCCTCGCTGTTGAACCTCTTCAGGGCGATCTGCCAGCACGGGAAGGAAGCGGGCCGTTAAGTAGACAACAGAAGCCACACGTCCAAGACGGCTGCTTCTGCGTTACCTTTTTGACAGCAAACTTGAAGCCTGTGTGGACATCTCGAGCACTGTGCACCTCACCGTAGGAGCCTTCTTTGAGGAACTCTGACAGGACAAACTCCCTCCCTTCCTTGTACTCTGAGTCCACAGGCTGGAGTTTCTGATGGTACAAAAGGACAAATTAGTTGACTGCAATTACGTTTCCGACATGGTTAGAAATGAACCCACTTCATTGTAAAAGATGATCCCCTCATTGCTGACAGAATCCTCAGATGACCACTCCTCCGCGCCCTCCTCCCATGCGTCCCGCTCCACGTCTTTGAAGAAGGGCCCCGCGTAGCACGGGTCGCCCTGACTGACGCTGCCCCGCAGGCCGGCAAGGGCCAGCGAGCAGTCCCCCACGCTGCTGAGGGAGTCGCTGTCCTGCCCGTAGCAATGGAGGAACGGGTCCGTCCAGGCTAGAGGGGAGCATCCCGACAATGTGTTGTAGATCTTTGGGTGATAGAGAGGAGGCGCTACGTCCCGCTCTTCTGAGCTTTCCACGCTGCTGCTGCAACAAGACGAACTGAGGATGCTCCTCTGTCCTCGCGTTGACCCTTCCTACAAGAGCAACATGCATGATGATCCTTAGATTGACACTCTTAATAGACAACGTGCTTGGAAATGCCTGGTGGGCCAGATTGAGATAAATTGTTCATTGTTCTTACCTGGACGTGGTCCAGAGACGTGCCGCTCTCCTGCTCGGGGACTCCAGAAGCTACTTGGTATCTGCAGTGTTGCTTCTCCTTCGCCTTCGCGTCTCCTTGTTTTTTCCGGCCTTTGCGCTTCGTTCGCTTTCGGGTTTTCTTTCTCGGGCCGAGCTGACGAGGCGATGACGAACGGCCGGGCTCTTGGACGGAGGCGGTGGTCGGACACGCCACGTTGTTGTGCTCCGGCTGTAGACTAAAGAACAAACGAGGACCATATGATCTGACTTTTGATTTTTATCTCCATGACAATACCTAGCGAGGAAACGGCTGGGGGAGGGGACGAAGGGACGATCGGAGCAGGACGGGCTAAACTCCTGGGAGTCCTGGGTTTCACCTGAGGAGAGGGCGGGGTTAAACCTTCCGTTGAGCTCATTTTCAAATGAATCTTAGAAAGATGTGATTACATTCGGCCTGTGCGATGAAAGAGGAGCTCTTCAGCGGCGCTTCCCCAACTTGCTCGGCAGTCCCCCGAGTCAGCACTTTATTCAGCAAGGGGCTCAGCGCTATGTAGTCCACTTTGCCGCTCTTCCACGGCTCTTCCTCCTCCCCCTCCTCCTCCTGCTGCTGCTGCGTCCCTCTGTCCTCGGCGGTACATTTTGGGTACGAGCCCTTAAGGTCGGCGCAAGGCGACCCGGAGAAGGGGGCGGTGGAGTTGAAGATCCTCTGCCTCACCGCCATACCTTATGCAAGGTCTCAGTCTAAAGAAGGACAACACGCTGTCAGTTGTGAGAGCTCATGTGAATGGCATTCAAACTGCATAGCTAAACAAGCAATGAAAACAGGTTTTGAAAAGCCAACAAACGCACGACACTAAAAACCTTCAGTGTATCAATACGTGGAACAGACCGAGTAAGAAACTCAAGGGTGTCCTAATATGAGTCAGGTGAGCAAATAGCACAAGCATATGGTGTTTATATGCAGAAGATGCAGAAGCCTGAGAACCACAATGTTTGATATCATTTATCCAAAAGCTATATATCGTATTGTCTGTCTTATTCGTTCATTAAATGTTCCTTTGGACCACCACAAATAATTTGGGGCTACTTCACCCTTGCTCGTAAACACACCAAGATGCAGCAGGAGTGATCGGTTTTGCTATATGTAGCAAATTAGTTGCCATATTTAGCCGGTAATGAGACCCCTCTAGATAGTCTTTTTTTTTTTTTTTAAATCATGACAAATCTAGTGAGACTTTTGGCGACACCGACATGAACGCAAATGCTGTGCTCAAAAAGCATCGAGTGCTGCTGCAGAGGCTGACATCCATTTCTCAATTACTGGGCAAAATTGGCCAATGATGAATTGCATTGATAAATGTAAAGAATTTAGCATTTAATTAATGGACATTTTATTCACTAAGCCCCAAAGGACACACTTTATGCTGGTAAAATAAGTCTAAAAGGTAAACAATGGAATGAAAAAAATTAGAACAGGAAAAATTTATTGAATTTGGAAGACAATAAAACTGAATTTGGGAAGATGTTAATCTTTCCCAGGGCCCTATTTTTTGCTGTGTCAGCTTTGCAAATGTGTCAAACTGCAGCGGCTGTTTCAGGAAGTTGCCGTGTTGCCTTTGGTTGTATTAAACTTCCCCGGTTCTGTGTCACCACGGCACACTTATGCAAGAAATGTTTGGGACTCAGCCACAACGCCTTTTTTGGACTTTAACAAAACAACGCAGCCACACGGCTGACAGCACTCCTACTCCTTGCTAAACACGCTAGCACATACTGTTGTGATCACGTGGGTTCTTCCTGCTCAACAGAAGGGCTGCTGATGGACAGAAATGCAGGTGCAGCGTCTGAAATGGACCGCTTATATCGCAGCACCAATATTGGAGATTTTCGATGCAGGGCGATAAAATACGACCTGTTTTTTTGTGTGTGGCTGATATCAAATCGATATCCCTTATAAAGATTGGATTGGGACACCACTAACAATTTTGTCACGCAAACACCTGCCACAAATAGAGTGCAACCCTTTGGGGAGCACTACTATTACTACACATTTGTGTTCCCCCCCCATCCCCAAAACAATTAAATGATTGTACAATAACAATTTATAGTAATTTGACTGTTTCTGGGGTGTGTTTGGCTACTTTTCTACTACCATCTGCTCGGAGATCACATGACATTCAGTCTGTGACTTTTCTGTAGCTTTGACTCAACCAGACAACGGCCAAACTCAACCTAACTCAACCTTGCATTTCCAAGACAGGACGTCGTAGAAAGTAAATAAAAAAATACTACAAAGGAATCCATTAAACTGCAGATAAAAATGTGTGTCAAAGTGGCTTTACAGTTGATAACGGTCTCCGGAAACGAAAATATTTTTTCTTTTTCTTGCGGGCAAGGAAGACGCAGGAAGGAAGAGGCTTGTCAGGACAGTTGAAACTTACTGGTTGTCGGAAAATAACTGTCAGGATGTGCACGGCTTATGCATGGTGTAACAATAAGCAGGCCTATGAAATAGGCTAATTTTTACGTCATTTATAGCGGTTAATTAAAAAAGATTTTCGTGATATAGGAATCAATGTTAATAAATGGAATATTCCGGTACTAAGAGCACAGAAAACCAGTTTATGACTTTGTAAATACAGGTTTTAACTAGGAATGCTCCAATCAGGGTTTCATACTGCCAATTCTGATAATTCACGAGTGAAAATTGATATCACTGTCACAAACGACAGGTAGGTTCCACACGGCAGACATGTTTGTTCTGGATTTGGCACCTTGCAACGGTCCGAGTGATTGCCATTAAAAAGACATTTATCGGCACATACCAATCACATGCTTTTTCATGGAAATCAGCTAAAACTGATCATGCCCGATCAGAGCAGAGACATTAAATATAACCCCAATTGTCACCTTTACACTCCTATTATTCATTGTTTACACCACATTGCTACTCTTACGCTGCAAGGGCTCAAGACGGCCGCTAGCTAGCAAGCTAACCCATTAGCTTCAAATGTATTTCTTCTAAACCTAAGAAGCCAAAAACCTACCACTTCCACACAGGGTGGGAGGATAACTTTTTTTATTTCTATCATACCATGACTGACTTCACAACAGCCAGTGTTAAGATAATGTGATTTAAAGTAGTGTCTCACCAATGTTTTGTGTTTGCCACCTAGAGACCAGAATACTACTTATCACTTGTATTTTAATATGTTTTGACTAATAATAGACCATAGTCTACCACAAAAAAGCTGTCATTTTTTAATGAATGAATTAATGAAAACATGCGGTATACCAAGGGAGTCTTAATACTCTATAAAGTTCAAGTGGCGTAGAAGGTAAATCTGCACTCTACTCCTCTTGGCCTCCTCCCCCGACCACATCTATACTGCTGCAATTGGTCAGGGGTCAATGAAGTAGGTCTTTAGCTCCAACCAAAAATCCCCATTAATATACAAACACCGCAGTGGAGGGACGCATAATGCAGTAGGTGTCTGTTACTCCTAACTGCTCGCATGTGGACATCTGTAGCGATTATAAGAATATCTAAAAGTCACGGCTCGTCGGAGAACGATATCATTGCCAATATGCAGACACAAGAACAAAGCAATCTTAGTGTCACTTCATAGTGACTAAAGACACATGTTGCGTGAGTTAACCTGGAAAGCAAGGATGATTGCAAGGATGAGCGCCAAATGACCGCAAAGAACGAAGAGAGGAGACATACCAACAGAAACTGGGCTGAACTTTCTCCACGCTGACGTAACAACAACATCAACACGGCGCAAGAAGCTCTTGTCCTTTGTGCTCTTGACTCTCTCTCTTCCCTGTTGCTGCACTTCTCTTCTCTTGGGGCCTGGGGAGGAGTCTGGCGACTTACGAGAAATGCATCTCGGCTACCTATTTGGCTCCTCCCCCTTGAACTGTGCTGAGTCTTGAGAGAACACGCTCACCGGTGCCTCGCACTGCAGCAGGTTTAGGTTTGTTTTTTGACAACTTAATGAACTGTAACTATTATGACTACAGCGGTGTCTAAAACACAAGCTAGACGCCGGTGACGTTAACATACTCAATGATGCTCAATACAGTGGAACCTCTAAAGTCAAACACCCCTCAAATCTAAAATTAGCAGCACATGCATACAAATGCATACATTTTCAAAGTTCATAGTGCCGTCCCGCGTGACCTCAGCCTGCCTTGCGAGAGCGCAGTACAACAGGCACTTTTTGTTTGGCTTTTTTTTGGCCGCACACAGGAAGTTAGGTGAAGTAACGGTACTACTGCAGACCTGCCAAAATGTATGAATTTGTTGTACTCTGCATGCCATTTCACTCTTGAATACGCTTGTATGCGTCACTGCTCTGCATTTTGTTGGTTTCAGTTTGGAGTTCAGTCTGTACAGTACAAATACATAAATAGATACTATCAATTTTTCAATAATATTTCAAATTGGCGAGGGCGCAAAAACATCTGTTCCCCAGTGGGGACATGACAGAAAATAACTGAGAACCACTGGAATATACACAGTAACATGTTTCAGTGTTTGAACATGAACATGCACTGGAAACAATCTATACAATTTATACGCAAATGAAACAAAATAATTGGCTGTTTTCTGCCTCTTTTCTTGACAAAATATGGCTCAATAGCATTAATACCAAAAAGGTGCTAAATTAGTCGCTTTTTTATTTATTTATTTATTTAAAAAAAGAAACTCTATAGGCCTGAATACTAACTATATATAGACTAGCTACATTCACAGACAGTCCCATTTGAATGTGTTTCTGTGCGAGGACAGAAAAATAGGATGAAAAAATAGGATTTGATTTACCTTACCTTACTTTGTCTTTACCTTAAATAAATATTTAAATATTTCTTATATTCTGATCAGTACTGTATTAAAAACCTTGGTTAGGTGTCAACATACAGTATATTTACATATATGTATTTTCTTTACACACTACTTGAGACAACAGCGCCTCTGCTGGTTGCAGCCAAGTAGCGCATTCCACTTTTGCTCGGTCGCTTGAGGAGGCGATTAATCAAACAATAATTTCCACACAATCGTCAAATTTCTTCACAGTCCATTCATCGGTTAAAATGCCTGTGCATGATGCTGGGGGATACTATATGTCATTGCATTTATTTCGTTCAACTTCTCAGTATGGCGTAGTGCATTTCAACACTTCAGGAATGAACATATAACTAAGTAAATAAAAAAAACTGAATTGTCTGCTGAGCATTTGTGTTTATCCAGCTCTTTATTTCAACTCATCGCGACAGCGACCATCCTGAGCTAACTTTGCGGCGTACACCCACGCAGATTAATGAAATTCCAAAGCCTTTAGTAAGAGTAGTGAAATGGGACTCGACCTGCTGTCCGCCTTGCCAGACAGGCACGCACGCACACACACACACGCACACACACACACGCACACACAGCAACAGCAAGCAAGCATTCCTGCAAGGACACTTGCTTAGCAGGAAAACAGCCTCGTTTACTCTCATTTGAAATGTTTCATCACTAACCAACATCTAATTGATGATGATGATAACATGTGAAGTTCACTAACTTTGCTAATTTATCCAACACACTAAGATGTGTTTGGTAAATATGGTTTTTTCACAATGTCACTTTTTTCTGCAGTGCCTGGTCTACCATAAACATTAACATATTTTTTTCTTTATTTCCTGTAATGGCCTATTATTTATGGTGCTTATCAGGATGGCCCAAATGACTTGTGTTTGCCAACTTTCTGTACTGACATTGTTATTTTCTTAATCTCTTTGATTTGTCTTTACACCAGAGGTGAGAAAACCTGGGAGTTGTTCCGAGTCCTTGTGAGTGTCTGCTTCTTTTTGCACTTGAATCACATCATAACTCAGGTTTTTGTAAATTGCAAAAGCCTGTGATGAATCTATGCATTTTTGCAACTTACTGTCTCGTGGCATTTTTTAATACTATCAGTTTGTTATGCAAGCATAACCAGCAAAATTCAACAACGCGGCCCTTTTTGCGCCACTTTGCGCGCTTTTTGGCTGTTAATTTAAATACTAGCACAGAACTGCTGAACAGTCTACGACAACGTAAAGCGGTGTAAATATTCATGTTTACCCGACTGTCTTTTGTTTCCGTGTCCATTTACTGCTGTCTTTTTGCAGCCAGCAAAAAGAGGGCAAAAAACGTCCTCGCCACACCGGAAATGCTCAGAAATAACTTTATACTACAAAATGTTGGCTTCTTTTGGAATGGTGGCAAACATTGGATGCATACGGAGACGCAAACTCTCTGAAAAAGTAACTTTTGGGTAAGATTTTTTACTCACCAAGTGTCTTATTTGTAGGCGTTGGTCGTCTGTTTCGTTGACGATGGAAAAGCAAGTTGGCGTCAGTTGACGTTTGTTCCGGTTCATGTCTTTTCAAAGTATAGCGAAAAGTATCGTATCTTTTCTGAAAATAATGTTTACAAAAGCACAATAATTACAATTTGGGGAATTCATATCTATATTAATAGCCTGGAATATCCCCCACGCTGCCGTACGGTTGGTTAAAGTTTGTTGAATACAAACGGGACCTTTAATTTGACGTTAAAAACAACTTATCCGGTAATGACGGTAACTTGACACTATCATTAGCGCAGTTCCGCTTGGGTTCAAAGGCGGAATTGGGGTCGAAGCAGTTCATAAACAATCAATAATAAATGCTGCTTTCCCTTCAGTTCAAAATGTCACATCATTACGCCTAATGGTCATATTAAATACTAAATTAAATATACGTCATAGTCAAGTCCTGGTCTTCCCCCACCCCGTATTATTCATATTATGCAGTTGCTGTTTTAATGCCACTGATTATATAAGGAAAAGTTCAACCATACAGAACAAACATTTTACTAATGAGGGGGAAAAACAGTTTCCAAAGTGTCCACTAGATGGAGACATAAAATCAGCAATAAGAACGTTTACTACACCTCTGTAGAACGTGTGCCAGTCGTAGTTCGCCTGCTTGATAAACTAAGTTAACATTAAAGTGCATCACACGTTTACACACTTACTGACAGTCGGTGCACTTCCACATGTCCCCATGTTAGCATTTCATAATGGATAGGTACAATGTTTTACTTGATTGATTAATTTGTTATGCAATAACATGATTTATTATTCATTGGTTCATAGCGGCCCTGCGATTGACTGGCGACCAGTCCAGGGTGTACCCCGCCTCTCGCCCAAAGTCTGCTGGGATGGGCTCCAGCATCCCCGTGACCCTAATGAGGATAAGCGGCATAGAAAATGGATGGATGGATGGTTCATAGCGTTTATGTTTTTATGTATTATTGTACTACAAATTGGAAGTGAACAGTTACGTATTGTTGAATTTTAATTTCTCCGTATCTGTGTTATCCTGCGATTAAGTTTGTAACATGACATTCTCGGAGAGCTGCCTGAAACCTAAATTTCTATTTATCTTTCTATCCAGATAGATACTCTCATTTCCAGCATGTCATAATAAACTTAAACACGTAATCACAACATAGAACGACCAAGGCAAGGCAGGAGAGAGAGAGGAATAAGGGGGGGAAAGAATAAAGAATGTGTAAAAGAAGAGTTGAAATATACATTTAGTAGACATCTTGTTCCGAAAATAATAAATACACAAGTACGATCTAACAGAAACACTGTCAAATGAATGACTCAAAGCAGACTACATACTAGACAATACTGTATGCAATAATAGTAAATGGATGCAGTCAGGATAAATGATATCAGCCACTGTGGTTTTAATTAAACCTTAGTTAATGACTTATACCACGCAAACATCATCATATACGTTTCTGAAACTGGGATCACTTTAGTACATACAGGCACTAAGTTGTTAGTGTTGGGATGTTTATACAAAACACACCACAATGTGTTGTTTTGTTGTTTTAAAGCTGCGGTTTTCACGTACAACGATTGGTTCCGTTTTAGTGGCAGCTAACACGCTCGCCTGAGAGAGGCTAATTGGCGAGCTAATCTGTCTGCCGAGTGCGCATCACAGCGGTGCGCGTCCGCCGCGGACACACACGGCCAGCATAGAGCAGCTGCCGCCTTCAGCAAAATGGCCGACAGATTTTCGAGGTTCAACGAAGAGCGTGATTTCCAGGTAAACTGCCAGTTACGCCTTTGGCCGGTCGTCGGCGCGTTCATTCGGATGCCCGGGGACACGCACAAAGAAACACGTCAGCGGCAGCCGAGTCACTCTGGCCGCCGTACACCTTGCATTTGTGCGTCGATGCTGGTTAGCATTAGCTGCTAACGCACTGCGGCGCGTCAGAATTCGATGTTGTAAATCACAATTTATTCCGGTTTGTGGGGCGCGTCGTCGCTCGTTTGGCTACCACAACAGCAACTGCGCGGACAACGCGGCGGCACACTCGACATTTAACTCCAAAATTGCCGAGAAATGACCTTGAGAAGTGCTTGTTTTTCGACATATGCTAATGGCCGCACGGCTAGGTGGCTGCTAGCATGCTGCTATCGCGTAAGGCGTATTAAGCATTAGCATGCAATGACAAGGGACATTTTCAACACAGTGTTATTCCTCACTTTGGTCACTGGCTTATTAACTCCGCCGGCTGACTGTGGCTATTTCCAATATATAATTAGGCAAGTTAAAACGTAAATTCTCCAACATGCACGCAGTGATACAGTCTTCCTTAAATAAGGTGCCGTTGGTACACCAGCGCTAATACTGTATATTATGTGATAGCAATATTGGGGGGAAAAAGCACATGATATGACACATGCGTGCAATTGTTCGCCGTTCAGACGACCTACGTTTGAGACGCCCGCTGTTATCTGTGCTTTTGAGACCGCACCCAACAAAACAACAGCATTTAGTGCGTTGCACAATTTTTGTAACCCAAATCGGTACTTCATTAACTTCACCACATCCCTGTTCATGCACATGGCTTTTGTTTTACTTGACTTGTGCCGGTAACAATGCACGAACTGATCTGAAAAGGGCTGCATCTTCATTCTAGTCATTCATTTTCTCCACTTTTTACCCACAATTTGAGCAAGTAGTCTTGTTGCACCCAAAACAATTTTTTGTTTGGTGACGCTACAAAATGTTGTTGACTTGTTGCATTCCGTATGTGGTTAAGGATTCAAAATTGGTTAATTTGGTAACACTGCCTGTCTTTTTGCCTTGTCTATTCATACCCAACGGGTGCCCACTGTTGTGTTTATGCGAGAGCTGCATAACATTGCATTGCATTACATTGCGGTGAGCCTGAATGAATCTGTTTAGGGCAACTTCGCCTCTGCACAGTGGTGCAGTGTTTGCTCCAAGGCATTCACACTGTCAAAATCCGGACAGGCTCTCCTTGGAGTGAAGCCCCCTTGCTTCTAAGCCAAATGCTTCCGGAAGTTTCCGTGGATGTAGTTACAGCTACATGACCAGACTGACAGTCAAGCATGCACGGAGCTGTTGGATCACACACAGACATCATTTTACGTTAGGGGGGCACGCTTGACAGCTGGAGCCACCCATTTAACAAGTCTGGAGCCCCTGAATTAGAACATGTATCTATAACAATGCCTTCAGCAGCTTGTTTAGGCAGCTGACTAATATAGACTTCAAAGTCAGTTGCGGCTAGATCGGTGTAGTGCTGCTACACACAATCACATTGTGGAGGGGTTCAATGGGGAAGCAATTGATGGAGAGTCGCTATTCCCCCGGCAACACCCTTTATCATTAACGCCCCGCACTGCCCACCACCCTCGGCTTCACTAATGCTGATGCAGGGTCTCGTGTAATGTGAATTAATGACAGCCAGTGTAGCTCACATAACCTCAATGTGGTTTTACGGCTTATCCAAGCAAAACCACATTCCACGGGGGGGGCGGCCTGGCCCCAGTCCGTTTTTTTAGGACCCCAACATTTTCAGAAACAATCTGAAATATTGGACTTTTATGACGTATGGGTTGTCCAGGTCAGAGTGTTTCCCACAGGTCTGTAATGTATCTGTGGTGATGGGGGTGCTCGATTTCGCTGTTGTTGGATTTGTGTAATTAGCCTTGTTGCAAAATTGAGATTTTTGGTTTGTGGAACAGTAACATGTTTGTTAACATTTAAATAACAGAACATGAATTTATTGCATAATGAATGCTGGTTTCATTTTGTGCAGTGGTAGACGACACATTCATGATGTGTTATTATTATTATGATTATTATTAACTTACTTGATAAATAACTGTTAAAGTTATTGTTGCTCCCCACATAGAATGAAATTAATTTTTTTACCTGTTTACACTTATTTCACCTGCATACACTGTGTTTTTTGGGTTAGTGAATAAACTGGCTATTCACTTACATTTATTGATGTAATACATCTTTTGCCGGTTTTGCCCAGTAATTCAGAAATGGATGTGGCCTTGCTAACTTTTTGAATGGGGTGTCAACGTCTGCACATATTGCTGCCAAATCTTCTACAAACTGCAATGCCAGTGTTTGTGATAAAGGAAGAAGTCGCTGATGCAATTTCAGTTGCATAAATGTATGATATAAATGTATGATTTTTTCTGAAATCCTTATTTTTATATCACAGTTACACAAGTTGTGACGAACAGCACTATTATTTTGGTGGTGTGTGTTGAGAATGTTGACGGTTAAGATGATCCAAGTGCAGGAATAAACTCGACTGTTTTTTTTTTTTATTTAGACCTTGCCTGACATCAGCGGGCGTCGTACAACGTTCGCTTCCATTAAAGCAGTAAAGCACAACAGGGTGAAAACACACACATTCAACGTGAGTCGCGTACACACAGCCGCACTAGCATGCTCTGCTAAACTAAACTAACCCCGCTAGCTTCCATTGGCGCTCTGTATAGGGAGTTTTTCCACTGAGTTTTGCTGGTGTTTCGGGTCACCATGGGGTGTGTGTTGGCAATAAATTCCGTTTTTATTGGCCAATCGCGCGTTTTGGTCCGTGATTTTGTTGACGTGGAAATCATAGGGCCCCAGACTAGTTTAGTGTGTGTTAGCTTACCTAATTTTTTGTTTGCATTGTGAGCAACACTTGTTTTGTTTGATGACCATCTGTCCATTTGCACTATATTGTTAGTGGTCGGCTATCTTGCAATTGAAGGAGCCCCTTTTAGAAAAGCTGGAGTACCTGTGACCATGTAGCGCCATGTTTCAGTCTACTGGACGGAGTTGTACTTACAAGCCACACAGACAGCCCGTTTATAATGTGATTGTGAGCTAGAGCTAGCAGATCTTCAAAATAAATACGTAAATGGGGCCAAATACTTCTGTGGTGCGCTGCCACAAATAAATGACTGTATGGAAATCTTGTTGTCGCTTCTATTTTTGGCCATTTTGGCCCTTTTTTTTTCCCTGCTTGCGTGAAGGTCAGCAGACTTGAGGACAACCTTCGCCTGTCCTCTGAAAGGAAGCCATCTGTCTGCTGTACAAACACTCCCTTTTAGGAGTTAGCCAGACACATAACTCATGCATGGTCCCCCTTTGTAGTTGTGCGGCTGAGATGGGATTCTGCATTTTGAATTATAGTCCTAAGTAGAGAGAGACACTGATTCCTGCCAATGACAAAACAAACGCCATCTGTGTGTCACTCAGGGCGGGAATCACTTTGATCAGTATGAAGATGGCCAAGTGGAACTGGAGCAGGCGTCCTTGGACAAGCCCATCGAATCGGTAAGGCCGCATCTCGTCATCCCGCACCATTGGACCAGCTGTGAGAGTGAATGATTGGTCCAGGAAGTGAAAATTTAACATTTTTTATTATTATTTTTACTTTAAGATTTCTCTTTGACCACGTAACCTATAGAAACACTCATGTCGGTCCATTTAATGACCCCTCTCAAGCCCCACCCTCTGTCCTCCGACATCCATTTCCTGTGTGACATTTAAAGATAACATACATGTTAGCTAGCATCCTCTAATTGACACAATGTTAGCTTTTTTTAAACTACAAGATGAGCTGATAAAGAATACATGGACTGGATAAAGCACTGTTATTTATTAGTCTTTCCTTATTAATTGAAGTAATTAAAAAAAGTAATTATTTGAATTTTTTTTTCTTTAGTGAATGATTGCAAATATGACATTATAAAGTTTGCTAGATGTTGTGCATTTATGGTAATTTAGTCGCAGTGCTTTTTCTACTCCCCGTCAACAGAGCGCACATTTAGATGATTTGAATGGCCATTTTTGTGTTTGAGTGACTGTGTTTGTGTGTATGTATGTAGCTTAGAATTTGTTTGTGTTTGTAGGACAGTTATCTTATTGTACACAACTTGGGGTGTTCGACATTTCTCTCCTGCAGCGAATTGGCCCCCCTATTAGCTAAGCAGCAATGACCCGGTTTGTATTTGCACGCTCTGCTTTCTTACTCCTGTCTCTAGGGTCCTTGTAACGCTTCTCTTGACTGTTTTTGTCTCTCACTCGCTCTCTTTCTAGCTCTCTCTTGCTCTGTTCAACTCTAAAAGCTGTAATCTCTGTCTTTCTGTCTCGCTCCCTCCCTACTACACAGTGATTCGGTGTACAGTACCCTCTGTCATTCTGTGCTGGCATGGTGCTTGTGCAACTGGGACTGCATTTTTTTTCTGCTGAAGAGGCACATGGATAATAGTGCAGGCAGCTCTCTCTCCCTCATACCGTCTTTCCCATTTTCTCCGTCCCCTCTATTAAAAGGTCGCCGAAGCCATCATGGTGAGCAGGCCCAAGCCCTTCCTCACAATAATCGTCAATGGAAAAATAAGTAATTGCATGCAGAAATGCTCGGCTCAGCAGAAAGTGTTTTACATGGAATACAGTAGATCCCCTATTTACGCAAAAAGCAAGTAATTGAGACGCCTGTAAAAATGTCTATTTTTGACACATGGTTTGCTCTCCCTCCCGCTCCCGCCATCTTGACATCGATGTTTTCCTCTAATCTTAGATTAACATTTGCTATAAGAGTGACTGCAATTATAGGATTAAATTTCGTCTCTCTTCAATATGCCTCACACACTTACTAAATGCACTTCAAATGGTGAAATGTATAGGTACTCTCCACTAATGAATGATAATGTATGACGTCAGTCACGGTGTGGACGTTATACTGTACCTTTGTTTTTATTCAGAATTTGTTCCAAAAGGTCTGATGAAAATGATTTCAGACATAAAAAAATACACTTTACGTAAAATAATTTATTAGTTTGACGTGCAGAAAACAATAATTCTAAATGATGAGTGGATGGAACTTATTTTGTATGCAAACTTCCCACATTTGCCACACGAAAACTTGGGACGTTCAAAAACCGAGGTGCTACTGTATTAAAATTGTCACTTCTGCGTCCTAGGGCATCTGTGGTGCATTCAAGGGCCAGCAAAAATAAAGGTAAAGCAAAAAAAAAAGTAAATCATCGCTTGACAAAAAAACATTATCATTGACGCATAAAGACTTAGGCGTAAAATTGCAGCCTTTTATGAAACCATGGTACATGTTTACCTGTGTTATCACATATTTTTATTATTATTATTATTACATATATTATTGTTAAATGAGGTGTGTTCTGCGGGGGTAAAAACGGAATGTGTGGGGATCTACAGTATATCTAAATTATATGATGTCCTGGATAATGTTGTTGGAAAATTCTCCAAAGGAGAAAGGCCAACCAAAATGCAATGTAAAGGCAAAACATTCAAAATGAAAGCATCCAAATGGCTCATCTGCATGACTTGCTGCTCTCGCACAAAGGTAGTCATCCACTTGTGCGTGGGTGCTGGAGAGGTAGAAACAAAAGGCGGGTGAGAGGTGGCATGCTTACCCGGCTTGAGTGGCTGTCCTCATACTCCTGCGCTATTATTTATGAAGGGAGGAGGGGCAACCGAGAGCTGAGCTGCGGCATCACACAGTTCTTATAAATGACATTTATTATATAGTCTACTGTGACCAAGATGTGACGGGATAAAACAATGATCTGGATCATTCATTCATTCAACATATGGCAATATGCTGCCCGCGAATGGTTCAGCCCGGCCTCTCGGAGCCCCTCCTCGCGCCTCTTGTTGTATAGGCAGCTAGAGGTCTGTGGTACTTGACTGGGATCTTTTAATTCTTGTCTTTCCGCCCCCTTCTCTCTTTGGGCTCTAACACTTATTATGCATTGCATGTGTGGTAGCAAACAGTACGACTTCCTGTCCATGCCACAACTGCCCTCCCTTACTCTCCTCCCTGACTCCACCCTCCTCAATCATGCCCCCCACCTGCCCCTGATCTGACCTGACCCTCGCCCCAGAGCGATATGCAGCGGGCACCCTCAGAGCCAAAGACTGGACGTGACGTGTATGCCCCACCGAACGAAGAGTGGCGCATATACTGTCCAAACCAATCACTTGCACAGACCCTCGATCACTGATTTTGGTGCAAAACAAACACTTGTTAAATCTTCCTATTCAATTATAGCTGACTTCTTTTCACTAGCCTCTCAAGTGATTTTACTCAACTCTAAAGTGTTATTAAATGTCCTGTTTGAAGAATTGGCTCATCAGAATAATGAGGTAAGTATCTACGTCAAATGACTAACCCTACACCAAGCGCGATATTGTCTTCATTCAAATGTCATTGAAATCTGGAGCGTCGGTAGGCACCTGTTCTCCACCAGCAAGAAGTCTTGATGCTGGAATTCTTCCATTCAGTCACACCAGCAGCAGGTGAGGCTCGCAAGGAATTCACCGAAAAACAAAAGGGAGCTGGACACACTAACAGCCACAACATTAGGTAGACGTGTACAGTGCTTGTGTTGGCACTCATTGGGTTATGCAGGTGTACCTAATGCTGTGTCCCGTGAGTGTATAAATGCTGAACTTACCAACACTTAGACCACTTCTCTTGACTGGTTTTCTTCGGCACCGAGGCCCAGTTACATTCGTTTTAAAATTAGCATTGACTGCACAGACCGACACGTGAATACTCTGAGGTCTCTTGGTGGGATCCCCTGCATATCACTTCCCCCTCCGGTCATAAAATGCACCGTGCCGGTAACTGCACAGTGCACACTTTTCCAACACCTACCCCGGTTTGTGGAGCTCTCTTTTGTTTGGATAACATTTTCTGCTTTTCTTTTTTTATTAACAGTCCGTTGGTGAATTAATTTTTTTTTTTGCATTGCCTACCTTTTGTGTTTGTATACAGTATTGTTTTTTTTTTTTAAGCAGAGAGAAGCAGATGTATTTTTTTTTTTTGAATTAGAGAAGCTAGCAGAATTGCAGTTGAAAGAACGCGTTTGGCCCGTTTCTTACGTTGTGTCACGTGTGACTGTTTTTTTGACAGCCCAGTATTTTAAAGCCAGGTTCGTATGGAAATGCCTTCACTCCACTTGCACTGCTGTTGGACTCGCCGTCTTTGCTTTCATCCATCCGTCTGTCCGTCCGTCTTTTCTTTTGGTGCACTCATCTGTTTGCTCTGACATGCAGCCGGCACATCATCCCCCTGCCGCCAGCTCCAAATTTCTTTAGCCTTCGCTGCTCCTGGCTCGTCCAACCAGCCCTTCCTGTTTTAATTTGTTTTCAAACGTAGATGACAAAGATGCACCCAGGGTTTCCTCTTGCGTATTTAGAATGTAAGCAAAGTGAGGTCATATTTAATTGTCAAGCCCCGGGTGGAGCAACTGTGTGGAAGTGGAGCGTTATCATCTTTTAATCAGGCCAGTTGCTCAGGGAGCTTTTTATTAAATATTTTGCTCCGGGGCTAAGCTCTGCCTCAAACCAATAGCGGTGTTATCATAGCATAATACTGCAGTAAGGGACAGTGGGAGGGGAGATGTGCCCTGCAGCAAACTACAGTGTTTCCCTCCGTACAATGAAGTTGGCGGACCACACAAAGATGGAGGATGATGCTCCACAGTCCACACATCCCCGCATCCTGTGTATCTTGGCACATGTCCTAAGACTGCCAGGCAGGGACGTGTCATACACACTATTTACTAGGATTAATATATATTTTTGAAAGCCAGCAGTAGAAATGGCTGGGGGTAAACGCAGCTTTTCTCCTTTTAACCGCGTCTCCACAGTGAGACACAGTTCGGTTTGGTTCACCATGGTACACTTTGCAATGAAAACGACAAGGTTGCCCAAAATCGGTATAATTATGTAGCTTTCAAACCGTTTGACAGTGGAACTGCTAAAAGGTGTACCAGAACGAATCAAATTGTACCACTAGAAACATGACTTTCAGTGTATAGAAAATATCAGTTTGGAAACAGGAAGTGGCTCAGTTCAGCCAGTAGTGTCCATCCCTGAAGCCATATTTTTCCAAGAACAAAAACTTGCATTGAAAAGCCATCCCAACGAGGACCATGTTGGTGGAGATGCTGTGCTTGCTGCAGGACCACCATTTCCCCTCCCCACTTTTACATGCACTAACCCATCCAGGCCCGGTTGACTTTCCACTACTCTAAAAGCTCCCCCTTGCCATGGCTCAGCCTGCTCTGTATTTCCCCCTGTCCATCTGAGCTCTTCTTTAAAGTACCAACAAAAGCACTAAATGGGCCCTATGGAGCCATCACCACCTTTTGTGTGCCTGTTCCACCTGAGACTAACACTGAGTTTTGCCAACAACCTCCTCCCTCCAGTGCTCCCGCCTCTAAAGTCGTGTATGTGCGCCATTCGCAGTGTGCTACTAACACAAGACACTTTTTGTTAAAAGAATTTTAACAAAAAGCTGCATGCTGTTTTTTTGTTTTTCAACCCACCCTTTCCATTTTTGCTTTCTCGTGATGTTATTCTCCTTTTGTGATTATAAATATCCTTCATGTTTGGTTTGTATGGTTTGTTATTTTGTTAGAATGCAGCACTGTGGTGAATGTTAGTCAAGCCTGGAGTAGTTATAATCACAATAGAACAACACTGCTTATTCAGAAATCTCATTGTCTCATGTTGATTTGTGCTTGACGTTGTACTGTAGTGTGTAGTGTTGGGACAGTCTTGCATTTCACATAATGTTTTGGTGTATTTATTTTCTCTCGCTGACCCATACTAGTGACATAACATGACATAACAATCTCAGGAGACTTGCGTATTATGCCCCAGAGTGTTGAAGGAATTGCTGCTGTGCATGTTTATACACTCCTGCCTTGGCTGATTTTTCCCGTCTCTGACTCTTCTAGTGTTTGTTGCCAAACTGTTTTAGTGTTTGTTGTCAACCTAGAAGCAGCCAGCCTCTTTGATTTAGAATGGTCAAATACAGTGGTACCTCAGTTTTGTTAGTAATCAAGGCTAAACGAAAACTGGAGCAATTTTTTTCCCATAAGAAGTAATAGTAATGTAAATCCTGTCAGTCTTTTCCAAACAACAAAAAATTACTATTACCTTTTTGCTGGAGAAGACGGAAAGGATAATTTTCATTAAAACCATACAAAAACTGGGGTGTTCAAAATCTAAGGTTTGACTCTATCATTAAATTATAGTTAATAGTCTAGCGAAGTTAAAGAATGTCCGCAAACAGTGGCCTCCACTTTAATAAAGTCCTTGGTCCAGTTATACCAATTAAAAAATAAATAATGGTGATGGCGCCAATTCCATGTAACGTTAAGGAACGTCACATTTACACAATTCAATGTTCTTGAAAACAAGCAGAAGAAGAGTTGATTTAATTCTACCCCTTATGTCTACTTCCTTTGTTTAACATAAAATGAATAAACACCGCAACTCAGACACGTCCTTTTTTCCTGTAAAAAGATACCTAGTACCCCAATGCGTGCAGTTGATGTGTTAAAACAGCACACTTAGTGTAGTTTAGTGAATGGCCTTTTTTTTGTAAATACCTTGCCCTCAATAGACACCTCATACTCTGCAGCTGAGAAAATGGAAAGTGCGAGGAGCAGTGACACCCTGCATGATGGTGAAGGATCATTTGCTAGGCACAGTATGAGGTCAAAAAGTGCAATAAAACTGTGGCGCAATTAAAAAATGAATGTGTGAGCAGCCCAGCGATGCAGGTAGTGTGAAAGACCATGCACAGCAGCTATTTCTTATCCATCCAACGGGGGCTACATGCACACAATGTCTCCAGCCTGTCGCCTGAACAAATTCCCTTCACGCGTGCACATTCTGTCCGACCCGGGCCTTGTAATGGTAATGAAAGGCCCGCTAGTCTCCGCCCCTGTCTCTTCCTCTTTTTCATTTGAATTTTTATATGTGTCAGCTACATTCGTTTCATGATGCTCCTCCACACTCCCCACCCCTCCACCACTCAGAATCACAGCAAGCTTGGAGTTTCTGGTCGTCATTTTGTTAATGCAAGATTTCCATACTTGTTCTGTCACTTTTTTTTTGTTTACTAAGATCTTGCTCTGTAGTGGTTCATACATATATATGTCTGTCTGTGTGCGTGTGTGGGTGCGCGCGCGTGTGATGCATATATTGCCCTACCTCTTTCTACCCCCTTCCTAACCGCCCAGATATTATTGACAGTCGTTCCCACTGCCATTGCCTTCAATGGCTATTCAGTCCTACTTGAGCATTTATTGTAGTTTGCAGCCTACACATAGCCAGCCTCCTCTTAGTACAAAACCTTGTGTCCCCTCAATCTTCCCATCCCTTTTACCCCGCACTCGTGCTGAAAGACACTCATGTGTACACTCTGTAGTTGATGTGGATGATGCTAATGATGATGACGATGGTGGTGGTGATGGTGGCTGTGCTGATGATAGTGTGAGCTGAGTGCTTTTTTGTTTTATGTGACCCGTGATCCGCGGGGGGGAAAAGCTCCTCTTATTATTGGAATATTTCTGGTTTGTCTCCTTTCTCCTGTCTGCTAGGACAACATCGGGCACCGGCTGCTTCAGAAACATGGATGGAAGTTGGGGCAGGGCCTTGGCAAAACCATGCAGGGTAAGCACTCGCTCTTCCACGCACCTCTCTTCTCCTAATGAACAGCTGGTGGCTCTCGCCAGTTCACCTATATTTGAATTTACTCACATTCACAGGTTCCCCCCCCTTTGTACCAGAAAGTTTTTTACACTTCCCCCCCCTCTGATTGAATCTATCTTGGCTTCACTTCTGTTGCTCTCATGCTGATTTCAGTCAAACATGAAGCAGGAGGAAAATAGTTGTGATGCATTTGCTTTCAATTAAAGTGCGTTCCCATGTAGTGAAATTCATACTTGGTGAGGCTTTGGATGGTTCATGCATGTGTGTTTTTGCCCTGGGGATAAATCTGTTCTCTTATCTTGTGTATATGTAATGCAATATCCCTTATTAGACATGTTCTGGCTACGAATGACCCTGTTACATTGGTTTCCCTGTACTCTATCCAACATAGTTTTTAAACACAATATTCTCGGCAGCTTGTCTGACCTAGTTCAGCTCAGGTCTCAGAGGTAATTAAACTGTGCTCAAGTTGTCTGTCTCCTCTCTTTTAGTCACAGTGGGTCGAAGCAGGTCAAAGAGTTGGTATTGTACATTATAATACAGAGTATGAAAAGACGCCAACAGCTCTGCCTTGCGTTTAGGTGTCAAACTTAGGGTTGCAGAACCCTGGCATGTTGCCCATCTTAACATCTTTCCAATGCCAATCGCTTTTTTCATGCCTTTTTTAGCCTAAACTTTGACTTCCATACTGGAGTTCACCTTGTGTTTACATGCACTACGTCCAGTTAAAGTCTAGCCCAAATGGAGCTTGTTTTCCCGACATAACCTCTGGCATTTAACGCTGTGTGCTGGCCCAGCACACTCACATACGCCATAGCTTATCTTGGTCGTCTTTCTGATTTTGAAACAACTTTATTGGTCAATCGCAATGCTTGCTCACGGGCTCTGTGCTTAACCTGGCAGTAGCAATAATGCAAAATTCTCTTGGCTGTGTATATTTTTTAAAGGTTACCCGTACATTATACGGATGGTCACATGCAGAAACTGACTCATTTTGCGTAACATTCTCAATTGAGGTTGCTAGATGAATAGGACTTATAGGATACCGTAGTTTTGTGTATTAAGTATAGCAAGATTTGGTGTTGGAGGTGTGGTCCTAAATGGCTAACTAGAGAACCAATTCTGGTAGAGCATCAATTAATCAGTCAATGATGAATTTATTATCCAAGTAATTGATAACGATCTTTATTTGATAATCATTGTGATTAAAAAATTTAAATCAGCATCTTGAAATGTGAACAATTTTTCATTTGCGTAGTCATCCATGGAAGCAGATCTACTATCGTTGTATTTTAGGCAAGACAAGATATTCACATACAGTACATTGGTGTTCACGTTGTATAACAGTGATGGACAATTTTGTTGCGGACCAAACTGTTTGCGTTTGGTTCATATTGGTGGTTCAGTCGCGTTAGTGTTGGCACCCGCACCCTTTTGTTATCAATAATAAAGTTATAGTAAACAAACCTCACTCGGTGGCAACTCACAAGTCTTGCCATGGCTGCTGCATTCTGGGCAGGCTGACAAGTGCACGAAAGCCGGCAAAGCAGAAGTTTGATGGTGTGGCTTCGCATTCTCACGCTCAGCCTCCGTATCCTTGAGCAGCAGCATACGCATTCTATCAAAGGCGATAAGGATGTTCGCCTTGTGCGGCGGAGAGAACAAAGTTAGCACTGATGTTGCGGGTTACGTAAGCTTTGTCTGCAGATGGCTCTGCAGCAAAGTGCATCCAGTTGTACAATGAAGTGTTTGTCAATGTACACACAGGCACACACACACACACACACACACACACACACACGCTTGGGAATTGATTTGCAACGCAGTCATGCCAGTGAGTCTTGATGAAGGGCAATCATTTGAATACTCCTTGAATTTTCGAGTAAAAAGAATTATGTCCCCTTTTTAAGTTTCTCACTGTATTGACTGTGTTCTTATTCTTCTTTTGTCCCCTTTTTTGCCCCTTTTTAGGTAAGGTTTGTTGGATCCCTTCTGTATGTCTGTGTGTGTGCGTGCGAGCGTGTATGTGTGTGTGTGCGCCCGCGCGTGGGTGTGTTTTCTTTCTCCCACTTGGCAGTTCACCTTAGTGTAACCCCCCACCCCTTTTTTCAGTATACTATAGGCTAATGGCCTCTGTCAGCTTCCTTGTATCTGCTTCATAACCACTAAACCTCTTATTTCAATCTGCCTCTGAGTAAAGTGCTAATAAAACAACAATTTGCTTGAATCAAGGTAGATGTACGAAGCTGTGATTCCGCCACATTCCTTCAGAATCTTTATCACTAGGTCGTCCACCCCCGACCCCGCTTAGAGTTTTCGTGGCTGCTGTCGGGTATCTGATTGGCTGTAACCACGGCTCAGACTTTGAATGGCTTGCAGAGTAGAGCAACTTCCCCTCTGCTTGTTTGCCTGTCTCAACCTTTATAAGAAACACTTGGATGTTTGTGTGCTTGTTCTGTGGGGCTGAGATAGATATATACTGTATCCACACGTGTGTGTGTTGTGTGTGCGTGCGTGTGTGGGTGTGCGTGTTTGTAAATGTCCATACTTCACCAGGCCATAGTGTCAGCTTACAGGGAAAACCTCACCACCCTCCTTCACCCTGAGCGTCTCTGTCGCCACAGTTACACACTCCCATCCTCCCCCTCTTTCTTTGCACCCCCCCACCCCTCCCTCCTGCACTGCATGCTTGTCCCGGAGGTGCGCTGTTGCCTGGCTCCAACTGCCGCACTCCCCCTGGGCTTTAAGAAGTGTCAGTACACACATGGAGGTATAGCATGATGGAGAAACGACGTGCACACTTTACATACCTTTGTAAAGCCACTGCACGCGCTACATGCATCAAGCACTGCTTAAAGTTTGGCGGATGATTATTCCGATTGTACATCTGTGTGTCACAATGTACACCATTCAGGGGGGGTTTATGCATCCTTAAAACAAGCTTGCTGGCTGGACGCTAGTGAGGAAATAACTTTGCTCACAAGCCTCAAAGGGGGAAGGTGGTGGCTATCCATTATTTTACACATTTCATTTGTCTGTCTTATTTTTGATGACTCAACACCCTTGGTTAGTATGCTACTCTGCGCTTAAAGCCCTCACCCAGAAAGGTCTCTCGGAAATGATCTGATGGGGTTTCAAATTGTTGCTGTTTTTCTTGGCACTATATGGACTACAAGTGACAACATCCCGTTGCAGCCATTCTACTCTTCTGTGAAGATTTTGGAGTGTCTCTGGGGAATTCTGTGAGGCCAGTGGTCACTGATATTGGACTTGCCGTCTCTCCATCTCCATTGTAGTCCATCCCACAAGGTTGAATGAATGAAGGGGTTGAGCCTGCCCATTAATTAAATTGCATGCTTGATAGTGTGTCCCAACACTTGTGTCCATATAGTGTTGCAGCATACAGTGGCAATGGGGGGGCTGTATATCTGTCAGGGCGTATTCTGGTTGAGGCTGTGAGATGAACAATGACAGGGCACTGGGACCAGTGGTTTTTGAAAGGGTGGTGAGAGGGAACCTGTAAGCACATAGCTGTATCTGAAAGGATGTGGGGTGGGGTGGCTGAAGGGGGGGCACTGACAGACTGACACCCCCTCAGGTAATGATCCCCCCTCTGCCCTCTTCCAAAACCCCACAACTACCCCCCCCCCCCCATTTACACACACGCACACACACACACAAACACTGCCCTCCCTTCTCTATGTGTCTCAATCTTCCTGCTTAACCAATTGGTGTTTTTTTTTTACAGCCATTTGATCCTGCCCATGTTGTGCTGATGGTAAACTTAGTGGTAAATGTTATTTTATCCCCCAATTGAATTGTTTGTTTTTTATTTTTTGGTTTGTTTTCTCCCATTTTGTTTTGTTTCTCCTGTCATCACAGCACCAATGCTACATAGGCTTTTCAATTCTCTCCGTATTAGTCCTCATTTTGCTGCTTGTGTATATATTATCATGCATTACGTATTACTCTTAGAACATTGTCATTTTGTTTGTTTTTACTTTATGATTTTTTTTAAACCTTGTGATTCACACCTTGTGATTTAGATGCACATCGTTGTTGTCTGGTCCCTTTTCTTTTTCTCCCCCCTCACTGGGAAGGGTAATGTGGAAGTATTGTCACTGTGTGTGCGAAGATTTGGTGATAGGTTTTGGGATGCAATTTGTTCATGAATCTTTTAATTCTGTGCTTGGCTTGTGAGTCCCCTCAGACACACCACTGCAGTGGACTCATTTGCGCACCGCAAACACAGTGCAGTTGTCCCTCGCTACACCGCGGTTCGAAAATCGCTCCTTCATGCTATTGTGGTTCTTCAAAAGCTAATTAAAAATGTGGTTTTCTAGTTTACTACAGCCTGTTATTGGTTTAAAAAATGCATATTCAAATAAATTGTATGTATTTTTGACCAAATTAAGCATTTCATGCATAAAAATGGCTAAATCCCAAATACAGTATAAGCCATTAAGCCCACCATTGAACTTGGTCAATATGTGCCAGTAATTTAGTAAGCACCAGACTTGATTGCCGCTTTAAATGATCTCACTGGCACAATAATACACAATAATCATAATAACACAGTCTCACTGTTGCCACCATAACCTACCAAAAGCTACAACTCGACTTTACATTCAACCTCTGACATCATTTTCCGTCTGCTACCGATTATGCTCCCCTACATGGTCTTAAATGGCTTATCCCTGATTCTAAATATTATA
This sequence comes from Oostethus manadensis, assembly GCA_024372805.1. NCBI lineage: Eukaryota > Metazoa > Chordata > Actinopteri > Syngnathiformes > Syngnathidae > Oostethus > Oostethus manadensis. The sequence continues at coordinate 854,445 of QODF01000227.1, forward strand.
TCAGGTAAAACTAATATAAATGTGACTACAGGGGTTATTTCATGTCTAGAGGCGCTAATCATGTTACACATATTTAGGAGATCGTAAGCAGGTTTTCTATGCCGTAGCTATGAAAAGGATGGAATCCTACTTTGTGGGGGTCGAGTCTTGAACCATTAACCCGCGATAAACGAGGGATTACTGTATGCACTTAACTCGTGGTAGTATCACTCACCAGAGTTAGCAAACACCCCTTTTCCATTGCACAGTACCAACGCGGCTCCTACTCGTTTTTGACACTTACATTAAAAAAGCAGGTTCTGCATGCTACTATTTCTGGTACCAATTTGTCATCATAGCACTTTAGGATCCACGGCTAGAAATAAGACAAAAAAATCCTAACTTAAGCCTTTTGGAAGTTGCAGTATTTTACTCAGCAGTCTGCACTTTGCAGCAGAGATGCCCTCATTCTCCCCCACCACTGTGCAGTGGTAAAGCGGCAAAATTCAACCAAAATGTCCGGAAATGCCGAAAGACACTGCAGTGGGGCTGAGAGTCCAGGCAGGCCATGATGATGTTCCAGTGCCCATGCATATTGGATCTCAGAATTGAATGTCATTGGGCTGTGATGACTCGATTAGTAAAACGAAGCAAAGAGAAGAACTCATGCTCTTAGCTTCCTGTGGGAAGATAAGAATGCCTTGTTGAGATTTGTGCATTCACAATAACCCCTCCCTCCAAAACATTTGCTGGCACATACTTAGTGGCGATGTCATATGCCCAATGGGATACATGTCAATGTGATTCACTGCAACCACAGATATGTGTGAGAAGACGAAAAAAAGCTGAAACCAAACTGAAATCATATTTGGTTGTTGTATCTGGCTGGTAAGAGGAGCAACGTAGACTGTCCAAATTATTTTTGTTTTTCTGAGATTCCCTGTCTATCTCTGTCTGCCCCCCAATCCCCCCCATCCTCATGTTTCAACAGGTAAGTATCCCCATCCCTTGCACTGTCACCATGGCGATACCTTGGCCTGACGTCACTCTGCTGTAGTTCATTGCTTGTCTTGTTTTATTTTTATTTTTTACTACAGTAAGTCTTTCTCTGCTTTGTTTGGCTGATTATGAGTGGATTAAGCCGTTACGTCTCAACCTTCCAAAGTAGTTTTGATTTCTGTATATACTTCTTCTTTCTTTTGGTCGTCTTGTTTGTTTCTCTACCGTTACTTTCCTTCTGGTCTAGCTCTTTTCACAGCTTATGTCACCTAGCGTTATCTTTCTGTCTGGATGGGGAAAGGAGCACATTTTGTAAAACTCTGCACAGTGAAATCTGCATGCAAGGCCGGAGAACCTTAACACAATTGGAAAGCGGTGATGCAATGGGCTGCAGAAAACACTGGGAGGCTTTGTTGTCCTCATGCTGTTCCAGCCTGTTGCAGCTTCCTTTACCCTTAAATTGACTGCATTTTCATAGAGAAGCACGTCAAACATGTCAGTATAAAACCTGCTGTCTTGTCAGTAAGCTGTGAGAATGGCTGGTGTTTGGTTCACTGTAGCTTTCTGGTCTCTCTGCACTTTAAAGGCAAACTTCTCTAACCCCAGAACCCTATGCTCTCTAAAAGCAGGCTGTCTCCGAGCTGGCCTTTCATCACCTGTATGAAAACAACTCAACTTTGTCTTCTCTCTGTCTCTCTTTCCCCCAGGGCGCACGGACCCCGTGCCAATCATTCTTAAATATGATGTCATGGGGATGGGACGGATGGAAATGGAGGTAAATAACTTTGATCCACATGCTGTGAAAAATAACGAGATGCCGGTAACTAAATGAAACCACACCTAGGCAGTGTAGCATCCCCACAGAGTCTGATGCGCTTTTATAACTTTATTCTGACCTGAGCAGAACAAAGCAGTGCAATTCCAACACCATATATGTACCACGTCTCTCCATCCCACTTTGACATATATAACTGTGTGCTGTCCTTTGCCTTTCTGTTAAAAAAGGGCATATTTCAGAGTTGCAAATTGTTATTAATCGTGATTAATCTGATCTACAAAATTATAATCATTTGATCACCCTGTTTTTGGCGGGGTTGGATATTTTACTCTGTTTTGTGTTGTAACCAATGTTTTTATTTGTATTTTTTTTAGATGGACTATGCAGAGGATGCCACAGAAAAAAGACGAGTCCTCGAAGTGGAGAAGGAAGAGACTGAAGAATTGCGGCAAAAATACAAGGCGAGGCCTCGTCTGTCACATAAGAACTAGGCGTGATTAGACCTTGAACTCACTTGTTGTTTTTCCATGGACTACAGGATCAGATGGAAAAGGAGAAAGCCATCGCTAAAGCTCTGGAAGACCTGAGGGCTAACTTCTACTGCGAGCTGTGTGACAAACAGTACACCAAACACCAGGAGTTTGACAACCACATAAACTCCTACGACCACGCTCACAAGCAGGTACCCCTTTACTACTGTCGTAATGATTGGCTGCTGTTCTAGAGAGATTTTGATGTTCTGTTTGTTTTTCGTACCCTAACACAGAGACTAAAGGAGCTGAAGCAGCGAGAATTCGCCCGGAATGTGTCAGCACGTTCCCGCAAAGGTGGCAAGAAGCAAGAGAAGATGCTGCGTCGTCTGCACGAGCTGGCTGAGCAGAGAAAACAGCAGGACCAGTAAGCATTGTACTGTTGTTTCTGGCGCCCTCTGCTGGTTGTGTTTAAGTCCTTTGATGCCTTGTGTTTCAGAACTCCAGGAAGTGGTCCCATGTTCAAAACTACCACAGTAGTCGTGGATGGAGAGAAAGCGGAAGACAGTGATCGTGTTGCCCCCGAGAGCACCGCTGCTTTGCCCAAGATCCCTGTAGAGGCCTCTGTTCCGGGCAAACGTTACAAAACCTCCCAGAGGCTGTCCCGGACGTTAAACTTCTCCCTGGGCAGGAACAAGTGTTCTTCCCCGACAGCTTGTGCCTCCTCCAAAGTCAGTGTGTCCTTTTCTTTCGCCAAGAAGGCTCCGGTCAAGCTGGAGACGGCGGCGGCAGTGTTCACTGATCCCGGCGAGGAGGCTGTGGAGGGAGACGAGGAGGCCCAGGAGGGAGAAAAGGCCGCGGGGCACAATGAAGTATCCGTCTGCGACGGCGACAGCCCCAAAAGCGGATCGCGTGGAAGTGAAGGGGCAGAGCCCACTAGTGTGGCCGTGATGGAAGAGGAGGCGCCGCTGCCGCCAATACAGGACGACGGAGGCTCCCTGGCCTCTACACTAAGCAAGCTGAAAATGATGATGAAGAAGGAGGAGGGCTACACAGGGCAGGAACCTCAGTACTACCACTACATGCCTCCAGCCCACTGTCGAGTGAAACCCCATTTCCAGTTTCTGCTCTTCATGAAGGCAACAGATCAGGGTCAGAGTAAAGAGGACGGTGAGGAGGATGAAGTGCAGGAGGAGAAGGTTGAGGATGGCTCTCAGCAGACAGAGTCCAGTGTTCTAGAGTGTAACGATGAGGAAGATGGTGGAACCACCACCTTAACCCCTGATCCTCCTCAGCAGACTCCTCTGTCTCCCAAAGTGAAGGATGAGGACAGTGTTTCATGTGCAGTAGTGACAACTCCTGATGTTCCTGCTTCTCCTACAGAAAAGGTAGAAACCCCACAGGAGCCGTCTGACTCCAACTCTGGTCCTAAAATTCCTACAGGTCCCTTCTTCCCCGTGTTGAGCAAAAATGAGAGCACCACCCTGCAGTGGCCCTCCGAGCTCTTGGAGTTTACCAAAGCACAACCCTCGCTGTCTTACAGTTGCAACCCCCTCTACTTTGACTTCAAGCTGTCTCGCAACAAAGGCCCTCGTGCTGGAAAAGCGGCAAAGTCTCCAAAGACTGGTGAGCAGCCTGACAAGGAACAGCAGCTAGAGCCGGAGAAAGAGACGATAGCAGCAAAAGTGGAGCCAGCGGCTAAACCTGAGCTCGGCAGGGACACAAACGAGGCGGTGGCGAAGGCAGAGGATGGCCCGTCTGAAGGCGACAATCAAAAGGCTGCGACCAGCGCCAAGAAGAAGAAGAAAAAGAAGCACAAGAAATCAACAAAGCATTTGAAACGCAAAGCGAAGGACAAAGCGGCAGCAGAAGATGGTGAGGGCGAAACCGAACCCATGCAAGACATGCCCAAGAAGAAGAAAAAGCACAAAAAGAAGAAGAGCAAAAACAAGGCAGCTGATCAAGAAGAGGCAGCGAGTAATGAGAAGGAGAAAACCAAGACCAAGTCTGAAGATATGTCTAATGCCTCCTCCGTGCACGCTCCAGCTGGAGTGCTAGGTGAAGTGGGCAAAAGGAAGCGCAGTGTCAAGGATCAGGCCAGCAAGTCAGAAAAGTCAGAAGCGGAGGAGGGCGGCAAAAGAAAATGCCAGGACAAAGTCGCTTCCTCCGAGGAGCACGGCGGTAGCAAGCGGGTGAAAACTGAGTCCGCCGCTTCCCAGACCACCTCCTGTTCCAACTCAGCCCAAAAGAGTCCCGGACCAGCAAGACCTCCCAGCAGCGAGAGCGAGGAGGAAGGGGGCTCCAGCACCCAGCGCTCACGCCATCACAGGCCGAGTCCTCGGGAGGAGCGGCGCCACCACAGCGAAGAATCGCGGCGCTCCTGCAGCCGCTCGTCAAGACGCGGCAACAGCCGTCGTCGACACCATCGCGGTAAAACCTCCCAGAGTCGCTCTTACTCCAGCAGCTCGGAGCGCTCCTCAGCAGGCAGCAGCGGCTACAGTCACAGAAGTCGCAGCTACTCAGACAGCTACAGCGACTACAGCACTGAGGGGCGCAGGCGAAGGCGCTCCAAGCGCTCCTCGGATTCAGAGTACGAGAGGCGGGGTAGCCGAGGGCACAGGCGGTCGAGACGGCGCCAATACTCGTCGTCGTCCTCCGATGATTCCCGCTCACGGTCGCGTAGCTACAGCCGCAGGAAGAGGCATCGGCGGCACCACCGTAGCACCTCTCGGAGCTCCAGCAGCTGGAGCCGCAGCACCAGCGCCAGGTCCTGGCGCCGCAGCTATAGCCGCAGCCGCAGCTCGGCCAGCCGCTCGTCCAGCTCCACCAAAGTCTCCCCACACCGGCATGGTAACCGAAGTCGAGGGGGCAGCGAGACCAACCGCAGGGACTTTAACCGCTCTCGCATCTACCGATCTCAGTCGCCACGCTCCAACTCACGCAGCCTTAATCGCAGCACCACCGGATCGCTGGCTCAGAGGGTAGGCGGCTCCCGGGATGCGGGGGAGCACAAGAACTCCCTCACGGCACGCCAGCTCCTGGAGAAGATTCAGGCAAAAAAGAATTCAGATGATCCCGTCACAGGAAGCAAATCTGGATTAAAGATTAAGGATCCTCCGCAGGGATACTTTGGTCCCAAACTTCCCCCAACAATAGGAAACAAAAGCATACTGCCACTTTTTGGCAAACTTCAAGCAGGGAAGAAAACGCCTATCATCCCCCTGACCAGACCCGACGAGGGCGACAAATCAGGAGCAGGGAAGAGCTGTGATGCAGATGGAGAAGTTATCCTGGTGGAGCCCATTAGGGAGTTCCCTCCCCCGCCACCTCCTCCAGCTCCACCAGTGCAGAAAGTGGAGGAGACACCCCAGAGCACGGCGGCCCAAGAGGAGACGACAGAAAGTCAGGTGGTCCAAGAATCCCACCTGCTGTTTGAGCAGGAGTCCTCCATGATGATGCCTCAGTACCAAGTAGAATCAGCACAGGATCCCTCGCAGAACCCCATGATGGAGTCCCTTATGCCTGACCAACAGCCCACCATGCATGGGTACCCCGTCTATGCCTCGCAAGGCCTGGAGGAGGAGGGCATGGAGGCGGAGGAGGATGGCCTGGCTCCTCTGGAGAGTCAGCCCATCACGTTCACGCCAGAGGAGATGGAGAAATACAGCAAGCTGCAGCAGGCGGCGCAACAGCACATCCAGCAGCAGCTTCTGGCCAAACAAGTCAAGACCTTCCCCTCCGCTGCTGTAGCTGCCGTGGCCGCCGCCGCCAGCCTGACCCCGGCCCCGCCGCCACCTGCCCTGCAACAGATCCACATCCAGCAGCCCGCTGTATCCGTGGCGTCCGGGACGTCCATCGCCACAGTACAGCACGCCCTCTTGCAGCACCACGCCGCCGCCGCCGCTGCCATGGGCATCCACCCGGCGCACCACCCGCACCCTGCCCATGCGCAGCTGGCCCAGGTGCACCACATCCCCCAGCACCACCTCACCCCCATCTCCTTGTCTCCCTTAGGCCACACCCTCGGACACTCGCTGGGACATTCTTTGGGACACGCCGGGCTGATCCCCGCCCACCCAACCGCGTTTCTATCCGGTCAGCCCATTCACATAATCCCGGCCTCTGCGCTTCACCACACCCCCCTGGCCCTGCACCACGTGCCCCACGCGGCCCTCTACCCCACACTCTTCACACCAAGGCCCTCACAGGCTGCTGCGGCCGCGGCGGCACTTCAGCTCCACCCGCTCCTCCACCCAATCTTCTCAGGGCAGGACCTCCAGCACCCGCCTAATCACGGCTCCTGAGCACATCCAGGGAACCATCTGACGGGTGATTTACTCAACACTTATCCCTCTCTTTTGAGGTGACTCTCCAGACACTGGCTTGTTTTTGTTTATTTCCCACGGGGTACACAAACGGGATCCATTTTGTTTTTGAAATACTTTTCTTAGACCACTGGATTTGTTATTCACGCTTTGTTTTATATTTGCTCATTGATGCAGCCAATGACAAACAAAATGGCCAGAGCCATAAACAAAATGAATACAGGATTTAAAAACACACACTAGCTGCACCTCTCATACATAATAGGAACAGAATATTTCATATAGAATTCTAATATGACTACTTGCTCTATATCAGATCAATTATTTCTAATGCAGTAACGTGTACAAATATCCATGTGAAGACTTGTGTCCAGCATTCATTCACTTTTTTTTCTTATTAGTAAAAAGAGGCGAGGATTTTTATTTGCTCACATTCCCCCACGGACGGGTGGGGGCAATGAATGAATTGCACTGAATCCTTCTTCAAAGATGATGCGTTTTGCGTCGTTTGGGATTGTAGTATACCGCAATAATTGTATTTTGTTTTTAAATTATTTTCCAAGAAGGTGGGTGTTTTTTGTTTTGCGTTTGTGTATTTTCTTTTGTAAATAAAAACACTAGATTAACCTAAACATTCTGGAGGCTGTTATTGACAAAAAAGATGGGTTCACCTGCCTGATGTGTCTGGGAGCTGCTCGCTACTTTAAATCACAAACAAAACTTTGTTTGGGCCAATAAAGCCTGCAGTTTCCTTTACATGATTTAAGTTAATGTAATACAATAAGATGTGAATAACCTTGGCATTGAGGCACAGGGCTAGAGGCAACGATCCAATGCGACACTAGGTGGCGCCACTGTTTTGGCGGAATGAGTACAAAGCAGCAGAACCCACCCAAAGTAACCAAAATAGAGAAGGCAGTCATTGTATTGGAAATAATTACATTCTGTGCAATAAAAAGCATCCCAGCTCAAGGAACAAACTACAACAGTTAAGATAATCACATTTAATTCAACAATGAAATCCCTCACATAGTGAGACTAGACCCAACTGTAAATCAGGACAATATACCGTTCAATTACAATTGTTATGTTTTCATCATGTCATTTAATCACTGCTGCTGAAAGACCTGAAAACCAAATAGTTTCACTCTAATGAAGCGTGTCGTGTGTTAGGTCCAACCAAAAAATCTTGCGATTCATACTTGCAATGTTATTGATGGAATAAAGAACATGAACTTTTAAAGGTCTTGTACTTCTAAAGGTTCATGACTCACTTACCTCCCCCAAGTATACTAAAGTAGTCTGGAAAGTCCAAACTAAAAAGTCCAAAAAAAAAAAGCTTCACATGTGATCAAATACTGTCATGAAGGTGCACCGAGAATTGAAAACAACCATAATAAAATACATCTGAGTTTTGTTTTTTTTAAATATCGTTTTATCCCATCGTGATGGTATCGTATAAGTTCGTGTGTGTGATGTTGCTCAGCCCAGATATCGTACGACCAGGAACATGAAGACACACGTGAGCAGCATGCCTCCGATCATGATGAACTTGTCCTGAGTAGCTCGTCTTTCTATGAGTCTCATCACGGTGTTGGACAGTCCCAGCATGTTGGCCACGTCCAGCATCTTTTTGTGGGTTCCCTAGGATAAAAACCAGAAGAGACCCCATCAGTCTTTCTTATTCATCCTCCAAAGGTCATCCAGATGACTTTCTCATGGCCTGACAAGCCATGACGAGGACACTCCCTGATAAGAAGGCGGCCTGTAGCAAAACCGGGAAGATGATCTCCTCCCTGGAAACAAGGACTCACCCGTCTTTGCTGAGACACGCCAACAATGCCGCCATTGTGATCCACGCCAGACGGCAGGTCGGGGAAAGTTTTTTAAAATTATTAATCCATCACTCCGCATTCTTTTAATTGCGGTTTTTGGCATCTTATGTGAAGTACCAACTGCAGTGGTTGGCTACCCAACGGGGCGGAGCTAAACAGTTGATTAGAGCTGAGAGAATGGTCACTTCAAACTTTGACCGCGCCCCAATTGATGTCGTAACCCTGCGACCAAGCTTAAGAACGCTTCCTTTCACATTCGAAATACGAAAGTCGCCCATTGGACGTCATGCATCAAAGCGCTTAAGCGACAGACCAACAGAACCAGCCGTCCCATAGACCGGGTTGGCCTGTTTTCCCCAGCAGGCAGAGGCACCAACCTTCAGCGTGGATCTCTGATCTCTCAAACCGTTGAGGATGTTGCTGCCGCTCCCCAGCAGGTCGTCCATGCCCCGGTGGGCGTTGTGCAAGTTGGAGTTGAGCTGCAGGGTCTCGTCGATGGGGATGGACGTGTCTGCCTCCTGGGGACCAAACGGACATACGGTCACACCTTGACTGCTGCTTTTGGGGTAGAGAAGCGTTAAAACTGACGTTTGTGGTGAATGTTCTGCTCATGAGTTCCTCCCTCTCCCTCTCCTGGGCCTCTCTGGTGTAACGTCTGTGCTGGAAGTTTTGGAGGGCGGTGCGCAGGTGCTGGACGTCGTACTTGAGCTGGTCCACACGGCTGGGGAGAAGATGTGAACTTGGATCAGAGCAGCTTCAGTGTTTAGAACTCAATCTTTGCAGCGGGCACTTTTGAGAAAATATTTCCAAAAGGCCGCAGACTGGCGAACGACTCCACTCACAGTTTGGCGTTCTGGCGGCGGTTGGGCGGCTCTTTGCTGGCCAAGATCTCCAGGCGCTCTAAATGGTTGAAGATCTGGTCGATGCGTGCCTGGAGTTCATTCTCTAACACTTAAAACGTGTGGCGAGAGAGAGGAAAAAACTCCCATGAACACACCAGCAACTTGGAGAAATCAGACACGAGGTGTTTCGAATATTTTGCCCCGCCTACAAAGCAAGATGCTAATTGCTGGAAACAGAAATTATGGTTGCCATTTTGCACTGGGCAGCCACGACAGACACGTCCGTAATGCTACGTTTCCTGATTTTATGGTTATCGTCACATCTCTGAAGCTAAAGGTGGAATAAAACTTTTGTACTGAGCAGCCAGGACAGATGTTCTTTTTATATGCCGCAATATGTTTCAGGGAAGGGTCTACGGTTATCACATACAGTGGTACTACAGTGGCATCAAAGAGAACTACACATAATCTTCTAGTTGCTCGCTGGGATGAAGTCTCAAGTGACGTCATCCTCAGACGTTGTCAGTGTACAACTTCCCAGTATTATCTCAAAGAAGCACTCCCAGCTTGTCCCATACAGGCCCAGCTGCTTCCTGTTCCGGCACCAGCCGCTGGCGCCCCAAAACACTGATCAGACACAAAACAATCAAGCAAGCAGCCCCGCCTAGGCCGCTATCGTTCTCTCTCTCTCATCTGGATGTAAAGCGACCAGGCAGCCATAACAAGAAGTGAGCAAAGAATGAACATTAATTAGCCTTTACCGGGACGCAGGAAGGAATACACGGCCACAGCATTACGCACACCTGGCACCGGCTAATGAGTTGCATCATAGCATTGTGCCCTTTGTTCGGCCGTTTCTTGCGGTTCCCTCGCGTAGCTGCAGGGGCAAATATCGGAAACACCAAAGTAACCACGTTGATATCGGAACTCACAGTGTACCGACTGGCGATCTGTCCTCTCCAGGTTGCCCATTAGCGACTGCACCTCCTGGATTTGCCTAAACAAACATGGGCCAACACATTTAGATATACCTGTACGCAGGAAACGCATTGTTTGAGAGGAGGAATCCCACCCTGTCTTGGTATCGTTTCCTAATGAAACCAACACTTTCCTTTCAGGCGGTCATTACCTAGCTAGCTAGCTAGCTAGCTAAAGCATGATCGTCCACACATACTCACTTATTCGTCTGGTGGTAAAGCGTCTCCATTTCCGGCAGCCTCCGGGCAAACGATTCCTGTTTACCTTGATGTCGTCGCTTGGTGTTTTATTTGATTTAAAAAAGGCACCTACCGCGCCGCTAAGCTAAGTGCAACGCTAGCGCAAGGAAAGTGGAGGAGGAATGCAACACGTCATCAGCCGCTCGCTCGAGCGTTTGTGTACGGAAGTGGGGAAAGCGGAAAGGCTGTGACGTCACACACAAGCGGGAAAATTAAGAGGCGAGGTTTTTTTTTTTTGTTGCCACCATTTTGAAAATTCAGACGACACATTTTGCACGGATTTTTTTGGCCTCATGTCGGCTTGTCTGTTTGTCTAAATGTGTTTGGAGATGAAATAATGCACCTTGTCAGGTAAGTAACATAAATAGTTGCACATATGTTGGATATGTGTCCCAAATACAACCAAATGAGAGAAAAAGTGTCTGCTCTCGTAAGTACATGGACAGGAAATACTCATGAGACACATGTCCTTGGGCTAGCTTGTGTCTAATAATGATGCTTTACAAGTTCTCTCCTTTCACAGATTAAGTGTTAAGTCAGAAATATTCCCTCTTTGTCCATCTATCCCGATCATTTTCCAGGCCTGCAGCCACGCCTCCTTGGAGGTAAGATAACAACTCAGGTTCGACCCAATTGTTTGATTGAATGGTTACCAAGGCTAGTGTCAGATTGCTGTTAGCATAATGACATTGATATGATAATGTTTATTTTCAAACAAATATGTGTTTTGTTGAATTGTTTCTGTTATGGTGTTCTTTCTTATACTAACTCAGGGAATAAGTAATTGGACAAACCCGCCTGCTAGCTTGACGTAGGGTTTCTCCTCCAATTTTGGATCAACATTTACAATAAGAGTGACTACTGTTGTAATTATTATGTTAGATTCAGCTGCAGAGCCCTCCCCCATCTCTCTAGAGTCTGCCGTGCACACTTGTGAAACCAATTTGAAATGATAAAATGCATCTGTACTCACCACTCACGAATGATAATGTAAGATGATGGATGAACAGTCACGATGTAAAAGTTTTACGGTGTGTCAGTTTCACTTTTGCAACTATGGTGCGTTCATGGATCGTCGAAGAATGTGCGAAATCTTAACACTTGACAAAAAACTTGAAGTAACACTTTTTGACAAGACATTTATCAAGGAAGCATAACGACGTAAACATGTTCAATTTGTGGCACTTTTTTGAAACAGTGGTGGGTGGATATATGGTGTATATTTTACATGTATTACCATGTATCTATAAATTATTACTGATTTAGGGTGAATGAGATGTTTTTCCTGCATAAAAAATAGACTATTTTTGGAGAAAAAAAATGTTTTGACAAAAAAAGCAGTAAGGACACACTGTAATGGTGTTATTTTGTATTTATATTGCTGTGTTTATATATTGTTAAATTCTGATTGTAATCATCATCAACCAATTTAAAGGCAAAATCACAAAATTATTCAAGGCAAATTTCAAGTAAAAAGTATCGGTAACTGCAATACTGGCCCTGAATTTATTTGGTATCTGACCGATTCCAAGGGGATTTGCAGTATCAAAAAGTCAAAGTATACCATGATGGGATTTCCCAGATGAAGCAATAAAGGAGGAAATTATTCCATGCCAAACAACACCTCAATCATCCTACGCTGACGTCTAATTTTAAAGGGGGGGATTAATTAGTCTGTCGAGTTTTTTCCAGTAAAATTTGTTTACCTCATCGGGGCTCAGCCATCAACAAGCGGAGCCAGACAGATGCTGCTTGACTTGATGGCTTGTGTGTATCTCCAGGCTAGAAACATGTCAGAAACCTTGAGATGCGTTCATGCCACTTCTTGCTGCTGTTTTTTTTTTCCTTCCCTGGTTGTCATAATACATCCCCCTAGGGGGCCGGCGGGTGGAGGCACCAAAATGAAGGCCCCTGTCAACTTGTATAGGTCCACCTCACCTCCATCCTTCCCCTCCCCGCCCACCTCGTCTCAAGGTCGGAGGGTTCTTTCTTTCCTTTTTCTTTCTTTCTGTCTTTCTTTCTGTCTGTCCTCCTTTATCTTTCAGCCCCGAGGAAAGGATGATATGAGCTTACTTGCTCTTCCTCCACACCTGAGCACCACTGGGACAAGCCGCTGTCCAGACTGCAGGTGTCTAAAACAAATGGATCACGGCACCCGCTAACCCGCACATCATTCACCGCCCATAACATTAGGTACACCTGCAGTATTTAATGTAATATCCAAGCGGCTCTACTGGGGACTGGAGGGTTGTGGGTTGGAGATTAAAGCAAAGTGCAAGTGAGAACATCCATGCACTTCAAAAACATTCTACAGAGTGCTGTTGGACATCGTTAGACGACGCAAGTCTGCCTAATATGGTGCCCAGTCAGAAGGCACATTACAGTAGTTCTGTAGTAGCCAAGACCTACTACTACATGGAACCAATGGAGCCATGTGACCTTTTTAACCAATAAGCAAAAAGTTATAATACATACTGATTAATAGTAACTACAACGGTATTAAATAATTATGGAAAATATATTGGAGTGATGAAACATGGATGAAAAAAAACTGGCTAAAAAACAATATTTTGAGTTCTAAAAGTTGTGAGATAGAAGATGGAAAATCATATGTCAACCAATCATCAGTCTTTGTTTTCAGGCCTTCTAATAGATCATAAGTTAACAATTGTTGGCCAAGACAAACTAGGGTGAGTCAAAAAAAATTGCCCTTTGGCTGTGCAATTTTTTGGATACCGCTCATTTTTTGGGAAGAGCACACTGATCTTCTTCTCATTTCCCCCCTGAGGGAGACCGTTCTCTCCTCACTTTGAAGCCCTGACGAGACGCTGAATGAAAGCAAAAATAGAGCCTGTCAGCGCCCACGGGTGGGACTCGTCAGGACCTCGCCTGCCTTGCCTTGCCTGGTCCTTGGTTTTCGCTGGGAAAAAAACAGGGGCCGCTGTTTGTTAGAGTTGTCTCGCAGTGAGTCATTTTCCTGATTGAGCTGATCGGCTTTCCCCTCCTTCCGACGGGACATGCTACATTTTCACATAGAGCTGTCAGTCACACACAGACACACACACACACACCACTCAGCCCTGTGGCTACACCACCTGGGCCACACCACACTGAGGCCTTGCAGTAAGAGAGATGCTTGCTTGACGTCTCCGGCTCCTACCTAGAACACACATGGGTCACTTCATTAGGCACACCGGATGCACAATTCAATTCATGAAGACTCCCCTCAGAAATATTCCATTCCATTTTATTTTCCTCCGCTTATCCGGGTCGCGGGGGCAGCAGTTTCAGTAGGGAAGTCCAGACTTCCCGGTCCCCGGCGACCTCTTCCAGCTCCACTGGGAGGACACCAAGGCACTCCCATGCCAGCTGTGAGACATAGTCCCTTCAGCGTGTCCTAGGTCTTCCCCGGGCCCTTCTCCCGACTGGGCATGCCCGAAACACCTCACCAGGGAGGTGCCCGGGAGGCATCCGGACTAGATGTCCGAGCCACCTCAACTGGCTCCTCTCGATGTGAAGGAGCAGCGGCTCTACTCTGAGCTCCTCCCCCGGATGGCAGAGCTCCTCACCCTATCTCTTAGGGTGAGTCCAGCCACCCTACGGAGGAAACTCATTTCCGCCGCTTGTATCCGCGATCTCGTTCTTTCGATCATGATCCATAACTCATGACCATAGGTGAGGGTGGGAACGTAGATCGATCGGTAAACAGAGAGCTTTGCCTTCCGGCTCAGCTCTCTCTTCACCACGACGGTGTGGTACAGCGAAAACTCCCACATACCCTCCAGTACCCTTGTAAGGGTGTAGAGCTGGTCCTGTGTTCCGCGACCGGGACGAAAACCACATTGCAGCTCCTGTAACCAAGGTTTGACTAACGGTCGTACCCTTCTCTCCAGCACCCTGGAATAGACTTTCCGAGGGAGGCTGAGGAGTGTGATCCCCCTATAGTTGGAACACACCCTCCGGTCAAAAATAGGGACCACCACCCCGGTCTGCCAGTCCAGAGGTACTGTTCCCTACTTCCATGCAATGTTGTATAGGCGTGTCAACCAACACAGTCCCCCAACATCCAGAGCCTTGAGGAGTTCCTGGTGAAACTTGTCTACCCCCGGAGCCTTGCCACTGTGGAGTGATTTAACTACCCCAATTACCTCAGCCACGGTGATAGAACTGTCCACGGACGTATCCTCAGACTCTGCTTCCTCAACGGAAGGCATGTCAGTGGGATTCAGAAGGGCCTCGAAGTATTCCTTCCACCAACCAACTACATCCTCAGTCGAGGTCAGCAAGCCCCGTCTGAACAGTGTGAACTGGGGGCTGCTTCCCCTTTCTGAGGTGTCGGTTTGCCAGAACCTCTTCGAGGCCGGTCGAAAGTTGTGCTCCATAGCCTCACCGAACTCCTCCCACACCCGAGTTTTTGCCTCGACCACCGCCGAAGCCGCATGCTGCTTGGCCTGCCAGTACCTGTCAGCTGCTTCGGGAGTCCCACTAGCCATCCATGCTTGATAGGACTCCTTCTTCATCTTGACAGCAGCCCTAACCCCCGGTGTCCACCATCGGATTCGGGGTTTGCCGCAATGACTGGCACCGACCACCTTGCGCCAGCAACTACGACTGGCTGCCTTAGCAATGGAGGCACGGAATACGGCCCATTCGGACTCAATATCCCTGTCCTCCCTCGAGATGCAGGCGAAGCTCTGCCGGAGATGAAAGTTGAAGACTGGACGTCACACTGTCATTGCCCACATGGGCGTTGAAGTCTCCAAGTAGAACTATGGAGTCACCACCTGGGGTATCTCTAGAACCCCTCTGATAGACTCCACGAAGGCTGGGTACTCTGAACTGCCGTTTGGCCCTTTGCCTAGCCCTAAGGCGTAGGGAAATAACCCTCTCGTTCACTGGGGATAACTCCAGCACAGAGGCACCAAGCCAGGGGGGCTAATAATAAGCCCACACCAGCTCGGCGCCTCTCCCCTGCAGCAACTCCTGAGAAGAACAAGGTCCAGCCCCTGTCAAGGAATTTGGTTCCGGAGCCCAAACTGTGGCTGGAGGTGAGTCCGACTAAATCTACTCTTCCACAAGCTCGGGCTCCTTCCCGACCAAGAAGTGACATTCCATGTCCCAAGAACCAGATATGGCCGCCGAAGACCAGGTCGCCTGGACACCCGCCCTCGACCACTGCCCAAATCACAATGCTTGCTTGCCCCTGCAGGTGGTGGGTCTGCAGGAGGGAGTTCCCTTGTGGCTTCTTCGAGCTAGGCCAAGCCAGGCCCATGGGTAAAGGCCTGGCCACCAGGCGCTCGCCTGCGAGCCCCTCCTCCAGGCCTGGCTCCAGGGTGAGGCCCCGGTATCCCATGTCCGGGCGAGGTGCGGTCACTCTTCTTGTTTTTCTTCATAGGGGTCTTCTAAATTACTCTTAGTCTGGCCCGTCACCTAGAACCTGTTTGCCTTGGGAGACCCTACCAGGGGCATAAAGCCCCCGACAACATAGCTCCTTCAGAAATATATAATAAAATAATGCTGGCTTTTGGTTATGGGTACTGATAGTTTATTCAGTTCTTGTGTTTTACATGTTAACATTTTCTAATAGCTGGAGAAAAGAATTGAATAAATAAAAATGTATAATTAATTAATAAAATCATAATGATGATAAATAATGAATAAAGATAACAATATAATAAAAATAGTAAAAATTAGTAACTGCAGTAGTATAAAAACTGTATAATGTGTAAATAAATGGAGGATATAGTGAAAGCGGTGAGCTCCGTTAAATAATAATATATATATAATATATACTGTAGTTGTCTGTATTCTTCCTCTATATCAGTGGGTCTCAGTTATTTTTTGTCATGCCACCTCTAGGGGACAGAAATGATTTCACGCGCCCCCTCGATTTGAAGTACTATTGAGAAAATAATTATATCTATTAACAGTATTTATCTGCACTCTACAGACTAACCTCGAAACAGAAACCAAGAAAATGCTACAAAAAGAAGAACTGTTACACATACAAGTGTATTCAAGAGTCAAACTGCATGTTAAGTAAGACAAATGTGTACATGTTGGCAGGTTTGCGCTAATATTAAAAGTCCTCCTTGCCTCCCACCGCTCCCCCAGGGCCGGCCCTTCTATTTCAGAAGTGTTGCGCTATGTACAACGTGAGCACAAACTCAAACCTTGCTCAGTCTGAATATTGATATGCTAAAGGTTTTTAGCATTGTGCTAAATGATGTACAGAAGCCCCTATTACTACTTCTAATAGTACTATCACTAATAATCATGATAAATGTGTTGAGATGAAAGACGATTAAGTGCACCGCATACCAAACGAGGTGTTTTGAATTTTCCAGGTGCGCTTTTGAGCCACAAAAAATATTATGAACAGCTCTCGTGTGATGCGTTGAAGTTTTGCACCACCCCAAACTACAATTAATTTATTCTGCAATCCAAACCGAGCATAATTTGCTTGTATAAAGGATGTCATCAGATGTGTGCTGGTGCACCTAAAATGGGTCAGTGATGTGAGTCCTGCTTACATTATAATCACAGACGCTGACATTCCAGACACAAGGTCTTCTTGTGTTATCACCGTGTTTTCCACTTCTTGGTCAATGTTGATGCTGGGAAGTGTTGGTACTGGTTGTAATGGAGGTATGTGTGTGCGTGAGGATAGGTTGAGCACAAGGAAAGAGGGAGTGAATTCTGAAAGTGCACAATACGTTATCATGTCTATAGATATGAACCTTTTCTGTTGCAGGTGTGCAGCATGGGAACGGCTTCTCCCGGAGTTCCCTGCGCGTATGTAAGTCTGTGTGTTAAAGTTTGTGTGGTGGAGAGACCTACACAGTTGCAGGGCATCAGTGCGTTGTCAAACTAACACTGTGAATGGAATCCGCTAACAGTCACTAGCAGTCCTCATATGGATCTGAATGTACTGTAATATTTTTGCATTATTCACTGAAGAACTAAAGAGGAACATTCTGGAAAAATCTTATCTAATGCACAGGTGTCAAACTCAAGGCACGAGGGCCAGATTTGACCCGCAAAAGACACTTATTTTTTTATTGTTATTACTGTTACTTTATTTACTTGTTGTATTGTTGTATTTTTACTATTATTCTTTAGTATGTATATATATATACACATATGTGTATATATATACACATATGTATGTATATATATATACATACTAAAGATATAAAGATATACATGTGTATATATATACACATGTGTGTATATATATACACATGTGTGTATATATATACACATGTGTGTATATATATACACATACGTGTGTGTATATATATATATATATATCTACACATACGTGTGTGTATATATATATATATCTACACATACGTGTGTGTGTATATATATATATCTACACATACGTGTGTGTGTATATATATATATCTACACATACGTGTGTGTGTATATATATCTACACATACGTGTGTGTATATATATATCTACACATACGTGTGTGTATATATATATATATCTATCTACACACACGCGTGTGTGTATATATATGTATATATACACACACGCGTGTATGTATATATATGTATATATACACACACGCGTGTATGTATATATATGTATATATACACACACGCGTGTATGTATACATATGTATATATACACACACGCGTGTATGTATACATATTGATGAATACAGTGGAACCCGCTTAAGTCGGTCTTATATATGTCAACCGTCAAGTCGCGCTCCAATTTGTTAAAAAGTGTCCACTTAGGCTTACATCAATCGCTTCATCCTTCCATTTTCTATGCAGACTACCTTCACTAAGGTTGCAGGGGTATGCTGGAACCTATCCCAACTGACTTAGGGCGATAGGTAGGCTACACCCTAGACTGGTCACCAGCCAATTGCATTGCACATATACACAAACCATCATCCCTACGGACAATTTAGAGTTGTTAATTAAGCTAGCATGCATGTTTTTGGAATGTGGGAGGAAACTGGAGTACCCAGAGAAAGCCCACAAATGCATGCAAACTTGACATAGAGACGCCCAAGATCAACCGCTAAGGGTTAATTATACGAAAAATTGTTCTGTTTATGTCAACACATACAGCAAAATTACAGCAGCACCTCTGTTAAGAGTATAAAGTAAGCATCTAAATAGAAATAAGGAGCAAGACGATGTTGACAATCTCTCGTACGTTAAAAATCCTTTATAGTCATTCTCGCTGTATTGGGGTTCGAATATCGCCTTTATAAAAATAAAATCAATAAATGATTGCTGGTTTGTGGTTGACTGGTTTATTAGTAGTCCAAAAATATTGAAAAACAAGTTGTACAAAGGATTCTGGTCACTAGGCATCAGTAATGTTATGGGACATGACCTTAGAGCACATTACTTTTCGCTCTGCATGGTGACTGGCTACTGAGCCTACATGCCATGATTGAGATCTAATGGACAAAAAAAGCTTCTTTCATTTTGTGTGGTAGTGGTAAGTTGTTGGCTTCTTTGTCCTTCTTCCCCACTTGAAGTGACTCTGTGTTATTTCATGTCTACAGGACTCTGAAAATGTTACATCTTGTATTTAGAAAGCCTTCGAAGGTTTTCTTCACTATTACTATGAAAATATTCAGTTTATTATTATAAAATCCTGCTTTGCAGAAATTCACTTATCGCAGTCAAGTCTGCAGCAATTACCTGCCATAAGCGAGGAATGACTGTATTATTGCCCACTGTTCTCATGCCTTTGGAAAAAGTTACAAGTAAATTAGGTTAGTGTGGGTTTAGATTTTGGTTATGTCGACAACCGCTTATGTCAACGTAAGGGCGCCAGTCCGAGGGTCGTTGATATAAACGTATTCCACCATAGTAACAGTAACAAACACAGGTATTTATAAGACTAATAATTAACTTTATTCATTCCCAACGGCGGAATGCACTCCCAAACTCCAGAATTTGGGTCTCGAATCTGCGACGCTCAATGCAAGCCAAGCCTTCATGTGCGTGCGTTGTCATGAAAGTCAATTATTTATTGTCAGGTATGGAATTCTGCCACGTTGTGATCATATTCGGGGGGGAAGTTTGATTCCCTCCCACTAATCGTCTTCATCATGTCATTTTCATCAGTACACGACCTCGACTGTCCAACCCCGCACCCCCCACGCACACCTTCACCACCCCCATGGTCCCCTCCCCTCCATAGAGGTATGCACTCAACCTTGTCACAGCCTGAGGCGGTGCATGTTCTTGTTGTGTGTTGAGCAATTGCATTACTCATTCCTAAATTCCTGCTGTATTGTGTGTGTGTGTGTGTTTGTGTGCGTGCGAGTGCGTGCGTGCGTGTACCGTAATTGTCACTATCTTTCCACACCGAATCCTTCATTTATTCTGTCTTTCTGCCTTCTTTCTCCCGCTGCCATGTATAGGCGGATTAGCGCGGCCGCTGATGCTATCAAGCTCCTCAAGAGGCGGAAGTCTCGGTCGGGTTTAGGTGTTTTTGACCCGGGGCTCGCGGATTCCGATTACAGATGAGGAACCGACGCTTTGTGTCCTTGAGCGAAGCATCGAAAACAAACCTCGGCACGCCTCGGTGAGCCTCATACAACAAAATGAAACAAAATAAGTAATGTATAAAAGAGCTCAAAGCGGTGTTAGATTAGTGGATATTACACTTTTAATTTTAGTAGCCTCTGAGGTTGTACGATTGGGAATTTGAGTGAAAATTTTATAAACTTCCCACAGACTTCAGTACAGCGAGCATCAAAGGTTTACCGTTAATGGGCAACAATAAAAGATTCATTGTTTTATTGGGTTTTGTACTTTCTACTTGCAGTGCTGAACTTATTTTTAATAAAAAATAAATAAAATAAAATACTAATAATAAAATTAAAAAATTTGTATTATTAGATTATTTATTTATATATTTATTTTCAAACATTATTTTTCAGCATTTTTTTTTAGCTTAGGTTTACTTTTATTTATTTTTAGCATTTTGCACATCCTTTTACAGTACATGACCAAATATGCTTTCTTGCTTGCAAAATCACTGCTAGGATAAACTTAGTTAAGATTGAGGCATTCAATCAGTAATAATCATTTTTTAGAGTTATGAATAATTGCAAATATTTTCGTCTTTATTTATGTAAAATGTGTGTATATATATATATATAATATAATATAATTGTGATTTTTCAGTGAAAAGATTAATTTCTTAACATTATTTTTCAGCATTTTGCACATGCTTCTACAAATATGGTTCTTTGTATGCCAAAGAACTACTAGGGGAATGATTAGTGAAGTTTGAGTATTCTAGATTTTACACTTTTACAAATAAAATTGCCTGTGCAGTTACTTTTTAAGGTTTTATAACCTTATAATATTTCATCATTTTAACAATGGCACAGATCATTGCAAAAATTGCGCACAAACTGTATTTTTTTACAGTCACTCTTCATTTTGGGTGTCGAAAATGGCAGTTTTGGGCCTAGCCTAGTCTAGCAGCACGCCCGCCCGCACAAGAGAACCCAAAACACAAACCCACCCTCTCACATATCACCCACACACTGAAGGGACCACAGGTGTGCACACACGCATATGCAAAAACCTTTTTCTGCAGCATGCATGTTGTCAAACACACATTCAGGTATTGCACCCCATCTCACTCGGAAGACACCACCCTGGGGGGGCTTGCTTGTGCGTGCGAATGTGGCAAATGTACTCCTTAGCCCCCATGGCTGCCCCCTCCCCACTCAGGGCAGCGAAGGGAAATGAAGGCTTTAGGAGTTCATTATAAAACAACAACAAGCAGCAGGAGGGGGAGGAGGCCTCCTGGGGTTTTGGCCATCCCTGCATCTTCGTCTTGATGTCCAACAACATGGCAAATACACCCCTGCCCTCCCATTCCCAGTCTTCTTCCTTATCTAGAAGTCACATCGCATCAAGTTAAATATTGATCTGTGATTTGATCATGCAGTTGTTCAGTCGTCTGGTCTGTGAACTTGTTTGACCTCTGATGCGTTTGTGTGCCGTAGGACTTTTCATCTATGAGGAACAAGGAAATGAACTCTAGCTATGACGTGAGCGTAAATAATGCATTTTAGGAATTTTATTAAAGCATTTGCCCAAATAATACAGTACATATATTGCACTTTAGCTTTTATCTAACAGATGGAAATACTTACAAATGGAAATATCAGAGTACATTACAATATTTTATATTAGATATTTTTTAATATTGACATTTTATTCAGACTTCCTTGGTATTTTTGTGTCTTTTAGCATTCATCATTTAGCATTTATAATGATATGTTTAATATATCTGCTACCAAACAGCTTGGTAATGGGCATGAGACAATATTTGGCAGTTGGTAAAGTTGGCATGACTACTTTAAGTATTTCTGTAATATGTAAGATGGGCATGGACCCATATCTGGTAACTTGTTAATGTGTGTGCCTTATAAAAATCTCAGTTTAAGATTATTATATTGAGTAAATGACAACATTTCTATGGTAGCGCAGCTTAGTAGCAGGCAGGAACCATAATTGGTAACTATGTGTGTCTCATTTTAAGAGTAAGCCATTGTGTCTCAGGTAGTGCGTTAGCAGGCATGGAACCAAATTTTCATCAAAAGAACTTCAACTTAATTTTATCTTTTTACTGTATTACGTGTGTTTGCGTGGAACCATATTTGGTAACAAGCCAAATGGGATGTTCCTTCGTAGAACTCAATCCAAACTACATTTGGTAACGACTTAGGTGGGTTGTGTAATATCTAGATCTACTGTAGTTGTTTATTTAATTAGTGCTTTAGCAGGTGTGGAACCATATTTGGTAACTGATTAAGTGGAACCAAACTTAAACCAACAAGCCAAGTGGGTGGTCCTTCTTTGAACTAAATCTCGTGGGCTTGGAACCATCTTTAGTAATGAGTTATGAGTCTCCAGTCCACACTGTTTACAGTGCGGACGGGGCCTTGCTGACCTTGACTGAGGATATAGTCGGTAGGTGGAAGGAATACTTTGAGGCCCTTCTCAATCCCACTGACATATCTTCCGCAGAGGAAGCCGAGTCTGAGGAAAACTTACGTGGACAGTTCTATCACAGTACTATCACTCCCCAGTGGCAAGATTCCGGGGGTAGACGAGTTTCGCCCTGAATTCCTCAAGGCTTTGGATGTTGGGGGACTGTCTTGGGTGACACGCTTCCTCAACATCTCATGGAAGTCAGTAACAGTATTTCTGGACTGGCAGACCGGGGCGGTGGTCCCCATTTTTAAAAGGGTGACCGGAGGGTGTGTTCCAACTATAGGGGTATCACACTCCTCAACCTTCCCAGGAAAGTGTATTCCAGGGTGATGGAGAGAAGGGCACGACCGTTAGTCAAACCTCGGTTACAGGAGGTGCAATGTGGTTTTCGTCCCGGTTGCGGAACACTGGACCATCTCTACACCCTTGCAAGGATACTGTAGGGTATGTTGGAGTTTGCCCAACCGGTCTACATATGCTTTGTAGACTTGGAAAAGGCATTCGATCGTGTCCCTCGTGGTGTCCTGTAGGGGGTGCTCCGGGAGTACTGGATTGGTGGCTCGCTACTACGTGCCATTCGGTCCTTGTACAATCGAAGCAGGAGCCTGGTTCGCATTGCCAGCAGTAAGTCAAGCTTGTTTCTGGTGAACGTTGGCCTCCGCCAAGGCTGCCCTTTGTCACCTTCTTGAACAGAATTTCTAGGCACAGCCAAGGCGTCGAGGAAGTCCAGCTTGGTGACCCTAGGATCTCGCCTCTGCTATTTGCAGACGATGTGGTCCTCATCACACTGTGACCTTCAGCGTTTACTGGAGCGGTTTGCAGCTGAGTGTGAAGCTTCTGGGATGAGACTCAGCATCTCCAAATCCGAGGCCATGCATCTCAGTCGGGAATGGATGGATTGTACCCTCCGGGTTGGGAGTGAGGTCTTACCCCAGGTGGAGGAGTATCTCGAGGTCTTGTTCAAGAATGAGGCATGGTTGGAACGTGAGGTCAATAGACGGATCGCTGCAGCGTCTGCAGTAATGCGGTCGCTGTACCGGACCGTCGTGGTGCAGAGAGAGCTGAGCCGGAAGGCAAAGCTCTCTGTTTACGGATCGATCTACGTTCCCACCCTCACCTATGGTCATGAGTTATGGATCATGACCGAAAGAACGAGATCGCGGATACAAGCGGCGGAAATGAGTTTTCTCCGTAGGGTGGCTGAACTCACCCTAAGAGGGTGAGGAGCTCAGAGTAGAGCCGCTGTTGAGGCGGCTCGGGCATCTAGTCCGGATGCCTCCCGGGCGCCTCCCTGGTGAGGTGTTCCGGGCATGCCCAGCCGGGAAAAGGCCCCCTATGACATGCTGGAGGGACTATGTCTCATAGCTGGCCTGGGAACGCCTTGGTGACCCCACGATGGATCTGAAAGAGGTCGCCAGAGACCGGGAAGTCTGGACCTCCCTACTGAAACGGCTGCTCCATCGACCCGGATAAGTGGAGGAAAATGGAATGGAATGGTTAGGCCAACTGTATTGCATCAATTTGAAAGAATTTATAAAAATTAGCACCTTAGCAAGCATGGAACCATATCTGATTGTTCGAAATAGTCCAATTACGCTTCAATAGGAGCCAATAGAACCATGCGATTTCTCCCAGCCAATCATCGAAGAAACACGTTAAAATGTATAGTAAAAGAGTCCGTTAGCCAAAGTCAAAATGCGTGATTACTTTTTCATATAGTGGTTGTGTGTGACCAAATTTGGTTCCATGCCTGCTAAATGGGTACTAGAGTTAAAAAGACGTTAGTCCTACTAGGCGCTACAGTGTTCTGTAGCTGATGTCCTAATGAGGATTAATAGCGTGTAATCACCGTAATTGGAGAGCAACATCAAAAGCAGACGCACATAAAAACAAAAAACAAGCATGCTATAGGTTCCTCGTAAATAACTTTTTGATCTCATAACCCTCTCATAATCGCACGTAAATGACGGGGTCGACCGCCCCTTGTTTGTGTTTCCACACGACATTCCTCGCCGTTATCGCCCTCGCTATGATTGATTCTGTTTGGCCAGAGGCATAACACCTGTAGGGAGTGGAGGCGGGGTTATCGTCGCCTGCCAAAATGGCCGCTAAGTGACACATCGAGACCGCCGTGCTTTCAAAACATGCGTGTGTTTGTGTGTGTGGGGAATAGTCATTGACAACACATTCACTTCTGTGACACATTTATTTATCTTATTTGTTTTAAATAAGAGTGTAAATATAAAAAAAACAATACTTTTGACATATGGAAATACATTACCAGGTTTAAAAGATTTGTACAGACATTTATCTACATAAAGACTGGATTTGCCAAAAAAGAGGACAGGTGAGGTAGAAAATATGTTTCTTGCCATTAATGGAGCCCTAAAGTGAATTTCTTTATAATGTCGCACAAACATTTGGACCCCATTTTGACCTGCACTTTGCTTTTTAAGAATGAGGGGGCTCTATGTTGCCATTTGCTTTGATTTACAATCGAGGGGGAGGCCAATTATGGAGCCACTTGTGGCTTCAATTACACTTTGAAAGCACACCACGTGATTCCGTTGTCCCCTCACGTTAACCCCATTTTAGTTTCCTTTGTCGACTCCCCGCACATTTCCATAAACATTTCCATAAGAGCAACTGAAAAGCCATAACCATCCTGTACATGCACGCAGCTACAATATCCTCCAGGGCTCCAATCATGTTTTTTCGTTGTTTTTTGTATCCATTTATAGCCAGCATAAGTGCTTTTTTAAACAATCCTTAAACGGTGGAATAACATAAAAATAACAGAACTACAGCAGACGAAAGAGACAGACAGCTAGTGTCATCCAGAGCGCAATGAAGTACAAAAGCAGCAGCAGCAGTAGATACAATTTCATAATAAATAGTCTTCTTCCAGTCTAGTACCTGTTTGTAATGTTAGCCTGTCTCATATCTGAATCAACAAATACACTCAAACAAATGTAACATTGTTTTTTTTAATTTTTTTTTTTTTTTTGCCGCGTAGGGCATATTTATTCACTGCTCCTGTATTTTTGTTTATTTTGATAATTTGACATTTTTATTTGAACAAAATACAAATCAGTGGAATAGTTTGACATAATTAATAATAATAATAAGTAATGTCGACTTGTTGGTATTTTTATGCGATACCTGAATTGTTTCATGGTGTTGCGACAAAAATCAAATTTGCTCCATACAGTAATCGCTCGTTTATCTTGATTTAATTAAGAGAATTTTCGCAAAATAAGTTTGCTTCTTTATAAATGGAATACTTTTGCAGGCATAGAAAACCTATTCTAAATACGTTTTTCAACATTAGAGCCCCCTGGACATGAAATACCACTCACTTACATTCGTACTACCTAATATAGTTGTATTCAGAGAAAATAAGATATTTAAGACAGTTTACCCTGTAGGGGAGCAGAATGGGTGGTGGACAGGAAGTGATGTTGGAAGTTGAAAGAGTTGAGTTTTAGCTTGTGAATTTGGCTCATGGCAACAACATTAATTTGTGTTATTATGAAAAATATGTTATAATTTAAAGAAAACTAAAGTCAGGTGCTTGTCTTTCCAAACAATTGCTGCTACCTAGTGACGAATGAAGAATACTACATTCACAATTTGAATGGTGGTCTTAATGGCTAAAATTTGCATTTGTTAATTTATCGATTGTTTTCTGCTTCAAAAGGCCATAGTCAACCACAAAACAACGATCATTTAACTCATCACAACAGAGTGAGGGCGCAATGTTTGAACCGCAATGCAGCGAGGGACGACTGTATTTTGTTGCAATTGGAACCCCAACTTTATGGTTGACAATTTGATATTTCCTATTTAAGCAAATGTCCGATGCGTGAAATAGTCTGACGTAAGAACATTGAGTAACGCAGTCTTTTAGTTTTTAGGAGTTAGCTAAAAGTATGAGCGTCACAACTTTTGTTTCATGTTGTCAAAAGTCAGTTTGGAAGTGTTGCCTTTTGTATTTATACAAAAGTATGGTAACCAATTAGATATTTTCAATTTGAAAAAATTACCAGTGAGTGGAATCATGGAGTGGACAAAAAAATATCAAGTTTTTTGGAGTAAGTTGCGAGGATCTCTTGACAAATCGGTCCGGCTTTAATCGGTTGGAGGCCTTGTGCTCCCCCTAGTGGTTCAGCGGTGCTTCCCAAATACTGACGTTGTTTACAAAAGTTGACCTAACGACCTTATTTTATGTAAACTGTCAAGTACTATACTGTCAGATCTATAAAACCAAATAGAAATGTGATGGGCTGTAATTGTGAGCTATTGCAGACTGAGCGACGTTGGCGTGATATTTGGCCATTAAATGGTGGATCTGAGGCATGCGAAGAACCAGTGCAAGAAATGTTAGAAATTAAATGTACTGCATCTGACAAATCAATATGTGGCAAACGTTTTAAAAAATCAATTCGCTCTTCAGACAGCAAAGAAAAAATGTCGTAGTAGTCTTAACAAACATCAACAGAATAGACAAGTCTCTCTCATCTTTCATTACAAAATCCCCCTCGCGTCAAACTGTTCAGTTTGTGGATTTAGGTTGCGATACCAAAAAAGAACAAACCCCAAGGCCGACCACCAAAGGTAGGTTGTCCTCCATCTTGAGGACATCTCGTCTCATTGGCGCCTTACGCCGGTGAACTGAACTACTCGTTAGCAACACATCTTGCATTCTTGTTCTACCCTGATTGAGTGACTAGCATAACAGTAGCTAGCCATAGAGAAGGATGGGGATTGTTGCTGAGACTTGTAGCACTAGACACGAGGAGATGTTATGATAGGTAGTCATTTGTGGTCCGTGTGCCGTCACAGTTCGGCCATATGTGAGTGTGGTGATAAGTTTCCTCCACAATCCCAGTGGTTCTTGACGTTCCACTTTATTATGAGGCCTATGTGTTCTTGCAAGTGTAGACCTCCTCTTCTCGGACACATGTCTGACACTCCACATGGCAGCACCAGCGCACCTGGCAGTGGCAGGACAGGCTGGTGAGGCGCATGGCCGTGTTGTAGCCCCGCCCGCAGCACAGATTCTGGCAGCTGGTGTCTTTGGCGCACGAGCGTCCGCCGGTGCCCGGCGAGTAGCGCGAGGGCCTGCAGAAGCTGGGCGAGTCCTCCAGGTAGACCAGGTCGGTGGTGCGCAGGCTCTGGCTTGTGCGGCGGGGGCCCGCCAGCTCGCTCTCGCCGGTGGCGACGTTGGTGACGCTGAGCACCCTCATGGCCGTGTCGTAGCGGTACTTGAGCAGCCGGCCCGTGTCGTGGAAGGGAGACAGCTGCTTCCAACAAGTCCGTACCGCGCAGGACCCGGAAACCCCGTGACACTTGCAGGTGGTCTTGAGGCCGCTCTTCACCGCCTTGGAAAGAAGAGGAGATGTCACTTCTCTGGTTTTGATTCATTACCTTGCCTCTTATCTGGGAGGTCTATCTGCACGAGGCAGGCCGGGAGTCGGAAGGCGGCCGCCTGGGCCTTTTCAGAATGTTTCTGCGTCTGCTCAGTCGAAACTTTAACTTAATGGATTGAGGGCAACTGTCGTATTTCATTTGCCTCACATCTCTCACCCGGACAGCTCAGGCTCTGTTCCGACTAGTACTGTCTGCCTCCTGAAGCCTGAGGCATGGGGGACCCAACACTGGAATCTCTCCGCCCCTTTCCCGCTTGTAATCCAGAATTTAACCCCCGGCCCCCAAAAAAGTAGTAGTATCATGCCTGATTTGGGTTAAGGTAGCTGATCAACAACGAGGAGATGAGCACACCATCAGTCAGTCTCGGTGAGGGCCAGAGACAGGTCAGATAGCAACTGGGGGGCTTAGTCCTTGCCCCGAGGGCACTTGTGGGTTGAAAAGTTCCTCCCTTTGCAGGTATGAAACCCTCAGGGGCTTCAGAGTACTATTACTGAGAGATGGGTGGGTGGTTAGGGGGCCATGTTGTTGTTGTCGCTCCTGCTCTCTTCTCAGCGTAAAGTGAGGAAAACATTTCACTGAGAAAAGATAAGATAACTGCCCTTGCTTCTTCCTGTTTTTTTTTTTTTTTTTGTCTCTGGGTGAAAGACCCCCCGGGGGGAGCACCACAGTGGTGGTTAGCAACATTAGGCCGATTTATGGCGAGCAGTGATTTAGTAAGTGGAAAAAATGCTCGCTCGTATTTTAAAAAGAGGCCACATGTTATAATCGCTCTCGCTCGACGAAATGAGACCTTTCATTTCCAGCCGGCCCGCACAGCAAGCTTTATCATGCCTGAGCACACCTGGCTCCAGTGTTCGTCTCGCTGTCTTTGCCTCCTCCGTTTGTTTGGCTAGCATCGTGGAAAAAACAAATCCAGCAATTTGACGCTAGAGAGTGTTAGATTCCAACTCACCCGAATCCCCACGTTGATGTTATGGCCGTCCACCTGGGCCCTCAGGTCCTTGCTGATCTTCTTCTGGCTCAGGAACCTCTTGAGGAACTTGGTGCTGTACTTGAGGTTGTCGCCGCACACCCCCCACTGCCACGCCTCCCGGTGCTGGATGCCGGGGGAGTCGTCGCAGGTGCAGCGCTCCATACGACCCGAGCTGCAGGCCTTGGCCAGAGCGTGGGTCAGTGCCGCCGACGACACCGCCAGGAGAAATGCTGTCTCCTTGAAGGCTTGAAGAAACAAGATACACCGTGTGAACTATGACGCTCTGGTGTGGTGATTTTGCACAAGGGGCAAGTAAAACAGTGCCCCTGGAATGCTGCCTAGCAACAAGGAACCCTGCAAAAATGGTGCGGTCACATAAAGTGATGAATATCTCGGATAGCTACAGTTCACAATTATCCAGTGGGGATTATAGGCTAGGGGCAAATTACTCAGTGCCCCATTATTTAGTCTTCGCAACACGTCACCCCACAAAAATGATAGCGTCTCTTTGAAGTCTGGACCAGACAAGACACGTCGTCACATGATGGATATGGTTGGATACTGCGGCTTGCATTTGTTTAGGGAAGAGTTTAGACTAGGGGCAAGCAGATTGGTGCCCCTGCAGAAGGCCCTGTAGTGGAAAAGTTTGATTATTTTTTATTTTCTTTGATGCTTTTGGAGTTTTGATATATTTAATACAGAGTACTCATTTAGTTATTGCTTCTGGTGCCTTTCTCTTTTTTCAAAAATGTGACATGATGATTATCAATGATTACTGGTGAATTTACATTAGGGACAAATTGGATAGTGCCCCAGATGTTGGTGAAATGGTAGTTTTTGTTGTAGTTTTTGTAAAGGACCAATAGAATCATTCTTCGAGGTTTCCCTGGCTTTGCTTTCCCCAAAATTCACACTGTTAAAAAAAATCATGCAATTTTTTCCTTATGATGCTTTTTCAAAGCTGTTGTTTATGCTCTCATGCTTTCATTAATATTTCATGCATAGCACTGAGTCTTATCATTCATCCTGCCGACCCTCACTGTCCCTCTCTGCTGTGTGGGGCACCGGAGCCCTCTGCTTCAGTTAGAAAACCACAAAGTGATCGCCATTTGGGCTTTGAGGCACAATTTTAAAGTCTGCATAGCGACAAGTCACTCGAAAAACACGTGAACTGAGCATGAAAGCAAATCAGTGATTGTATTGCTGCCGTTCATGCCAGCAAGCTAACATTCTATTTCAGTTTGTTGTCAAATAGGTCAGCGTGTTAGCAGATAGTGACATTTACAAGCATCCCAATGCCCTTGAACAAGCGTGTAAGCCCAGATGTTTACCAAATGCGCACCACCTTGTCTTGTTTTTTTTTTTCCACGAGTGTTGTTGTGTCACGATTCCCCTCTCTGACCCTCTTTCCAGGTCACACGTTGTTATTTGCTTGGCAGGGGTGTATATTTTGATCCAATTAATTATTATTTTGACTAGGAAGGACTTTTTTCCCGCTTTTCCCACATGAAAGCAGGCACCACCCTTTTCCTCTCGGGGAATTGGGCGCTTTCCTTTTTTGCTGATAAAAATAAACCACTGCGGGGCTTAAGAAGTCTCCGCTAGCCACCATGTCTTGGCAGCCTCACTCCCTCATTACTTCCATGCTGACCCGTTCATCTTTTTAGGCCGCATGTTGATAGCCGTGCGCATGAGTGCTCAGCAGCTGCAATTTAGCTCTGGGTTGTGATTGATGGCTCATACTAGGCTTAGTGCATCTTTAAAAATGATCACAAACATACTAATTTAAACACTTATTTATTGCATTGAACCTTAAATGGTGCATTCAGGCGCCATCATTTGTTCTACTGTTCGTGCCCATTTAGCCAAATAAGGTCACCAAAATATTAGGAACAACTTTAGAGAGCTATACAACAGAGAACGAATACTTTTTGATCACTTTCAACATTGTTATCTCTATAAAGGCAGAATTTTGGTCTCTGAAAAACTCTCCACCTGATTATGTGGAGCTCAGAAAAGCCCCCAATTCATCGTCATTATGCGTCTTTTTTAATGACAAATTACCACAAGATAATGTGGTAGCTCAAATCAGCGTAAGAGTTGGCACACTTGTATTAGTGACTAAGCAGGCATGCATACTATTGTGAGCTGCAAGTGTAGTAAAGATATTGAAAAAAATCACACATTATTTGTTATTTTCCTCGATTTTTAATTTCTTGTGCTAAATCTTTTTTGAAATGTAACTCTTATTTATGTATTTGCTGCAACGCTGCATGATGGTGAGTGTTGTGTCCTCTTGAAAAGGTTTTGTCATGGTGATGGATGGAGAGATGATGTTTGGCCTCAGGTTCGAACCGTACTCACTGTACCTCTTTTCAGCAGGCTTCCCCGGCCGTCCAGGCTGCAGTTCCAGCGCTCGTTCCGGAACTGGTAGCGGCACTCCAGCAAGCTCAGGCGCAACGACTCCCGCAGCGTCTCGGCCAGGCCGGGCTCCCGGCGGCACAGCCTCTTCTGGCGCCGGGACAGGACCATCTGCTCGCACTGCTTCAGGTGGGCTTTGGCCGTGGAAGGTTCGCTAGAGAATGGACCAGGCAGAAAGACCAAGGGTTCGCGTCCTGTCAGCCTTGGAGTTGACGCAAAAAGATAAAAAGATTAAAATCTTATCAGTAAATGCAGGTATGTATGGTAAAAATATTTTCATGTAATGAAAAAAAAACAATAATTGATGCTTACAGTTTTTCATCTATAAACTCAAACAAAATTGTTTATGAGCAATTTTAAAACACCACCACTGCAGTTAATTGACATTAAAAAATGAAGTTTATGCAAAAGTGCGTGCATAACAGTACTAAAACTACTTTAAACACGTGCATTTCTTAGTTTTTGCATTTTTGTCTACATATCAATAAAGAAAACTTCCTAACCCAAAATAAGCTGCGGCGTGCGAAAGTAGGATGCCGAGTGCAACGAGCCGCAGTAGGCAGGCGGTCCGAGGGAGCCTGGAGCGCATGGTGCCGGCTCGGTTCTGCTCGTCATTGCGCTGATTCCTGCCAATGGAGAAAGTCCGAGCCGTGCTGGTCGGCGCACCTCTTTAAGGTGAAGGGTTGAGAGCGGTCCGTTGTAAGGCAACGCTTTAGGGAGGGAGGGAGTTATAGGGTGACGCATCATCCTCTATTGGAGTCTCTGCACTTTTATTACTTTTAGGTTCCCTCCCACAGGAGTACCACCCAGGTGGATGTGCATCTTGCACGGTGAACTCTTTTACCTGCAAACCTGCACCTTATAGCACAAAGCGGCAACTTTACACGCAAAAGTTGCATTTTAGTGGCGCCAATTTGCACTGGAAGATAAGTCCAATTGAATTCAACCTCAAGCTAAAAAGACAGCCAGCGCTATTGTATTGCAATTGGAGCTTTGCTGCCCCCTGGTGGCCAACAGCGTCAATGTCAACCAGGCTGACGACGATTGCAC
The DNA here is from genome assembly GCA_024372805.1 of Oostethus manadensis. NCBI lineage: Eukaryota > Metazoa > Chordata > Actinopteri > Syngnathiformes > Syngnathidae > Oostethus > Oostethus manadensis. The sequence continues at coordinate 886,775 of QODF01000227.1, forward strand.
GCTCAAATTCAATACATACAGTACAAGCCATATGAGCAACAACAAGTTACCCAGAACTGACGATATAGATGAAAAATTACACGTTTGCGTATAAACAAGTAGTAATAAATTTCCTATGATATGATTGTAGCATGGTACGTTCACGTTTGTACGATTTGGGAGGTATACCACTAATAATAGTACAATAAGTAAATATGGACAGCATTAATTTGCATGCCAGTGGTTGCACATATATAATATAAACGGCAACACTTCCTTTTAATATGAGCCAAAATTGGGTGCAGTGACCAATGTCAACCAGAAGAGGCGCTGTTACTTCAGCTTCTAGTAATATATCCAAGAAGAGGAACGCGGTGCCTTTTGAAGTGTAAAAATAAACATAACTGCGGAAGCACACAATGTATTTGTAGAATAATTAGAATGCCTTTAAAAGCAAAACTCAATATCTTTATTTATCGTTAAAGTTCTTCTGCCCATTAAGGACATTTGGCCAAATGTCCTTTGCTTAAGTAAACGCATTTGATGGCCTCTTCCAGCACTTTTATTGCCTTTGGCTTGCCAGAGAATAAACGGTTTTGGTTTTTTTTTAGCATCCTGCCATGGTCGTAGTAGATCATAAGAAGTGGAGAAGATGTGTTGCAGTTTTTCTTTGCTGGCACTAGAGGGCAGAAAGCACCTGGAAATCTAATGTAAGTGCACGTGTGCTGTTAAAACAGGTGTTGTATCGCTACTAGTGACAAATAGCACGGAAAGGTGCTCATCCAAACGCTGTGTCACTGTCTGCGGCATCACGTGTCACATATGTAGGTAACAGAAACTAAGCAACATCTTAGCGTTAGAAGATGTGCTGCTCACACGTAAATGTATCGTCCACACAAATGTATGGCTCAACGGGGCCTGTTGCACGAACAAAGGCTGCTGTTAAAGCAGATGGTGCAGTGTGGGGGCCATTTTCTTGCAGACCACTCACCCTCCTCCTCTTGCTCCATCTGGATTTCAGGTGGCCAATCCTCCAAAGAGTTGTTACCTTGGAAACAGCACCCTATGTATTTATAGAGAGCGACGGGGAAAAAAGAGAGAGAGAACACAGGATGCACGTAGAAAGAGGAAGGTGGGGTTGGAAGCAGAGTGCTTTTAAGTGGGGGTTGCTGAGGTTTAGCTGCAGGTAGAAAGGCCGGCCTTAAACATGGCGGATGTGATTGGTGCATCATAGAAGACCTCGCTTGCACCACGTCCGGTACCAGGATATGCACTGTTGATCAGTACAACCAGAAATGATTCAGATGATATATGCAACATCACACTCGGCTAGCACGCTTGACCTTTTAGTCAGAACTTCTGTTTGGTTCTCGCCTCCGTGTGAGACGTAGCAAATATCCATTACGCAGCATGTTAAAGCCTCCCGTCAATGGCTTTGGCAGCAACATTGTCACTGTACTGCTCGGAAGTGAATTGTGAATATGAAGTCTATATGTACAAACATGTATATACAGTGGTGTGAAAAACTATTTGCCCCCTTCCTGACTTTTATTGTTTTGCATGTTTGTCACACAAAATGTTTCTGATCATCAAACACATTTTAATACCAGTCAAAGATGACACGAACACAAAAGGCAGTTTTTAAATGAATGTTTTTATTATTTAGGGAGAAAACAATCCTAACCCACATAGCCCTGTGTGAAAAAGTAATTGCCCCTGCACCTAATAACTGCTTGGGCACCCTTAGCAGCAATAACTGCAATCAACGTTTGCCATAACTTGCAACAAGTCTTTTACACGCTCTGGAGGAAGTTTGGCCCACTTATCTTTGCAGAATTGTTGTAATCCAGCTTTATTTGAGGCTTTTCTAGCATGAACCGCCTTCTTAAGGTCATGCCACAGCATCTCAATGGGATTCAGGTCAGGACTTTGACTAGGCCACTCCAAAGTCTTCATTATTCTTTTCTTCAGCCATTCAGAGGTGGATTTGCTGGTGTGTTTTGGGTCATTGTCCTGCTGCTGCACCCAAGATGGCTTTATCTTGAGTTGACCAACAGATTGCCGGACATTCTCCTTCAGGATTTTTTGGTAGACAGTAGAATTCATGCTTCCATCTATCACAGCAAGCCTTCCAGGTCCTGAAGCAGCAAAACAACCCCAGACCATCACTCTACCATCACCATATTTTACTGTTGCTATGATGCTCTTTTAATGAAATGCTGTTACTTTTACGCCAGTTGTAACGGGACACGCACTTTCCCAAAAGTTCACCTTTTGTCTTGTCAGTCCACAAGATATTTTCCCAAAAGTCTTGGCAGTCATTGAGATGTTTTTTAGCAAAATTAAGACGAGCCCTAATGTTCTTTTTGCTTAATAGTGATTTGCGTCCTGGAACTCTGCCATGCAGGCCGTTTTTGCCCAGTCTCTTTCTTATGGTGGAGTCGTGAACACTGACCTTAATTGAGGTAAGTGAGGCCTGCAGTTCATTAGATGTTGACATGGGATCTTTTGTGACCTCTCGGATGAGTTGTCTCTGCGCTCTTGGGGTAATTTTGGGTGGCCGGCCACTCCTGGGAAGTTTCACCACTGTTCCATGTTTTTGCCATTTGTGATAATGGCTCTCACTGTGGTTCGCTGGAGTCCCAAAGCTTTAGAAATGGCTTCATAACCTTTACCAGACTGATAGATCTCAATTACTTTTGTTCTCATTTGTTCCTGAATTTCTTTGGATCTTGGCATGATGTCTAGCTTTTGAGGTGCTTTTGGTCTACTTCTCTGTGTCAGGTAGCTCCCGTTTAAGTGATTTCTTGATTGAAACAGGTGTGGCAGTAATCAGGCCTGGGGGTGAAATTGAACTCAGGTGTGATAAACCACAGGTAAGATATTTTTCAACAAGGGGGGGGGGCAAATCAATACATTGCCATATGCACGTGTATCTGTTATTCCCGTCAATCGCTTCCAAACAGGCAGGATGAGGGTTTACTGTTCACTGAGCACTGGTATCAGTGGTTCCAACTCACTAACAACATATCTCTAGTTCTTCCTCAATGTCACTGGACGGCTGCGAGGTGCATTCAACGAACATCAGTCTGAAAGTCCCGAAAGAACGTTTACAGCAACAGATACAGAAAGTCAAAGAAAAAACGTAAGTGGATATTCTTATCATTCACCAACTCTTACTGCGGAAGTACACAATTTGTTTGATTTCTGTATGCTCGAAAATCCCAGAACAAAATGTGAATTCTATTTGATGTGGTGTTTTTGAACACAACGCCTCATGGCTCATAATAACACGGTTAAAGTGCTGCTATAAAATACACTAGTGTGAAACAAATGATCTTTTAGCTTGATTTAAATATTCAGTTTGTTTGGAGCTGGTAACACACACATTTCATGTCATTTAACTTTCTCCTCATAAAATACAGTCAACATGGGCATATTTCACACATTGCTGCAAATGATTTAATGGTTGATTAATCAAGTAAATTATTTGAAAACTGATTTTTTTTATTTATTTAAGTTTTTAATTATTTGACAGACCTAACATATTTACTGTAGTATATGGGAATTATAAATCGTATATATGAATTCCATCCGGGACTGCACAGATTCACATGAAGACTCACTAAGTATGAATATAAACGAATATACAGGTGTGCTCATATAAATTGTATGTATAGTTGAATATCCATCCATTTTCTATGCCACTTATACTCGCGGGGGTATGCTGGAGCCTATCCCAGATGGCTACGGACGAGAGATGGAGTACACTCTGGACTGGTTGCCAGCCAATCACTGTATAGCTGAATATATAGATGAATATACGGACTTAAATTAACATTATTAACTGTAAGTAATCACATTTTACTGGAAATCTTACAGGCAGCATTTTTTTCATGAACCGTTGCGCATGCTAAGACATTTTAAAATGAACATGCCTTTCCATAGCAACTTTTGAAATATGTCGATGGATTTATTGGCTATAAAAGTAGTCAATAATACTGTATGTACTTAGCCATGATGATGCTGATTGAGTTGATTCTTTTTATTTCCATCTACACTATATTCAAGGTCCCCTTTTGTCATTTTTTAAAATACTGTATATATCAGCTTTTGCCTGCTAATTTTCACATATTTCTGTTATGTTGTTTTATAAACTATCCATCCATCTCTGCCCTTGCTGTCTTCTACAGTCTAGCACCAATTGAAGCTCTGCACCATTGTTTGCCGCGGGATCAATATTTAAGGATCAATCAAAGGATATTGGCATTGAATTATTTAGGGTGGAGTGGTAGAAGGTGGAAAACCAGAAAAGAGCTGGTAGTTTGCAGCGTGGCGTAACATTAACGAGTGACTTGCACTTCTTGGCGTGCAGAAAAGAACAGAAGGTGCTCAGCAGTGTGCTTGTCCTTACTCCCCCATACACACGCACACACACGCACACACATCATAAGGAGCTAGTGAGTCTACAAGTGGTCATACCGCTTTATAAAGACAAGTCATCTCCAGCCTCTTGCATCGCCATGGAAACACAGGCCTTGTCCAAGTGATTGGCAGTGGACTAGGGCTAGCCGCCCTTTGGTTTCATAACACGCCCTATTCTGTCATCTGGCAGCAGACAGGAAAGAACAATATAACGTTTACTGCTTTTAAAGTTATGATTTAGATGGCATGTGCAGTAAACAAGGCTGCTTTTATCACCCAATAATGGCAGCCTGGTTGTTTTGACTTATTGTCTTCTTTGGGAGGCTAAACTGTTATAACTAAACAAACAGAATGCATTGACCTGCAGCAGGAGTGGCATTGCAGCATGCAATTTCATGCTGGTATATTATTGTCTACGACGCCTTTCATGGGCGCAATGCAGTGAAAGCGACACACCATTGAACAGCTACATTATATAAAGAACACTGTTGATGTGCGAAGAGTTAATAGTGGAATTTCAATGCATGTGAGGCCCCAGTGAAAGAAATAGAGGAGATGAAGAATTGATAAGCAGGCATGCTTTCAAGGACTGGAATATGGAAGGACATATGCTGGTAGATTTAGCAAAACAAATGGGAAATGGCTGGTGAATACTTGTTTCCAGAAAAGGAAGGAGCACGTGGGTAGACTACATTTTGTGCAGAATATGTAATCTAAAAGAAATTGGTCATTGTAAAGTGTTTGACAGGTGAAAGCATGGAGTGATAGTATGTAGCATGACTTGTTTTGCAAAAAGCTAAAGAACAAGGCAGAACAGACGAAAATAATAATGAAAGTTGTGACGGCTGGAGAAATACAGCAAAAGTAACCAGGGAAACCGACAGGAAGTTTTACAGTTTCATTTGTATTCTTTATTAGTATTTTTATATTTTACACTTTTAAGTCATTGTCATTTTTATATATATCTAATTCCTTCATTATTTATAATTTTTCACTTTTATTTAAGTCATTTGCATGTACTTATTCACTCAATATTAAATTAATTTTTTATACTTTTTTTTTAGTCAAACCAGGCAATTTTGTTTGTTTAAATCTCTTGGCATTTGAATTAATAATACACATAAATACATGTCCAAAGTGCATTTTAGAGTCATGTAGCACATATTTGCATTTTGTCAAGGAAATGAGGAAGACAATGCATTGATATTGTACATTTAATGTTTAAATGGAAATTAAATACAAAGATTGCAATAGATAGGACAACAAAATTATAATATTTCACTTACAACTGTGCAATGAACAAATACCATGGAAGAAGATGACTAAAACAAACTTACTTCAAACTAACCTGCAAGCCACCCAGAACGGATCCGTCACCCCGTTTTGGACCCCGACTCACCAGTTTATAATCACCGATCTACACAGGGGAAAGATTATAAGAAGTGGTGGAACAAAAGTAGGAGAATGTATACTGTGTATATAGCTTGAAAAAGGTTATATAAGAAGAATGATAGCAAGAGGGATGGGGAAAGAGATGGCTAAACAGTTTTTTTGGTGTTGTGAAAGATACAGTAAGGAAAGCCTGCACAGGTTGGCTTGATCAAGAACAGACAAGTAAACAGTGTGTGAGGGCAAGATGGAAAGAAAACAGATGAATGTAGAAAATGTAGAGAGAATGTAGTAAATGCACCTTATTCACTGTCACCGTGATTGGTTAATAATGAGGAATGGTTGTGTTGCTGTTGTGTACAGTGCTACAAAGCCATACGATTAAGGTCAGTCGTAGCAAGATGGCATACATGCGCGTAAATGAAAGGAAATGTGTGGGTGCAAGGAATAGAGGTGAGGATGGTGGAGGAGTTGAAGTGCCTCAGGTTAACTGGCTAAAAGCAACAGAGAGAGTGAAAAAGAGGTGAAGAAGTGAGTGTCTGGAGTCCTTTGTGACATAAGGGTGTCAGCAAAAGTGAGTGGAAAGTTACAGGACCATAGTGAAACCAGCCCTGATGAATCGTCTACAGATGGAAGCGCTGAGCAACAGGAGGCAGAGTTGAAGATGCTTAGACTATTGTTGGGAGTGATGAGGATGGACAGGATTAGACACAAGCAGATCAGAGGAACAGGCCACGTGAGAAGGAGGCAAACAAAGGTTTCTAGATGGGTCAGCAGGGACATGAATATAGTAAGACTGACCGAGGGCAGGGCAAGATGGAAACACCAGATCCACTGTAGCAACCTTGAATGGGACAAGCCAAAAGCAGATGATGAAAGTTTAAACCAACAATTTGTCTAAGCTAGGTTATCTTCCTGGTTAACTGAACAATTTGAGAAGATGCTAACATCTGTGTGGCAACCCAATCTGCCAGCTACCCATACTGTGCATTAGACTGCAACTAACAGTAATAGTGTCCATAGACGATTCATTGGACACTAGGATTAGGTCCTAGACCAGTGCTCACTAAGCCTTTTAAGGTCCCTGGTTTTGACCACGAGACTACGCAAGATCAATGTCCGCACTTTCGGTCACCACTACATTGATGATGTTTGTCGGGAGTTGGCTAAGTGGCGTCTGCTCTGTTCTACTATATATTTGGCTTGTTGGCGTTTAGTGTCGCAGGCAAGCGATGGTGGTCAAGCAGAGAGGGGTTGGTCAATGCGTAATAATGAGCCCTAACGATCCGCGTTGCTGCAGCCTGAAACATTTTTTGGAGGCGCCGGTTGCGGGGCGAGGCGAGCTGGTGTGGCATACGCTGAAATCTCTTACCAGGTTTTGGGGACTGGGGTCCGGGTTGGGGCTTGTGTGTTTGGAGAGCAGCGATGTGTATGGGTGTGTTCAGTGGTCACAATGTGTGCCTGTTGGTCAGGGTCCGGGACGGGAAGGACACTTAACGATCGGCTATGTCCCAAAAATTGACAGGTCGCGAATGACAGGTTGGCAACCTCTGCCCTGGATAGACCAAGTCAATATGAACCAAACACGAACAGTTAGTGGTTTGGTCCACATACATACAGTATAACATATCCGAAAAGAGGCAAACATGTAGGGCAGTGTTTTCCAAAGCCAAGGATGATGTGTGTGAAGATCTTGTTTTGGCTAAAACACAAAGACCACAGGTCTCCTTTCATGGATGACTGAGGAAGTTAAAAAATATTCACATCTGAGAGGCTCAAATCAGAGCATATTTTTTAAATAACAAAAAAATAATCGAATGCTAAAATATTTGTCAATTAGTTGGATAATCAATTAATCATTGATTTCCTCTGATTGTATTTATTATGCTCTTATTGTCTTTTTATGTACCTTATGGTAGTAGCAGTAGTAGTAGTGTAGTAGTTTTTTTGTATGAATTTGCTGTGTGTATCGTGATCAAGGTTCCCCGGTGTTTCCTGATCAAGGTAACCCTCAAACAGTTGAGCTAATTAACTTTAAATATCCGTCATGTAGCTCTGTGTAGTCTTTTTCGTTTTGCTACAGAGCATGAAATACAGCCTCTCAACAGCAGTATATAAAGCCGTTATCACCTGTGTATGTTCAGTGTCAGCGGGCTTTACATCCCATGAAATGGACCAATAAAAATCCCTCGGCAGGCGTGTAAGTAAACCGCACCCAGAAAAAAAACATGTTGTCCTTGTTAGCTGCTTCATTTTGAGGGTAATCACATTTTATCAGAGGGAAATTTGCATTACCTGTGCTGCATTTTGCTCATCACCCACAAGACTGCTGGCCAAGATGCACCCTCTAGGCATTATTGGTGATAATTTATGACTGATACCTTCCAACACAGTCAGTTATTGCACCATTGCGACCTTTTTAATATCGTTGCAGGAGCTTTTCTGCGTGTCCTACTTTCCGGTGGACGGCCCCTAGCTGGCTGACTGGAGGATTCCTGTGGACCAGCTGGACCTGCTGGACAAACTGGTTGTGAGTGATGCACAGCCCAGCTATACATTATTCATGCGCTCTCACCATGAATAGGCTCTCCACTTTTATCTATCAATCTCCTGACATTTCAGTTTCTCTTTTGCCTTGTTTGCCGGCTACTGTACGTAAACCGTTTGCCATTGTTTGCCTCAAACAAAAAAAATGATGATGCAGCTTATCTACTATTTATTGTTATGCTTTATATTTGTTTCCCTGTGACGCTTGTAGCATATGCCCTTGCTAGACACATTATTAGGAACACCTACCTTTACAATAACAATGCAGGGTTTTGGTACCTAATGTTGTGTCCACCACAATAGCGCCCTTGACTGCTGTCAGCATGGATTTTCTTCCTTCACTGCATTTCCTCTAACAAGCTGATGCAGCGTTTGCTACGCTCGGATTATAACGAGAATAATAATCGATGCTTGCAAGCGCGCACGCCCCAGATATCGCAGGCCGCGAAGACACCGAGGTCACCCAGCCGTCATGCGCCGGTTGCCATGCCAATCGTCGCCTTCGGGGCTCCCGACGCTGCCTCATCATTAGTCGATATTGTCACACGAGGATATGACAAGTGTTTGCTCTTTGTTTACCTCCCTCAAGCAATTTCCTTCCTCAGCACCTATTCCTGATAAAGAAGACACTTTAAATAGCCCCCACTCTTCCTGAGCACCTTCTCAAGACCAGATGGATAGATAGTGGGGGAGGAGATAATATTACATAAAATCAGAAAGAATGTTGTCAATAGGGTGGAAAGAATTGCTGTTGCAAAATAGATTGCACTGCTTGGCTGCAACCAGCAGAGGCGCTGTTGTTGATAGTCTCAACTGGCATGGGGCTGAAGAAGCTGCTTTTTGTTACATAGCATTTTGTATTATTATTCCATCCATCCATCCATTTTCTATGCCGTTTATCCTCATTAGGGTTGCGGGTATGCTGGAGCCTATCCCAGCTCTGTTTATGACCACCCATGTTTATTGTCAAATGGCATAATAATAGGCATCTTTCTTTGATCTTTACTTCTATCAAAATGGTAAAACATAAATACAACAATATATTGTTATTAATATAAATGGCAATTATTTAATTTTGAATTTCCCCCTGGTACTGATATTAGCCATTAAATCCATCTCTAGAGCAGTTTTTGAAGGGGTTACAAATTGCTTTACAAGAAAATGAATGGTAGAATAATGCAATAAAAAAGTACAGTTTAAATAATTCAGTAGGCTTTAAAAATGCTTTCACATAAAAAGACAATTGAGGAAATTAAAAAAATATATATATATGATACGTTAATGTTGTGACTAGACCCTTATCAAGTGCAATCTGTATTTTTTAATAGTACACTTTGTTTAATTACTGTGTACATATTTATTAAACCAGTCATTACTGAAATTATGTTATAATATGATTATAATTATAATATTATAATAAATACATTTTAAATTTTTTGGCCCATTGCTATCAACAGCCTCCTTAATGATTACCATACATTGGCAGTGAATTATTATTATTTTTGATCATCACCGACATTGTGTATCAGTGCCGCCTGTGTCTTTAAGAGAGAAAGCACAATGTTTAATGTGGCGGCGGCGATTGTGGGGGATCAGTGAGAGAGGACGTGTGAATTTATCAACATTTGTGCTTCCTTAGCGAGCTGTGTGCTGAGCCTCCGTCCACCGGCATGCACCCTCTCCCAAGGCTTCTTCTCCTCCTCCTCTTCCTCCTCTCACTCTCTATCACTCTCTCTCCCGCCCCCTCCCACCCGAGTGCTCCCTCTCACACACACCCATCCACACACACACACACATATACACACGCACACACGTGCTGGCAGCCACACACACGCTCAGTTGCCGTCGGGAGCGCCGCTGCTGGACTGCGGCCATCTCGCCAAGGGAAGGTAGTCCGAGCGAGGGCTGAGGGACAAAAGGGAAGGGAGTAGGAGCAGGGAACAGGACCGGGAGCCCGGCGCCAGGAAAGGAGCGACCTTTACGTTGAGGAGGGAGGAGGAGGACAGAGGAAGGGAAACAAGATCACTGTCACGGCTGCAGCGCTCCTTGACGCAGCATGGGCAATGCACCATCCCAAGGCATGTCAATCCTTCTCTGTCTCCTTATATACTCATACTATTCTTTGTGTGTTTGTGAGTGAGTAAGTGTGAGAGAGAGAGGAAGAGAGAGAGAGAGAGATGTGCAAACCAACCTGCTGACTGTCACACTCTGCCGTGCAAGATGGGGGTTGGGCTGTGCCGGAGGAGAGTGATGCTGGATGCTCGATGTCAGGTGGCCAGGAAACCCCGCTGAGGGTTAGAGGTGCTCGGGCGTAGGAGGGGGGCGGACTGGGTGGGTGGATGTGCAGGAAATGGGCAAGCACCACGAGTGAAGCAGGTAGAGCTAGTAGGGTGTGTATGTGCAGGTGTGTCACACCGGAAGACCTACGTTGCGACGTGAAGGACACAGTGGGACAGAGAATTTGAGGGTTTGATGGATGCTTATTAAAGAGAGAAGGAATGGGGGCGAGTGGCTTTTGAAGGATGAGCAGATAGGTCAACCTCTCGTGCTGTTACTTTTACCTTTTGTCCTTCACTATTGGCGAAACACTCCTTGTGAAGGTCTGGGTGATTTATTTATTTATTTATTTACTTCCCCCAAGGTTGTCATTTGGTTAGCGAGCGAGATTGCGCGAGTGGTTTTCACAAAACTCTGTGCAGATGCAGAGATGACGTTGCCATGCCTTGACTAATGATGACTTTCAAATAAATCATCACTGTGTGCAGTATTTCCCCGACCGCGGTATTAGTGTGGCACCCCGCCTCTGAAAGAACGTCAATTTAATTTGATGAAACTGTATTTTGTGTACAGCACCAGAGCACAACAAAAAGCTTTCAGGGTTTTACATTGGCAACCTTCATCCATTTTCTACAACGCACACCCTCTTTATGGTTTTGGGTAACAAGGAACCTGACTTTGAGCAAGATGATTGACATCACATGTATGTTTTTGGAATGTGGGAGGAAAACTGAGTGCCTGGAGAAAAGCCACGGTAGCACTCGGAGCACATGCAAAGTTTATGTATCTATCATGTTCCAGATCTGGCTACACTGCGCTATTTTGGTTTGTCTATGTTAAAATGCCATACAGTCAACGTAGATCATCCATCCATTTTGTATCCTGCTTATGTTGCGGGGGTTTGCTGGAGCCTATCCCAGCTGACTTCGGGCGAGAGGCGGGGGTACACCCTGGACTGCTCACCACTTGGAATTGTTAGGCGGACGTCAATAATCCGCCATCTATTTAAGGACGATGGTGATAAATGCAACCAGGGTGTGCACTGGGGTGGTAAAGTAAAGAACAACAACTTGGTGTGCTGAGATGAAGACTCGGCTGCTTCTTTGTTCACTCCCTCATCTTTTTGGGGACTGTGGAAGCTGGAGGTGGCCCAGAGGAGGAGATGATAGATGAAGGACTGAAAGGAAGTTTTCCTTGAACCCAAAAATAAGAAAGCTGGAAGGGTAAGTGGTGTGGTGACGCCGAGGGTCTCCTTTGTGGAGACATGATTCTCTCCCTGGAGAGCAAGGGTGCTCAAACGAGGTTGTTCTTCTGGAGGCTTGTAAGCACTCAATAGCCCCTAAAATCTTTTATGCTGCCTCATAGGGAAGCGCCTTTGCTTCATTCTTATTCACGCAGGAACTATCTCAGGTGATGGTAGACCTTTTGCACCCCTGTGTTTATTTGATTGCATGCTTTATTGCATTAAATCCTTGAGTACATCACAAAGGATTTGGCTCATTGTTGCAATGCGCTTTGTTTGGAAATATTAAGCTAATTCGATCCAACAGTAAAGTGCAGCTCCATTGATCCAGACTGCAATCGCCACTGGTGGCAATTAAACACAATTATTTAAGTTAAATGTCGCTAATCCGCATGCACGCCAGCCACTTGTGAGCCAGCCGATGGAAGCGGCTGGGTAAGCCCATTAGACTTCACACTACGAGGCTCAACCGCAGGAATAGCTTAAGCCGAGTCGAGCATTAAAGTCAGCGTATACTTACCCTGAAGATGCCATTGTCCACAGACGACTGATCCCGCTAACCTTCCCGTTCATCTTTCTTGAAATCTATCTATCCTATCCTGTACTGACACTTTCACATGCCCATTTTTGTGCTGCATACTGATGTGGTGTTACATCGCTGTAATTGTGGGAAGGACACTGTGTGTTTGTCAAATTTACATCTGCATAATCTTACGCCATCCGGCTTGCATCAAAAACACAAAGATAGCAGTGCTGTAGTGTTGGTCATTTAACTGCATTTTTACTAATGTGGTGTAGTATTTTCCTTTTGATGTACCGTATTTTCTAATAACAGCGGCGACTATAATGGATGCCATCCTTTAGTTAATCGCCAGGAGCATTTTCCACTTAAAAGAAATAAACGCCTTTTTTCATTTCTTAAAAATGACCAAACCTCCAATGTAGCAATCAACACCTTATGTCGAGTACACGCCTGCACAAAAAGTATTACCATTACTAGGACATCTGATGCCTCCAGTGTGTTGCAGCATTAAATCCTGTACCCCTCATTATTGCCTGCCCATATAGATACTTCCCTCATGAAAACTAATAACAGGTGGTGCCACTCTGGAAGTTATAAATGTTCTACCTTTACCATGAAATCTAATAATACACCCCTCAATAAAAGCCTTACTCCTCATTAATACCTGGCACTCACCGTGGTTCAGTAAATAAACACCCCTGGTCGCTTTATGAGGAAATAACCTCGCTAAATAGGGTATGATGCAGTGTGTCTTCACAACATTTCTTTAATGACTACCTTGTAAATGTTATTGTCTTTGTATTTGTACCTAACTTTTGAGCAGTCGTGCAACATCCAAACCAATTAAAAGTTTGTGGTACTTGCCTGCTGGTGCTCGAATGACTCTCATTTGTTGGACTCTAATTAAAAATAGAGCGACCTCACTTGTTTTCAGCCTCGTCAGTGAGCCGTCAACAGCACGACAACAATTTTGGAATGAAGAATTGCTTCAAAACCTCTTCTGGTTTGCTCTCCTCCTTTTGCTAACTTCATTATGTTAAATTCACAGGTAGACGGGCGGCGTGCGCCGGCGTGTTTGTACAGTCATTATTGTCATTATTGTCGGTTGTGCACCTGCTCCTTCTGGCGGGTCTGCACCCGTTGCACAAAGACCCACGACTTGCGCCGTGTGATTGGCTGGCGATGATGCAATGTTTCACAGCAGGCGGCGATGACACCACTCTCTCGATTTTTTTTATTTTTTCTTTAGGACATTTTTGAAAGTAATTGACCCTTCTAGGAGCAGCATTGTGAGATGATGCCGTATCCAAGGAAATCAGTTAAATATTGACACATACGCAGAGCTCGGCTTTTGTGTTTTGTGCTTGGAATTGTGAGAAAACATCCGTTATTTTGTTCTGTACAAAAAGAAGGTTTGCTCCATACAGTGTCCTTGTCCTCCCAGCAGGTTGTCTCAGCACCAGTGCCTGCCTCAGCGCGTCTGTGAGCAATCCCATACATCCAAGACGCCTAATTAAGATACACTGCCTTGGAACGTCTTATCTTATCAGCGTTTGTGAAATCAAACTTCAGCTTTCTGCTCGAGAGACTTGGCTCTCTCACGCTACTAAGATCTCAAGGTCGTTAATGATTAACTAGTTTAAATATTACATACATTTATCAAAGATCCACGCTGCACCTCCGAGGGGTACAGACTTGATACATGCTCACAGTGATGACAAGACAAATAATGCATGATTTAGATGGGTTGGCATGACCATCATAACATCACCATGGCCATTTTTCCTGTTTAGCGTTCTTAAAACCTGCAGCGCTAAATATGTCTGTCATGCCAAAATGTGTCATTAAGTTCAAACGTGAAGTCGCAGCAATCTGTTCTGATTCATTTCACTCGGATTTGATGAAAGAGTTGACTAATATTTAATCATTTTTTCTTGATGGACCTGACCTAGGAGATAAATTAGCCTCTCAAAAAAAGTTAATTAGAGCAAATTTGTAGCATTGGATTGCGTTAGTTAAGGCAGTCCATCACCTTCCTGTCATGTGGAAGTTTGATTAGTTAGCCTTAGCACTGTATATTATTTGTTTCCTCATGGCTTGAATATTAGTGCCTTTGGGATTTGGGGTACCAAAGGTCAGAGGTAGACACACTCGTGTTCACCGCGGTTCCCTTCCTGAATGGGAAGAAAGATGTCCTTTTCTTCGTAGATGATTTCCTGCCTTACAGTGCGTCTGGCTGCTAAGATGTCACAGGTGTTCCCTTGCTTTTTACTCACCTGGTTGATGACGACTTCCTGGCCCTTGTGCTCCCACACAAATAGCGCCGAGCAGGGAAATTTGAGTGTTCCCTAAAATGCCTCCGAGAACAAAGAGCGCAACGGCAAGAGGCACTTTTGGAGGAAATGAGCCTGACGGCGCTTGCGAGGCGCTGGCAGAAGCTGTAATATTTTTTCGTTTTGCCTCCCAATGCTTCCCTCCTACGTTCTCCCCTTATCAACTCTGATTTTCATTCCCCAGATGCTCTGGCAGGAATACAAAGCAGGCAGCACAGGCAGTGATGATTCTGGGGCAGATTAGCCTCCTTCTGCTCTCCACCGGATCCAACTTATTACGCGTCCCGTTCTGGTTTTGGCCTCACTCGTCCCGTTCCTATGCCATCGTTGTGCTGTTTTGCCCTTCCTCGCCGCTTGACTCCTGCCTGCTCTCGCTTGTCTGACTTTATTCATCAGACCCGTAACCTGAAATCCCCCGAGTGATGCTGATGAAGTATCGCTTGACAAATTTACCAAGCCTGTGTCTGAGCCGCCTCTGGGCTTTGGAGAGATTTACAATAGTTGTGCTTTCCCCGTCAGCTTTTAATGTCTTTTATTTATGCACAGAGCAATACTTGGCACATGTGGGCACGCCTTGTGTGTGTAGCAAAAACACCAAAGCATTACATTTTTCATTTTAGGTGAAGTAACTATTTTTGTCTTTGTAAAATGCCCTAACTGACATAATCAGGCTCTCCTGCACAATCCAATAAGTCGACAGGACTGAGTTATATTATTTGGATTGGTTAGCCTTTTGTACTTTTCCGTTTTGACAAAGTAACCAGTTCCTATGTTGTAAAATCCCTAAAAGTGACACTTTATTACAAGTGCAACGTAGAAGAGCTGTTTGTTGTTGCTTAGTAAACACAATTACATAAAAACTACTTAATGACTCCTCTACACCATTAGGGAGTTGTGCCATGAAAAAACAACTCCGTTTTTGTGCACAGCAAGGGATTGTGCAGTATCTTCAACCTAAGACAAACTTTCAAAAGAATACAGCATTGCCTTTGGCCTTGCCAGGAGTTGTTATTGCTGGGTTGCATGTGACAGCAAGTCACACAAGCTGTCATCACCGTCGTAAACGGACGAGCGGCAACCAAGCGTAGCTGTAGCTAGAAGTCAGGCGAAAATTCCGCTTGCTGGTGCTGCTCTCGCATGTAAAAATTGTTCAAATTTTGGATTTCAGACAGAGTTCCTACTAATGCGCACAGAAGAGGCTTCCTTTGGTTCTCCTGACCTCCAGAGCAGCACCCCGGCTGCTTAGAGCATGTGTCTGACAAAATTCAGCCAAAACGGTGTGGTGTTCCGCCTGGAAGCATGCCCGGCGATGCTCCACGGAGGGCAGGGAGGTATGGTGAGGACCGGGGCTTCCAGTAGCCCGGAAATAGTGCGTGAAATTTGGCCAAAATGGCAAGCGGTCACCGTCTCCCTGGAAACCAAGGGGGCTCGACTTTGAAGCTAACACTTACGCCCAACAGCGTAATGATGGACCCATATAAGAATGTATTCATGCAAGCTGTTTTGTTGTAACAATGGACAGCAACCTCCGGCGTTTATGTGACATCACCACCAGATCACCAATAGTAGACAAATGCTTTCATGAAGTCAAAGCCAAGAAAGTGACATAGTCACAACAATAACATTTAATGATATTGTGTTGTGATATTGTGTATGTTGTTTCGGCTGTCAGGTGTAATCATGTCATTTTTCACGGCAAAATATTTGTTTCTATGACATTTTCAACATAAATAATATCCAACATCCTGTAATATCAACAGTCAACAAAGTTTTGTTTAGTTGACCCTTTTAGAAGTCACCACTGACTTATATGTATCTCATAGCGGATATGCTTACATTGTGCAGGTGTGCGTTGTGTTGTCTAAGTGTAGATGTCATTTTTAGTACCTATATTTCCAACACCCAGTCTAGCTTGACTTGATGTCCAGTGTCAGGGCGACATTGCATGTGAAGGCTACGGCCGCGCCCCGACCCAACTGCCACAAACTATCAGGGCAGCGACTATGAAAAGGTCACATCCTTGTTGTTTCCACCCCCTTGAGATGGACCTGTATCCCTCCTAGTTCATACAGTGCTTGATGTGTTCCTCGCCTCGCCATCGATCAGACAGGGCCCCGCATCCATCTCCTCCCTCTGATGCATTAATGGGAAAGCGAGGGCTGTAACGCCCCGTGCATGGCATTGATGTGTTTGAAACACTGCCAGGGAGCAACACCAGCGCAAGGCAGGCTGAAGAAATATACTACTGCTGAGATTTTCTTGAGCAGAGGAGAGTGGATTCTGCAAGATGAAAATGATTCATGTTCAGTTTGGTTGTTAGCTAGACATCCATTGGTTATTGTTTCAGCAGCTTGTATTGTTTGACCTTCTTCAGTCGATATCAGGAGTTCTATTGAGGTAATCGCGGCCAAGGTTCCTACAAGGTCGTAATGCTATTGTGATACTCCTGCTGCTGGTTTGTTGTTTTTTAGTCGCAATCACAGAGATAAGCCCATTTCTCTTTCTTTGAGCTGAAATCAGGCGGCTGCCGTGATGTCACAGATGAGGCAGTGGGTGTCTGCTGCAGTCGTTTTACACGGAACATTGTGTTTGTTCTGTCTATTGTTGCAGCATATCTACTCACTGTCTGCCTCACGCTTCATTACCTGACATCTATATTTTCTATGAGTGCTGCAGGTCAGAGGGCACACAATTCTTGCGATGCCAGTTAATGATGGAGATACGAATGTAAGATGTTTGGTTCTACAAGAGAATATAACAGCACCCTTTGTGTTTAACGCTGCTTGACAAGTGGGTCTCTGCATTAGTGGCGGTGCAAGTCTATGGTTCACGGCGCTGCAAACACACACATTAGATAAACGCCAGCGATCCCCCCGACGTGCTTCCGGGCGTGGGGGGGTCTGTGAGTGTGGAATGGGAAAAGGCCTGACATATCTGCAGGAAAAATAAAATCATTGCTGCTCTGGTTTTCAGGCAAATGCAGATCTGCAGAAAGCGGCCATGAGAGGATATTTGCTTTCCTTCAGTAACCCCTTTGACGTGATATCGGAGTTCATCTGCTGGTTGACTGACTAACTTTGTCGAGCACGTGCTATCTCCTGCTACCTCCTACTGTTACTAGGAAACAGGAGGCTGACTGCGGTGCGGCCGTGGAAACGTGGCGAGCCGGCGGCCAGAAAGATGTGAGGGGGTTAAAAACCCAAATAAAAGCTTGATGATGTGTACATAAAAATAGTGGGCCCCTGCCTCGTTTCTCCCAAACCTTTAATAATGGACTTGGTGAGAAAAGTGCGCTCCACACCTCATAGCAATTTTATGATATTGACATACAGTATGTAAAATAAACAAGGGAAATCAACGTGAAAACACTGCTCACTGAAGGGTGGGGGGCAAAATCCTGAAATAGCAGGCAAAATTGAAAGTTACTGTATAACCAATTTGCATATTAAAATTGATATTGCCATATCAGCTATAAATATTTTAAACGTACCTTAAGTTAACATCAGTAGAAATCTTGAAGATGCTGTGCATGTTTACAAAGTATTTTTTCTCTTTAAATGGTTGTGGCTTGCATATTAGTGTGCTCTAAAGTCCAAAAATAAGTGAATGTGAGTGAGGGGCGAGTACGCACTGTATTTCCACCGTCAATTTTAATGCCGAGTCTTTTTTTGTTTGTTTTTTTGGAAGTGGTCATATCCAGAACCCCAGGCTTACACAAGTAATTTGATGGGAATGAAACATTGCCTTCAAAACAACTGTGGAAAGTTCAGAAAAGTCAAGATATGTCAAGAAAACTTCATCCTGCACAATACACACAACAGATTTGATGCAAAAGCATGCCTGAAAGCCACAAAACTAAATTGTAAGTAGCTGTAAGTAGTCAGAAGGCTAAAAGGCCGTGGGGTTGGGGTGCCCTGCTTTAGAAAACATCAGTCAGTGGCTTTGCTGGCGCTAGCTCAATGACACCTGTGGACATAGCCCTGTTTGGGTCATTGCTCACTGATACAGATAATCACTCGTAAAATGACATATTAAAGCCATTCAGGCCTAGTAGAGCCGAGGCTCGCTCCCTAAAAAAACACCTTTGCAGTCTCGCATGTTGTACTTAGCGGTGTTGTAAAGGTGTTCACATCCACAATAAGCTCAGTCTATTTCACTGAAGAACCGTTGTTAGGAGCAGCAATAAAAATAGACTCATTGAGTAGAGTAGAATAAAGTCAAGTTGTTTATTAAAGGTTTTGTGTCGTTCATGAATCTACCTAATAGGGCTGAGATCTTGCACTGCAATGTAGTGAAGAAATGTCGGGAAACAAAAAAAACATGAAAACCTTGCTGAAAATTGTGCTTATTGGCTGCATATCTCGTCGCTCTGCGGGAGCGTGTTATCGATCCAACCTTTTGTCCCAGCGTCCAGAAGCATTGCACTTCCTCCTGGGCTCGCTCATTGGCAGATGCTCTCCTGCTTGGCCAGGAAGTTGCAGGCTGCAGCTCCCTCCCTCACACGTCCCCTTGGCGCAGCATAGTGCCAAAGGCCGGCACAGTAAAATATCCACACCGACGTCTGGATGGCAGCAAGGAAGCATCGTTGTGGTGTAAAAAGCTTCCAGGGTGACCCCGCCCCCCACATGTTTGAGCATGCAGTCAAACGAGGGCGGTGATGTTGTTTGCCTGGTCGTGTCAACTACGAGCAATAAGGTCCGCAGAGGTGTTGCGTGTGGTCTTTTATTATACATGCGAGGCACCTTCCTGACTCGTGTCTCTTCTGCAGTCGTCAATCATCACATTTTTATTTATTTTTTTGTTCCTCACCCTCAAGCCGCGCTGACGCCCTGTCAACCCGGATCACAGCCTCAGATATTCATGGCGGTGCATTGCGCTCCAATCTTTGCTGGCTTTGTGAAAGTGTGGAAAATGTTCTCTCCCTTGTTTTGTCGCTACAATGTGGTCTCTTTGTGACCATTTCCGAGTGCTGATAAACGTTCTAGCTTAAAACATCCCATAATGACAAGTGGCAGTTGGGGAGGCGGACAGCATGACTCACTCCTGGGGATAAAAGAGGAGAGCTGTTGTTTGCGTCTGTGGATTTTACTGAATCCCACAACAGCAAACCTCTTAAGGGACTTATTATAGAAAGTAAACTTAGATATCATTTAGAGTAATTGGTGTACAGCCTGTATAGCAGTTCTTCGGTTCCAGACCCCTGCACTTTGACACACTTTGTATTTATTGTCATTAAACGACCACACCCAAGTAGTGTTTACTATTCTTTTACTTTTACTTTTACTTAGTATCTTTTACTATTCTATATCCTAATTAAGGGTTTTAACACTATTAGAGCTCCCTTAGACATAATATAACACCCCTATAGTCCCCTTTACACTTGTATTACTCGATGTAGTAGTCATAGTAAGAGAAAATAAGACATAACATATATAACACATACATTTTTTTCTGGGCCGTGTACTTCCTGCCATAGCTATCAATGTAATGTAATGGTGGCTGAATGACACCACATCAGGATAGCCATAAAGTCCCTCGTTTATTGAGGTTACTTGTTTGCACACCCAAACATGATCAGTTAATTTTTTGCAGGTAGGATTCCTTTTTTCAAGTAAATATTTTTGTAGCTAGCACATAGAAAATATTATTAGAGCCCTCGAGACATTAAATAACATCCCTATAGTCGCCTTTATACTTGTTTTACCCAATATAGTAGATATAGTGGCATAAAATAAGCCATTTAAAACACAAGGAATCCTCATGCTTATGGGCGCCTCAGTAAATGTGTTCCGAATGTGTGTAGGACAGGAAGTGACATCGAGGGTTCAAAGTTTTACTATGTGGCGAGGGACGACTGTACTCACTTCCGTCAGATACTGACACTTAAATTTCTGTGGTGTGATTCCGTTGCCTGTCCGTTTCCTGCCCTTGTTGGGTTTCTTTGTATACGGCAATTAGATTTGATGGAAATTAGGTTCCGTACTTAATGAAGTGTCAGTCCTTTTAGGGGTTGATTTGACACTCCAAAGTTAACCGCCCAAGCAAACAGACTGTCAGTGAATCGTCGCGCTTTAAATTGAACAGGATAATCAGTCCATAGTGTGTAATAAATGCAAGTGGCTGCCGGCCCGAGTCGATGCAAATTGCTTTGTAGCTCACAGACGCACACGTCGACTGTCCTGTTCTCGGTGGCAGCCCCGCCGTCTCTGATGATGTCAGGCCGTCGTTGACGAGAGGGGACACCAAGTCGACGCGCCCTCGTTATAGGTTAGCGTCTCCACAGAGCACGCTGCAGTTGATGATTTGTAGTGGCTTTCTGCGCCCCCAAAACACACGCAGCATGTAAACACGTCTTGTTTTAAAGCCCCTTCACTGCAATACGAGTCTGCATTTGTCAGGGATTAATGGAACCCTTTTTTTTATTAGTAGCGCGCCTTTGCTCACTTTATATTATCAGGCTTTTAAAACTCTTAAGTGGAGAGAATAGTTATTCAATTCATTTGTCTCTATTAGAAAATGGTGATAGTTAAACAAAGGAAGCGAATGATCCATCGGTAATTACTGAGACACGGACAAGAGGTAGGATTAAATAAGATCGGCCTCTTCCTACTCCTTGTGTAAACATTTTTACAATCACTTGTGATCGTGTAAACGCGATGTTCCTCAATGTGTCGTGTTAAGAATGTTCGAATGTGCAGACATTTCAAAATATGAACCGATTGTGGTTGCTAGGTGTGTGTGTTTGCATGTGGCAAATATTTTGGAGTGATTCATGGCTGCATGCTAATGAGCCCTGCTGCAGATGTCTGGCAGAGGCCGCGTCGTGCCTTCAAGTTAACTCCGGGAGAACCGATGCGTGACTTTTTGATTTTCCTCCCGATTCTTCCCATCCCTCCCACATTGATCTGCGTCGCTTCGTGACATTTGCACCATGCGTCGCACCGCCCAAGGCAATCCGATTAATCACAGGGAGTCGAATTGATTTGATGAGTTGTTTGGGATTGAAGCTTTCAAACAATGGAAGTACACGGGATAGCAACAATAAAGCAATAATGGCTTAAAAAATGTGCAAAGTCCCGTCTTCTTTTTTTCCCCGGCGTTGAATAGACTCACACTGCCTCAACTTTATCGATTTCTCCTCCCGCAGCTCTGCTCGTGGGTCTATACAAGTTCAAGGCTTTTTCTTCATCTTCTGGATCCTTCTCCGGTGCCTGCACTGTATATCAGTGGTTTGCGCAGCTGTTTCCAGTGGGTCCCATGTTTTAGCCAGGGAATTGTGTTTTAAAATGTGTAAAATCAGTGTTTATGAATGCTCCGCATATTCGCTTGCTATGCCGGCGTGTAAAACATGCCACGTTCCAAGCTTGAATGGAAGAACATCAAGTGGAGATGTGCCATCCGTGTGACACACAGCTGCAGATATCTGCTGGTGTAATCGTGCCGTAAAGCGACAGCGCTGAAGTTGTGTTGAAAACACTCCCTTAATATGATATATAATATGATATATGAGAAGTTTGAGGTCATTGGGGGGAGATGGTGAGTCCTGCAGCCAAACCAGTTGAAAATCACTATTTGTTCAAATTCTAAAACAATTTTTTTATATGAAATAATGGAAATAATCTGTTCCAGGGTCAAACAGTGGCCATCATAAAGTGATAAGTAACATTTTAAAAATCTTAGCTAACATATGAGTGTAAAAAAAGTTATCCATATATATAATATTACCGTCTAAAAAGAAGTCAACCGCTACAGATTACACCATACATTCAATTCAGCATTTTATTCTGGGTCAATAGACTGCCCATCCTTACACAATGCTGGCTGTCTGGTGTTGTCACATTCTGGAGCTTTTATCTCCTGAAAGAGTGAATGCATTCATTTTTTCAGCCCACTAAATGAGATTTAAAGTGACTGTAAGTGTTGCCAAAGTAAGAACAGTCACCCATCCTTTTGGTTGCATGATTCTGTGAGTGTCTTTTTGTTTTGATCTAAAGTGGTTTCTTTTTTTCCCCTGGAAGCTTTCAGTGCTGAAATGTTTACTTTGCCTGCATGACCTTGGAAAAACTGTTTTTAGGGACTTTTTGCCCATTGGTGTAGTTCTTCTCATTGATAAACATTCTTTGGTGTGTTTTCAGGCTTTGTCAACTGTCTGGTATCCCTCAAGGTTGCAATAAAAACACTCTGCTAATGAGCATTTTCAGGATCAGGACTTTCCCTGCACATATTTACTATGTACAGTATGTGCACATTAATGTAGTAAAGGGAACACCTTATAAGCACAAACACAACAGTGCTGCGTACAAACATTACAATTTAAATTACAGTAAATGCTCAAATGAATGCCTCTATTCAGTTTGACTCCTTTAGTCACCGGGTGCATTGTCTACAAAAGCAAAAATAATCTCTAATTAGTGCCTAGTCAAAAAATGTGGCTGTAGGCAACATCCTGATGTGTTTTTTTTTATTTACTAACCTCCAGCTCAACTGGGAGTTTTAATGTACTAAACATCATAAGATGTCAGCAGCTGCATGTGAAGCATCATGAGTGCTTGACATCTTTTATGTAGCTCGGCATGCGCTTGAAAAAGTTGGCTTTTGGTGTGAAGCTCATGCGTTTCACGCGTTCAGAAAAAAACTTGTGGGCACAAGCACTAGGCCTGGGATGACAATACATGAATAATTTAATCACACAATAAATGAAAAAGAACTCAATAATTGCCGTGTGCATTTGTGTCTGTTTTCCTCGGCAGGAAGAGGATTCTCTCTGTGCATTGGTTTGGCTTTCCATAGAACAGTGGCATGAACGGAGGGGGGCCTTTTGTCATATAGTCTCTTTAACTCGGTGCGTGTAAGCAGGACCGGTAACATACACGCAGAGTGCAGAAGAGTGTAATGTAGTAGAAATTATGTTTGTAGATTGCAATACATTGTCATATTTATTTTTTCATAGTACTTTTTGTCTTCTTCTTGAATTGGGTCGTCTTTTGAACAGTCTCCATTAAATAAAATATGAATATAATATAATATGATGCTATAATACAAAGCTTTCAAAGCACATTTTTAGTTGCTAACCATTGTTGTAACAGGCCTCGTATTGATTTGTAAAATTGTCTGCATGAAAATTTACCTTTTGATGGCGTTCGTCCTTAGTATCATGTTTATTTTTTCTTTTTAACAACTTCTGCGTCCCTTAGCTGCAGGTTGAGTGTCTTCTTCTGCCCTCAAGTGTCCCTAACAAGACTGATGTACTACCTCCACCAGAGGTGGGAGGCGGTATTGCAACTGACTGTCTCACAGGTAACAGCCCTCATGTACAGTCCTGCATGAAGCCCTCGAGGCCGTAGGTGCAAAACGAAATGTGTTTTGCAACCCTCTGGGTGGCGTCGGTGACCCATGGGTCGCAGCCTTATGGTTAAGAATCTCTTATATATACATTTTATATACTTTATATTCACTACACACAGAGTGAAATAATTTGTTGATTATAGTTTACAGTTAATAAAGAATTTCAGTGTAACATCTAATCAGCTAATCTTTTAGTGTGCGTTGAACTCCTGAATCATCACTTTTGTAATTGTATCTGCAATACTGGACGGTTTTCCTGCAGCAGGTATCCACTGACATGCTTGAAAATGAATGAAGTGATGTTAGGCCGTGACACTTAAATCCAATTTACTCCATTCAACAAATAAATGTTACCGTCTCCAGTTTACACGGGCCAGAGTGCTGACACGCTCCACTGTGGCTTTGCACCTGTCTGTCATTCATCACCATCATCATCATCATCATATTATGCTGGCCTCTTAGATGCGCCGTCACTGTAATTGGACTGCATCTAAAAGAGAGGCGCGTTTATGATTGATGGAGTGACATGAAAGAATCCCACTCGCTCTCCACAAGAAGAGCTTCAGGAGTGTTTGGGTGTTATCTGTGCGATGCTATGGCGTAATCTGGCTGTAGATTTCGACAGCCGCCGTCTTGTGCGCGTGTTTATCACGGCCCGTCAGCACAAACGGGAATCAGATTCTTTATGTCTTATGACAGCAAGGCACCATCATGCTGTCTGATTTCTCTGTCAGCTTTGATGCATTTCACTCAGTGACTTAGGAACATCTTATTCAGGGATTTTTAGGAGTTTGGAGAAACTTCACTCTTCCTTATGCATCTGATGCCTTGATACAAAACTGTAAAAAATGTTCTTTATTTCATTAAAGGATAGCATTTTTATAGTATTGAATCTAATTATATACAAAGTAGTTTTATTTTTTTAATCTATTGGTTTATTGTCGTAGTTGTGTTTGCATTTGTTGCATCCACTCTATACTTCATGATAGTGACTTGTTTCTAATATTTTGTTTTCCGTGCAATGAGAGAAACTGGTAAAAATATTTTTTAAAAATGTGTATGCCTAAAATTTTAGTTAAATCATGGATTTATTTTAGATAAATAACAAATATTTTAGTTAGTAATGTAATTGTACTGTTATTTTATTTATTATTTAATATTATAGTGCATTTATTAAATTACAAAGTATATATTGACATTGATGCTATGTTACTAAATATAATATAAAATATTTCTAAATAAAAAAAAATTATGGGGAGGGTGGGCTAGATGACATCATTGACCATGACACACGTCCATGTCATTTTTACAAAAAGTGAACAAAATAAGCAAAAATATAAACATGTTTTCTTCTTCTTTGCTTTTTTATGTCACAGGTAAGACATAGCTACGTGTGAGTGCTTTTAGATGGGCGGGGGGGCCAAAATATTGTTAATTTAGTATAATTTCATTTTACTCTTTAAAAGAAATGAAAGAGGAATAAAGCTGATGAGCCATACAATGAAGTTATGGGAAAGAGTAGTTGAAGCTAGACTAAGAGCAAATGTGAGCATTTGTGAGCAGCAGTACGGTTTTATGCCAAAAAAGAGTACAACAGATGCAGTATTTGCTTTGACGATGTTGATTGAGAAGTACAGGGAAGGTCAGAGGGAGCTGTATTGTGTTTTTGTAGATCTGGAGAAAGCTTATGACAGGGTGCCCAGAGAGGAACTGTGGTTTTGTGTGAGGAAGTCTGGAGTGGCAGAGAAGTATGTTAAAGCGGTGCAGGACATGTACGAGGACTGTAAGACAGTAGGGAGGTGTGCTGCAGGTCTGACAGAGGAGTTCCGAGTGAAGGTAGGACTACATCAGGGATCAGCTCTGAGCCCCTTCTTGTTTGCTATGGTGATGGACAGGCTGACGGACGAGGTTAGACAGGAATCTCCATGGACTATGATGTTTGCAGATGAAATTGTGATATGTAGTGAGAGCAGGGAACAGGTGGAGGAGAAGCTTGAGGGGTGGAGGTTTGCCCTGGAAAGGAGAGGAATGAAGGTCAGCCGCAGCAAGACGGAGTACATGTGTGTAAATGAGAGGGACCCAAGTGGAAGAGTGAGGTTACAGGGAGAAGAGATAAAGAAAGTGGAGGATTTTAAGTACTTAGGGTCAACAGTCCAGAGCAATGGAGAGTGTGGAAAAGAGGTGAAGAAGCGTGTGCAGGCAGGCTGGAATGGGTGGAGAAAAGTGTCGGGTGTGATGTGTGATAGAAGAGTTTCAGCTAAAATGAAAGGAAAGGTGTACAAAACTGTGGTAAGACCAGCGATGTTGTTTGGTTTAGAGACAGTGCCGCTGAGGAAAAGACAGGAGGCAGAGCTGGAGGTAGCAGAGATGAAGATGCTGAGGTTCTCTTTGGGTGTGACCAGGATGGACAGGATCAGGAATGAGCACATCAGAGGGACAGCACATGTTAGAGGTTTTGGAGATAAAGTCAGAGAGGCCAGACTGAGATGGTTCGGACATGTCCAGAGGAGAGATAGTGAATATATTGGTAGAAGGATGCTGAGTTTCGAATTGCCAGGCAGGAGGCCTAGAGGAAGACCAAAGAGGAGGTTTATGGATGTAGTGAAAGAGTTCATGAAGGTAGTTGGCGCAAGAGAAGAGGATACAGAAGACACAGTTAGATGGAGGCAATTGATTCGCTGTGGCGACCCCTAACGGGATAAGCCGAAAGGAAAAGAAGGTTACTCTTTAAAAGAAAATGCACTTTTTGGGGGCAAGTTTGCCCATCATCCACAATTTTTGTGTAAGATATGAGTACATGTTTTTCTGTATGTGGTAAATATTGAAAAACTGCTAGGACGTGGCAGCTAAGAATGCAATGTAATGGGATTCACCTATTCCGCCTATAAAACCCTCTATTACAACACGTCTGAAAACGCTCCAATCATGTTTTATTATTTTATATTGTTTTACCCGCCGTGACTATGTAATAACAGGCACATTCGACATACAGTATTTATTTATTTATTATTGTTTACAGTATTTTTGTAATTGCTGCAGCTTACAGTGGCTTACGTTACCTCTCGGCAGTGACCTGAGGCGCTATGTCACTACACCAGGAAAGTAGTTCTTTGATGTTAGCTCCTACAATAACAATATCTCTGTAGCTTGGTTAATATGCAAGTCACCTCCTGTAAATGAAACACTTTTTGCATTTTTGGAGTTTCATAGGAGTTTCATATGCTTCCCATTATACGCCTTCTTAGCTGTTTTTCTCGCACTGAAAAGGGAAAAACGTGTTTGTGTTTTATAAGGATTGTGCATGATGGACACATTTTTATTTTTTTTTTAAGTGCAGTTTCCTTTAAGTCTTGGAAAAATGCCAAAGTTAAATTGGGAAAGATATTTTAGGAGGAAAAGGGTACTTATAATCTTTTATTAGGACTTTTTGCACAAATGTATATATAAGTTGCTACGTGCACTTTATTAGCCTTGGGCAAATACACAGACCACCACCTTCCACTAGCTCCTCTGGTGATCTTTGCCATCATTTGTCCTCCAACTAACCATGCAAATATATTTTTTCTTTCTTTGTTGCTTTTCTCTGCTTGTTCTGGACAATTTAAAACAAACAATTTGTCTTCCAGCGTGTCCTGTTTCTTGCTGTAAGGACTGGACTTAGCAAACAGTTGTGTGCTGTGCACACACTCCTCGGCCCTTCACGACAAGATCAGGAGATTAGAGACAGCTTGTTGTCATGAACAAGCTCAAGCGTGTGTGTGTTTGCTCAAATAAAAAGCATGATTACCACAGGACATATAATCAGGCGGGATAAGCTGTGGATATAGCATTGGACAAGTGGCCCTTTTGCCTACAGGAAGTGAGAGTGTCAGAGTTGTTTTCCCCCCACAAATGGCAGATGTTGAATTTTACTTTCTAGGCCGCCACATTTTTGGTGCGAGCCATTGTGCCGGGGTCGGCCGGTGCCGTCCCCGCAATCATGCTCGGCATTAAGGGAAGCGAGTTTTCATCTCGGAAAGCTTTTCAAAGAGCGAGAAGTGGGAAGTGCCGCCGCTGCCCCCGAGCTCTCGTCTTGGCCAATGTGGAGGATGCTGAAAGGGAGTCAAGAGCAACGAATGCTGCTTTTGTGTATGTTCACTGTCACATATAGGTCATTTCCCCATGTTGACATAACCACTGAGGGCAAGTGTATTCCGCGGATCAAATGTTATGACTCAGGTTGGACATGTTGGGATGTTTGGTGAGGATTACCAGATGTTCCTGTCCGATTCGGGCCAGGTGTTGATGTTAGGATGCGAGGATGCTGTCGTAGGAGGTAAGCAGGCTTCAGCTCTACAGCTACATCTCTCTCTCGGTTTTAAACAGCCATCTGCGCCAATTTGTGCCGGTGTGCTCGTACCCTGCAGGATAGCAACTTTTTTGAGCAGCTCCCAAAATACCTATTCCCTCCATGTTTGTTGGTTTTTGCTTTGTGCAGCTTTTAGCTCAAACAAACTACTGGCGAGCTTCATTGTCATGAATCATTCAAGCCTACTGTGGCTGTTTTCTCTGTACACTACTTTCTTTTTGTTTTGTTGCCAGCTGAGTTGGAGGATGTGTCAAACTGGTTTGGGATTTTAGGGTATGTTTACATGACAATAGCCTACTATACACAAGAGAAACTCACGGGGCAACAACAAATGATTAGCTATAAGAAAAAAACCCCTGTTCCGGCAAGTAAAGTCCGGTTTAAACACTTTATTCAGCAACTCCAACCAGGCTTTATTATGCCTAGCACCTACTACATTGTGAATAAAATTATACCCCACATGCTTAAAGAAGTAAAGAGGTAAATAAACTCTCAGCATGTATATTTTTTGAATGTTGAGGAAGTCAGAATAGCCGGCAAACACCCAAGTCTGCAAGGGGAGAACATGCAAACTCCACACAGAGATGTTCAAAAGGGGATACAGACCTACAAGCTCCTGGTAGTGAGGCCAACATGCTAGTCACTAGATCACTGTGCATGCCCATTACAACAAGATATGTCCTGGGAAAACAGGACGTGTCACCCAATAAGTAGACTTACTTGCAAAATCAAGTACAATCACATCCAATTCCAAAGGTGTGCACACTTGCATATGTTTTCTTTATTACAGAATTGCTTTTTGTTTTTTCCCCCCTGATGCCGATTCACCGGATTGAGGCAGCGTCTGTAGTGACGCGGACTCTGCACCGATCTGTCGTGGTGAAACGAGAGCTGAGCCAAAAGGCAAAGCTCTCGATTTACCGGTCGATCTACGTTCCTACCCTCACCTATGGTCATGAGCTTTGGGTAGTGACCAAAAGAACAAGATAGCGGATACAAGCGGCCGAAATGAGTTTACTCCGCAGGGTGGCTGGGCTCTCCCTTAGAGATAGGGTGAGAAGCACTGTCATCCGGGAGAGACTCGGAGTAGAACCGATGCTCCTCCACATTGAGAGGAGACAGATGAGGTGGCTCGGGCATCTGGTTAGGATGCCTCCCGAACGCCTTCCTGGGGAGGTATTCAGGGCACGTCCAACCGGTAGGAGGCCTCAGGGAAGACCCAGGACACGTTGGAGAGACTATGTCTCTCAGCTGGCCTGGGAACGCCTCGGCATCCGCTGGGAAGAGCTGGACGAAGTGGCCGGGGAGAGGGACCTCTGGGCTTCCCTGCTTAGGTTGCTGCCCCCGCGACCCGACCTCGGATAAGCGGAAGAAAATGGATGGATGGATGGATGCCGATTCAAATGTGCAGTGAGTTTGGTCACTTTAACTTGCTTAGCCAAGTCTGCGGTATTCGCCAGGTGCCTGTGTTACAAAAGCAAATAAACACCAGTCTATAATTAGCGCAGAACAAAAACATTAACAGCTGTGGCTGTGGGCAACCCCCTAATGTAGTTTCTGCATTTGAAGTATCATGAATGCTTAGCATCCAGCAGCATCCAGCATCCATCTACCTCTGCATGCGCTTTCAAATGTTGATACTGTGAAAAGTGGCGTACTATTATTATTATTATTATATAATGATTTCCAAGAACTAATGTTAATACATAAGTTCATTAACATATTAGGATATTAATACCGGTTGAGCAGTCTGGTCTTTACTGCAAGTACAACACTGGTTCTGTTGCTGCTGTTCTGCAATATACTTGTGTGTGGTCAAAGAGAGTTATATTTTCCTTTATTAAAGTTTGAAAAAATGCTTATTATAGTATATGAATGAGTTTTTCCATTTTAGAAATAACAGTTTGTCTTCAATTATTCTTTTCTGATTCCAAATAACAGCCCATTTGCTTTGTGGTTTAGGTAAATAAACGACCCGGATATAATTACAGAGTTTACTGTATTTTCATTTTCAAAAACTGCCACTGAAGGATCTCTCTCTGCCTGCGCTCACTTGATGAGGTTAATTTTGCGCGTGACTAACACAGAGGTCCTGCCAAAATATGAGCCGTAAGCGTTTTTTGGCAAAGGACTGTCAACGGCGTCGACACGTTTTGCTCTCTTAGCCTTTCAAAGTCACTTTCTTGAATGACCGAAGAGCAGACAGTGCCTTGGCCAATTAGCCGGCTCCATTCCGCTGAACACACTCTTTGAAGGGCGCCGAAATCCACTGGCTGGCGGAGAGTATCTGTGAAGAAAAATGAGCATCGATTGCAAAGCGCTATCGCTCGGCGCTGTATCGATAATAACCACTGATGAAGGTCGGTAGGAGGGGAAAGCTGAACCCTCCGCCTCTCACGATCGAACTTTTAGATGGTATCTGATCAGGTGTTGATCACTCAGGAAGACGGTAGTTACGAATTCCGTCTCAGCGGGAAGACAATCCATTGAAATACTTCTGGTAATGCCCTTACCCCTCAGCTATGGGGGTTATTGGGTATTGTTAGCTCATCGGTCAGCCAACGCTACGCCATTTTTCTTACGTTTTGTACTGTGGTTGTAAGGTCACGGTTTTAAATTACTTCACGTTCTTTTCTGTATGTAAAACTATATTTACTCTATTTTTGTTAATATTTTTGTGCGTTTAGTTTTATCGGGTTTGGTTTTTTGACATTTTGGAATGAATGAAACCAAGATTTCACTGTATTTATTTATGGAGCAGACACACCATATGCAAAGCAGTGCCTATCACCCACTCAATGTGTACCGTTGTACCGTACCGAAAAAATCCGTTTAGAAATGCATGTTTGTACCAGCCAGCATTCACAGAGAGTGATTTCCTTGCCTTAACATTTTGCATTTGAGTGAGTTTTGGGGCGTCAACACTTTGATGCCAAAGCAATGTCAGGCTATTAAATGGCACCCCAGTTGGGATTCATTTTCAAAAGCATTACGCATGAATTGAGTCAACAAAGGCCTCAGCTCCACGCCAATCATCCCTCGCCTGACAGGAATGCTGCTTTGTTCCAGAAACAAAGTGAAAGTGCGGCACAGAGAGGAATGTTGTTTGGCCCGATGTGACGCCAGCAAACAAGGGACGTTGATGAAGAGCGGCGCTTGGGTGGGGGGTGTTGGAAGGAAAGGAGTGTGCGTGATTGAGATAAGCGACAGATATACGGGAAGCCGGGCGCAAGTCCTCTCCCCCGCACACACTGGAATGTCGGAGATAGCACCCGCTCAAAACGCTGAAGCCGGGCTGCAGTCGTGCAAGGGTGCAGAAATAGGGAGGATGCCTGTACCTCACAGAGCATTCAAGCTGAGCCAGAGCGGAAAATAGACAGCTTGGGATGATGGCAGTTTAGCTCATGCCCTCTGTCCGTAATACCCTGCACTTTTCTTGCGGGATAACTCCATCCAGCACGTAATTATATCCCACCAAAAACAGATGAAATTTATTTTGCAAACAAAACACTTTCTTGTGCTTCCATGTACTGCAGGTGCATGTTGCACTGAAAAATGCAAAAGATGTTGGATTATGTGGTCCTCTACAACCATGCTTTTCCAATTTAATTCCACCAGCATGTGGGAAAAATGTAGTCACATGACTGTGTTTGTGTAAAAACACAGCACCAGTGGCGGCAGCTCCATTATGTAGTGTTATCTTTTGGTAGTCACCTGACGCATTGTGAGCAAGCATGTAGTGGACCTAATTGCCAGCCGGCTAGTAGCTAGCTGGTGTGGTGTGGCGAGGTGTCACTATGCGATTAAAGTAGTTATTCGGCGTAACATTGTCAGTACCAATAATAACAACAATGTTGATGTAGCTTGGTTAATATGCAGGTCATAATGTGTAAATGGAGTGTGGGTGTTGGTTTTTGATGTTGTTTTTTTTTACATAAGGCTTATAAGCGGAAGAGTTGCGTCCTTTTATGTTCAGTCTTAGCTAGTTGTTTAGAATGCACAGAAAAAGAGAAAGACCTGTGTTCTTGTCTCACTTAAGGATTGTGGATGATGGGAAATTCCAAAAAGTACAGTAACGCTTCACAAAACTGACTGATAGTCATTGCACTTTGACACTTTGACACATGACACTTTTTAATGAAGTGTCTTCACCCTTTAGTGAGTCTTCGTTTAAACCTGTTTTTTTTCGCCCCCTAACATCCATCCCACCTCCTTCCTTGCGTTCTTTCTAGCATGCACATGTAGATGTCTCAGGGCTTCTCTCTGGATATAAGATTTGGCTGAAGCCTACAAAGTTTTCAGCAATTTTCATCTGGCACACACACCAGTAAGCAAATTAACTCTTGTCTCCGTGGCCTCTGTTCTGCAGCGCTGACCATGAATAAGTCAGCACCCAACGGTGCCTCGGCCTAATGAGCTGCTTTACATCGCACCGCTGTCAGCCCTTTTTCCCCCTGAGGCAGCGTTTGGCGTATAGTAAAGACACCGTGCTACGCTGTGCCCTTGACCTCACTCCCACGTGGTCAAACTCCACGACGGGGAAATAAGTGGTTCTGATGGGGGAGGATCGGTCCCATGGATGGATGGCTGAGATATATACCCATCACACCACTTTTGGTGACCTTCCCATCACTCAAGAGAATGTGGGTCAGACCTTGTGTGACGGACAGTCAACCATTGTCGTCACTCAGACACTTCGCCAAGAGCTGAAAAGCCCTGAGGGTACCAAGGAGTTCTATCTATGTAATGGAATTGGACCTTCCTCCCATGGGTTCCAGCCTCTTTTGACGCATCCTCCCTGAGAGTAGATGAAGCTCAGGTGTGATAAGATGGCAGCGGTAGAGTTTTCCTTAGACAGATGGAACTGGGTCGCCCCCAGGCCCCGTAAGTGCGAGGCTCTTGTTTGTCTGAAATCTTCAGCTACAACGTGACACAAGTCTGCTTCGCCAAACGGGCTCCCCTCAACATGATGTTTCAATGACAAGGGCCCGTGCCCAGTTCTGTTCCCAAATTGTCAACAGATGACATGGGTAAGTCTACAACTTTTACTCACTGCATCCTGCGAACGCTGGAGGTCGCCACCCATTCCATCTCAAGCATGTCACATTTTCTACAACCTTGCCTCGGTTTCCCGCGTTCACGTTATTCGAGTCTGGAGGCACCCTAATTTGTTCTGCCTCTGACTCCGGTGTGCAGTCAGGTAGAAAAGACAAAAAAAGTGTCAACCTCTCGCCTCCAAACTGAAGCATGGAGAGTGGATTCTTCTTGCTTTAGCTGTTGTGTACTTTTTGCCCCCGCCTGCCCCATATGTCCCTGTATCACATGCATGGATTTCTTGAGTGGGCAGCGGCACCTTGGCAATCAAATCAACTGCTTGATATTCAGTCCCACCAAGGATTTACCCACATTGCACCGACGCCTGCAAAAGACCATGGCAGCTTATTTATTTTTAATGGAAATGCAGAAACATCACCCTGTGTCTTTCATTAAGTATTTTGGAGGTCACACTGCAAAAACCGGTTTAGTTAAACACCATATAGGTGACTCAATCCCAAGAGTGAGCATGATTACCCTGATTCCAGATTTAGACCGAAGCTTAAAGCGTGGTTTAATGTAAAAAGCAAGGAGTTCCTCTTGTATGTGTCAGGGCTTATAATCATAAATCCACACCGTCTCCCCCGACAGAGGCTGGGATTACCTGCTCTGTAGCCACGTCTGAACAGGGGAGCTCCGTTCCTCCGTTTTGCTGTTTTAGCGATGGCAGGCTGGTGGCTTTTCATTGTAAATGAATGTGCCATAAGAATGAAGATTAACATCACTCTCATTGACGTGTTCTTGTTTGATCTGAGAGATGAAAAAGGTTTTAATGCTGAATATCCAGCCGTTTGATTGCGTAGTAGTGTACAGTAGTAACAGACTTTTTCTGCCTGGGAAAGTGTCGATGTATTTAGGCAAACAACTGTTGTGCTTCGCCTCCTATACGTTTTTGACGCAGGCGGTTGTTAAAGGTTATTATAATAACCTTTTATGAGTTTTGCAGTTGTATGTGTCCCTGGAGCGTGTTTACGAGCACTACAGTAAACGTGATACCATCTTCCCCACTTGTTTGTTGCACCACTCAGAGACGAGGCGCTAAAGCACTTGCTTTTAAAGTTGTCTTTTCATGACGCCATAAAGGACAAACCTCCTTCCTCTGACCCGCCCCTACCGAGATGAGCCATCCCCCCTGCAAATTCAACAACAACAATTCTGCAAAAACTGCACGTCTTAAAATAAAGCTGTGTGTTTGAGCATTTTTGTTTTTCTCCAGCAAATTAGTTTGGCAAATTGGTTCTGCAATTGGTTCCATCGGATGCTGAGCGTCACTGGGAGTGTATGGGGGAGTGGGCTGACCTGGATGCTCGGCTTCTGCATGATGATTGGCGGATCTGTCTGAGGCGGAAATCCTTTTTGACTGACAGTAAATCAAGCAAATTGGTGATCTTGAAGTATAAACCTCCACCGGAGCATTTTTCGAGTTCTTCACGCTGTTGTTTTGAAAAGATCTTGAAACTTTATGATCCCGGGAGACTTTGTCTTTGTTAAAAACGACTAGAAACAAATAAATAAATATATACGTTCATGGTCTAGGCCCAAAAAAATTAGCTTCCCCTCCTTGAATGACCAGCAGCTGCCACTGCGTACTATACATCGGGTTCCCTAACTGGCAAAAACTAGGCCGACCGGATGTAGACATGTTCTGCACGTGTGCAGAACCGCTGGTGTTCACAGTCTGTGTAGCGTAGTGACAAGGCTAATCTGGCATGATAAAATAAAGCCAGCTAAACTAGCTATGGTAGTATTGCTTATGTTTGTTCCCTCCCTTGGCCACTCCTGTAATATAAGGCTTCTTGGAGCCTCACACCGACGTGGACAAAGACATGTCATCAATATTAAAGCTTCAGAAACACAAAACCACTCAGTCGGGTTTATGAGAAGCACTATTAACCTCTCCTAATTCCAGTAGCAAGGCTAGATTTTGGACTTCCAATCCGCTATTGTGGGACCTCCGAGGACCATTTAAAATTAAAAAGTTAGTATCTTATTGGACCTTTTGTGGTTGCAAAGATGCATGCAGCTATATAGCCAGTGTGCTTCTATTCTTTGTCTCATTTTGTGTTTCACCAGTTCTTAATTACAACCCTTCCCAGATGGCGATTAATACAACCCGCCCCCTGCCCGCCTGACCCACCAGTCAACTAATATCAACTTAAATGTTACTTTGCTGTGGCC
This sequence comes from Oostethus manadensis, assembly GCA_024372805.1. Taxonomy (NCBI): domain Eukaryota; kingdom Metazoa; phylum Chordata; class Actinopteri; order Syngnathiformes; family Syngnathidae; genus Oostethus; species Oostethus manadensis. Next base: position 922,456 of record QODF01000227.1, read on the forward strand.
AAATCAGCTTTGTTTGCCTTTACACATCCCCTGATTGGAGACTATTATACCCTCTATTAAACACGCGCACTCTCTCTCCAGCTCATTACTGCTGCTATTTTAACTTCCCGTTTGATAAATAAGTTTTAAAGTAGAGGTAATTAAATGGCTAATTTGTTCTTTCTTTTCCCTGCATACTGTATTACGGATTACCCGTGTCTGCGACTACAAGGTGGGCCAAAGTCGGAACAGAAAGGGTTCCTCTCCTGTTGGCAGAAAAATGCTTAATTTCTGTTCCCCAAGGACAGCTGGATTTTCACAGATGAGGCTGTAGTAGAACAGTCCAGACCTTGCATAGCCTCTTAAACCGGAAGCTTTAGAACTATTAATATGCAGCAGTGTTAGTGTTAACAAAACCAGGAAAAGGGGCTATTGGGTTGTTATGATTTCCGAAAAGGAACAACAAGCGGTGGGAGCTGCCATGGAGGCCCACGAGGAAGTTCTGCAGAACCCATCGTGGATCACACTCCCCTTTTAATCGCCTTCAAACCTGAATGAGCAGTGCGAGCTAGAGTGTGTCCTTCAGAACTGAATGCTGATTTATGCGGCAGGCCACAGGCTTGTACAGTATGTGCTCTCCAACATTCAAAAGCTGCTGCTCCGTTCTTATCTTCTCCCTGAAAATCATTGATACTAATTTGGACGTGTTAGTCGAACGTCACTGGGTTGTTTTTTTTTACCCTGGATTCCAGACAAATCTCTTGTAAAAACGAGAAGCTGGTCCCAATCAGAGCTTTAATATGGTTTAGAAGACACCATGACAGCTTCATCAGACGGCACCCTCCCCCATCAATTGGTTCAGACCGTAGACTGCCATCGCGATTTTGCAGGGCCGTCGTCAAGGACGGAGGATTGATGGAAAAACCTTGGGAGGACAGCTGTATAGTCCAACAGTGTGATGAAAAAGGCAAGCGGTGGATGTTCTCCTGATTGTCCGTGCAAGCTTGACTTGTTGGTTGAACGAACGCTATAAGACCATTTTCAAACGCCGTAGGCAACTGCGTGGAATCCAATTGGCAGGGGTGTCTAAACTTTTCCTAGCAAAAGGATGCAAGGGCCACTTTAATATTTTGTGCAGCAACACGTGTACATGTAGATATGCTGAGGAGTTAGATTTCAAGAAACACTGCATCTCAGCTTTGTAAAAAAAAACTTGCTTTTTCCCCACTTTTGCTGCCGTTGTTTTTTTTGCCAAATATATAATTTTTTTCCTAAATAATCTTCGTAATAATATGACTTTATTCCTGTAATATTTTCACTTTATTTACATAGTATTAAAACTTTATCCTCAACCTAGCCTTTATTTTGTTTTGTTTGTTTCTCATAATATTACCTAGTTTTTTTTTAATTGATTATAATAATTTTACCTCTATGCTACTAAAATGACAGTGTATTATAACAATAAACAATAGTTTATTCTCGTAAAATTGCGGCATTTTTTCTTGTTAGAATACTTTTTTCTTTTAATATTTTGACTCTATTCTCTTAAAATTACAGGGCATATTGTTGTTTTTTCCAGCTATTTTATGTTGTAAATTTTCTTCTCGTAATTATGACTTTATTCCCATAACACTTCCACTTTGTTCTTAACTTTTTCCTCAACCTAACTTTCCAAAAATGACATCTTTTGTCAATATACGCCTATAAATGCGTCTTTTGAGTGCCTTGTATTTGTATTTTGGTTCATTTAGCAGTTTTTATTGTTAAAAATGTTTAATTTACATTACGAGAAAGCAATCATTTCTTAATGAATCGATTTTAAAAAAACGTGATGGAACGAACAGTGACGTTTGAACTGCAAAGTGGCGAGGGACAAATGTGTTTGAGTTAATTACTCGAAAAATGTGAGCAAAACCAATATATATACTCTGTATATTATGGTTTTGTTGGGCCGCACAATGGTCGACTGGTTAGCATTTTGGCCACACAATCAGGGGTTCTGGAGGACCTTGGTTTGAATCTCCATCGGGCATCTCTGTGGGGAGTTTGCATGTTCTCCCCGTGCGTGAGTGGGTTTTCTCCAGCTACTCCCGTTTCCTCCTACACTCCAAAAACATGCGTGCTGCATGAGAATTGGCGACTCGAAATTGTCCGTAGGTTTGCATGCCCTGCCATGTACCGTGCCTCCCGCCTGAAGTCAGCTGGGATAGGCTCCAGCAAACCCCTGCGATCCCTAATAATAGTGTGTTTATGTATTGTATGCATTGTAGAGGTATCTCTAATGATGCACACAAGTGCCACTGAACCCAGAACATGCCAAACTCACATGAGGTTCATCCAAGCTGATTATGTTAACTTCTACTGGGAATCACAGAAATTTCCATTCCAGGTTGTTTGTCAGGATAGTTTAGCTTGGGTCTCTAGGGTTTCGGTCCCTCGCTACGATTCACTTGTGGCTGCATTTAAAGGAGCTAACGTGGCTGTGTATCCCTCATAGAACCATCACATGAAATGTTGATGACTCACCGCGCGCCGGTGGTCTACACGGTGACAGACGCTCGCTGTCACATTCCTCCCGGAAAGAAAGGAAGCTCTCAACAAATAGTTTAGTCAGCTTCAACCTCCGGCCTCTCAGGGCCAAATGATGGCTCGTCAGACTTTGGGTCGTTTGTCACGAGGTGCAGCCGCCTGCGTCGAAGGGGGGTCCCGATCACACAAAGCTGAGTTATAGCACCCCCTCGTAACCTTAGATTACTGCACTGTAGGCTACAGAGAGAGTCCTCCAGTGGGGTGGGGGTTTGGAGCTTTTAGAGGATGAAACAACAACAAAAGGGACAAAACATTTTTATCTTCTTCTGATGATCAGCGCCGTCAGCCAGAAGGCGGCTCAAGCGACGATGTTTTAAGGTCAGCTGTTAAACACAAAGGTGGACCTTTTGTGACTAATTGCTTGATATTAGAGAGTGGAAAAAGACGGATGTGTCGCCCTTGTCTCCACGCTAATAACGCTGTCTCTGTGATCTATGCCGATGTTGTTATTGTAATTAGCTCCTAGCCATTGACTCTGCACTTTGTTGCTCAACACCACTTTCCTTTTCACTCCAGTTGAGCCCCCCTGCTAGTCCATTAAGCTCCCGAGCGGCTAAGCTAGCTGTGATGATGCTGGTACTTCTAAATCAGCATCCCTCTGTAGTATTGCTTCTGTGTGACACGGGAATAGGAACCGATCCAAAGGTCACCCTTGTTTTTTTTTGCCCTGCTGTCATTATAACCTCGCTTTGTCTATTTGGATCGGCGGTGCGTTAATTAGAGGCGTTGCGAGAGCAATTGGAGCTGGTCTCCCTGCCCGTAGCCAGACATCAGTAGCGCTTGCTCACCAAAGTGTTTCGAGGAGAAAGATCACGACCGGGCTCCAAGGAGGAGTTACTTCAAAAGCCATTTTCCTGCTGGCGTAAAAAAAAAAAAAAAACGAAAAACCGCCCACTGACCCATTTGCCGCAAGACTGCTGCAAGGGTACAAATGCAGACAGGCTGGAGCTGGGCTCCTCTCGTCGTTCAGGCTCAGCAGAATCATAATTCGGCACCATTTAACTGTGGTTCTGAAAACCTGTTTGAAAAGGTGGATGGAAAGACTGGAAGGAAATGGATGTACGCTACGTGATGGATCAAAGATGGCTAAGTAAAGGACGCATGGATGGTTGGTTGGATGAATATCAAGGACAATTTGGGATGGCATATCTACATCACCAGAATCTTGAATATCCTTAACCTTCACGCAAGTAAACTTGGAAATGTTACAATTTGCAAGTTTATTTGCAACTTTATCCCTCGGGTTGCGTACATTTCCCAATTAGTATATAATATGCCACAATTTGAGTTCAACTGTGTTTGTAAAAAACATAATTTATCACTAGACGTCCTTGTTAGCAGCCTATTTGCATGGAACTCTGAACCGAAAGTCATTGTCCTCCAGCTCATTATCAGCGGTTGACTCTGTAGTTCTTGGCTAACTAACACAAGTCTCTGTTTTCACTCAGGGCTTCAAAATAACCCACAATGAAGCTAAAACAATTGCCAACATATCTCACGCAAAACACAAAGGTGGTGTCTGTTTGGATCTCTTATTTGTCTTTGTCAAATCTTAAAGGTTTATCTCCTAAAAAGTCTTATTTACGTTTCGTTATTTTTTATGGGAATAACTGATTCGGTTTGAGTTGGTTTTTGATTGAATTATACCTTCTGAAACAGATGAATGACGCAAACCAAGCATCCGCGGTACCATTGTGTGTGTGTGTGTGGGGGGGGGACGACAGGCAAACATGGTGACAATTTTGTGTTGTCCATGCTATTATTTTTCCTACCACATGGTGGAGCTGTTATTGAACCACCAAAGTTTGTCCCCATAAAAAGTTGGATTGACTTGAAATTTCTCCCACACGTCCATTCGCTTTACAAAACACCTGCTTTAACTTTAGGGTGTTTTAAGCCGAAGCACCCTGAAATTTGGTCCTCACCTCCCAAACACCTGGAGCAAGATTGGCTCGAACGACTTATTGTGTGAAAGTCATAAACTGTTAGTCTTACGGTTGAAACACTTGTATGTTAGCATATTTAACCCACAGGAGGCACCACTAATGTCATTTTTAGTTGGAGTCCCTTAAAATCGAGCTACCTTCTCTGTGGATTCTAGCTCCTGAAAAACTTGGAGGTATAACTCCCGTCATACAAAGAAGAAGGTCGCTAAAAGATGCATATTGGCGTTGTTGACATAGCGGCATTACTCTTGAGCGGCAATACAATAGTTCAATGTTGAGGCACAGCAGAAGGCAGCAATCAGGGGCGGGGAACACGAGGCGGGAGGTGGAGGACCGCCGTGATAAACAGGGTGATGATTGAATGTGATAGAGAAGGCGGAAGCATTGCCTGTTTTACAGATGCCTACCTGCTAAGATGAAGGGGAATGGTGCAAGGGAATAGGAAGCAACCAGGTAGAGAACTCTCATAAGGCAGCAGCCAAAGACAATGCATCGCTCACTTTGTTCCATGAGCAGTTACGGCCCATAATGGCTCTGTCGCTTTTTTCTGATTGATGGAGGCCTAAATGAGCAGCACATTCACCGTGCAAACAAAAACGAGCTTTATTCTTTATAAACCTTGTTGCACCACAATTATCTCCTAAGTCACGCAACATGAAGCAAAACCTGTGGAGCTGCTAATGCAATTAAGGCACGCTGGCTTTGTACACAATTCACAATAATTAAAAGGTCAAAGAGGACGCCCCTAAAGCCGTTAATATCTCATTTGTATTTCTTTGTCAGAGACAAATTGCCTGATGGGTATGTTTCTCAAAAAGTGTAGCGGAAGCAAAATTGAGTGGAGTTGTTGTTTACGCGTCCTTGTGAGACATTGAGCCCTCGTGTTGGCTTAGCAGCACACAAACACACAAGTGCAAAGACTGCATGAGTGAGGTGCGTGCATGCTTGCATGCAGGGAGCAGCTGTCAGGCCCCGAGTGGCCATTGTTATCCGGGCTTCGCTCAGCAGGTGTGACTGTGCTTCAGCTAAGATGTCTGCAGGAGGGCTATCATCCTCCCTGCGTCGCCCCCCACCCACACATGATTTAATAATGACCAACGCAAACTGCTAAATACCTTGATTAACAGTTTGTGACGCACAAGCATGCTGTAATCACCGTGTTGGCCACCAGAGGCCACTGTTGTAGGTAGAAAATCTTAAATATTGATGTGTGGAGAGTCCAGGTGGGACATTATGCTGCAGGGGACACACATGATTTTAAAAAGTGTCTAGTTTTACACTGATGTAAACATATTCTTACAGGTTTTATTGCACTGCATCAGTATAGAAGCAATACATTTGTAGTATTGTTAAAAAATATAAGCTTTTTTTTTTTAGCCAATGGTAAATTTACAGGAATAAAGTCAAAATATTAAGACAAAAAGTAGCAATTTTACCACTGTAATACTATGAGAAAAAAACGTCATTTTAGTTTTTTGAACTCTTAATATTATGTAATAAAGTTGTAATTTTTGGAAAATTAGGTTGAGGAATAATATATAATTTTACAGGGATTAAGTGAAAATTTTACAGGAATAAAGTTATAGTTAATGAGTGGAAAGTTTCTAAGAAGAAAGTTGAAATAGTTTATTTAGAAATCAAAATTTTTTAAAAAGCGGAGTAGTAGTAATCGGTACCATATCGGTTTCAATTGTTGTGATATTTGACACCCCTGCGACGGACGTGATGTTAACTCCGCAGCATCTCAGGCGTTCGGGCCTCGTCCCTCACCTCTGGTCGGGCATGTTGACACCAAGCTATACACGGGCCCACGGGTTTAATTACCGCTACTTTCTCTCTCTCCTGTCTGTGATTGGTTATCTTCATCTGGAAGAGGGCCTCTGCCCCACTTCCCCAGGGGGAGCTCAAAGTGTATATTCACTGCTTTGATGGGCTCTTTTTATTAGGAGTGGATGCAGCGAGCTTAACTATCCCTGCAGGCCAGAGTTACACTTGCTGAGAGATTTCATAGATGGATGAAATTCAAATTAAAGACTCTCCGCTGTCTCGGGTTACATGGAGAGCGAGAGATGGAGGGGCGGGGTGAGCCAGGTGGAAGAAGGGAAGGCATTTTTACACATTTGCAAATAATTACAGTATTAGTCAGTAGACCAGAAGACCGGAGCCGTTTTTTGCCTTTCCTCCTTATATTTCTAAAGTTTTGTTATATTTCAGGAGCTTTTTATTTTTTCATCCATCCTCAGGTATGATCTGCCTCTTCTGCTGTTGTTGTGCCTTTTCCTGAAATGACTCTTTGTGCTTCTGATTGATGTTTAAAGGTTCCATATGATATGCCACAATGGTGTGTTTGAATGCTGGAATTTTTACAGTTAAAACGTACTTTTAGTAAGTTCTACTGGGAACACACTGTTTTGTGTACATGTAGCTTTAATGCTAATGAGCTGTTCACTATATATACATTTTTTAAATGCATTTGCCCAATACAGGCCACGTACCTGTGGTCCCTAAATTTTGCACCAGCTCATGGGAAGGCAGGGTTGTAAGTTATAGCTATCTAATTTATCTTATTTAGCATTTATTGTGTAAATCTAACACAGGAACAACATCAAATTAAAAGCACAAAATAGTTACAGACCCACCATCCACCAGTATGATCATGGAGTTTGTTTTTCAGAGCAATGATGATAACTTTGCTGTTTTATGTGTGTGGTGACAGGCGGTGTGCTATCATGAATTAACTTGGTGCACCGTCCAAATTTGCACACACAGTGACATCACCAAATATTACCTTTACGCTTTCCCACATAGTAGCATTTGGCACCAATTATGAGGTGAAAGAAGAACAGGAATAACAGTATTATAGTCTGTGTGTGCAGAACGTTAGCATATACACCCAGCTGTTGTGCGTTCAAGAACTGTCAAAGTGACGAGTCCCCACTCACCGAAACAAAACAATATAAACATGCGAAAACTGTGGGATTTCCAACTGTATATTATATTTTTGCATAAAATAACAGCAAATGTTTCCAAAATTTCATGGTTATTTACAATTCCATTTTTTAAATAGTGTATTATTTCAACATTGCACATTCGGAACAGTTGCCAAATATCACAAACAACAACGTAAGAGGTGGGACATGAGGACACAAATGTTAGCAACACCAACTTGAGGTAAGATATTCTACACCACTGGTCAGAGTCAGTCCACAGGCTGCAGGAGGAGGCTGGAGTGTAGATGGCATCAAAATTCCTGTCAGCGCCCATGAACATCTTGAGCTGTTTGATGTCATGCTACTTTGCTGAAGACAAACTAAATGATCAAACACGCAGCTAGTCGGCAGAGCTCCAGGTGTCATTTTAAGATGTGTAGCGAAGCCTGTTTTATTTGTTTTTCAAACTGGTTGTTGTACATAGAGGGCGGGGTTATCTAGCTAAGGCTGGGCCAGAGGCGCTATCATGTTGAAGTGGGGAAAACAAGTGAGGGAGATGACAGATTGTTTTCACGTTACCATCAATAAAAAGTCACGTTTGCATTGTAAGGGACCTTTAACGAGATTTTGGCACCACCTGTTGCTTTGGCATAGCAGCCTGTGAATGTGTATTTATATGGACAGAGCATGTATTGAATCATTTTCTGACCCTGGAGTGTGGGAGAAATGTGTTCCCCCGCTACTAAAGTGTGGAAGTATGAAGTGGAGGACACAGTAAGTACAGGAGGGGGGTGTCGGGGTGATGCCGCGGCGACAAGGAAGCGGGATGACGTTTCAATGGAGCGTAGGCGCTCACACATAGCCTCTTAGCACATGACCGGCGTGCTAAGGAAGTGGTCGGCCCATGCGAGCTGTTTGTCGGCCATCTTTGTGCAGTCGGATGTGAATAACTTGTGGGTGGGAGAGGGAGAGTGGAGGGCGTGTAGCCAGACAGAGAGAAAAGTGACATTGTTGAGAAATGGCAGGTTTACTTCACACACACACACACGCACACACACTCTCTCTCTCGCTCTCTCTGACTCTCTCCCCGTCCTAAATTAGACAGTTTTGCTTCCCAGCATCGCAGTCAGGTGGTGACAATTATACAGGATTAGGGAATGGGTGAGGGGAGGCGGCACGCAGGGATGGGAGGCTTGGAGGAATGCTGATGGAGGACACTGGGAACCCATCAGGTGGGCACCTGTCGTAGTCTTTTCTTTACTCGCGCCTTTGACTCTTCTCCGCTGACGTCTTGGCTTTTTAAACTATAATGAGCCACTTACTTTTTAAAAATCCGTGCATGCGTGTGACACTTTTTTGTTTGTTGTCATGGCAGTCGAGTCGCTCTGCCGCTAAGCTTCAAGAAAGAAAAAAGGCTCACCGAGCTCCTTCAGGGCCGCCGCCTCCTTGTGAGCTGCTTTGCAAACTTCTGCTTTGCGTCCTCTAGGGACTTTTTAAGTCATTTGTTGCAAGTTACCGCATGTTGCTACTCTTTTGTGTTTGCATGTGTTCCCTCCTTTTATGGATGCATCGGCCGCTTCATCTGCATAATCTAATGCACCACAAAGCAAGGATGATAATGATCCATTTTGATTTATTGTTCGTTTAACGATACATTTATTATATAAAACTGCACTGCATCATTTAGAGAGAGAGTGGTTACTAATACTTTAGTTACCATCCACCCATTTTTTACCACGCCTGTCCTCATTAGGGTCATTAGAGTGAGCTGGAGCCTATCCCAGATGACTTTGGTAGTGAGAGGTGAACTGGTCGCCAGTCAATCCCAGGGCACATATTTAGATTGTGGGATAAAGTATCTAGTGCAAGGGTGTCCAGACGTTTTCCAGCAAGGGCCACTTTATGAAAAATGAAAGGATGGAACTTTGCCAACATTATTTTTTTCTGCAGCTTAATTTTTGGAAAATTACAACTTCACATTACAATAAAAAAAATAATAATGTAATGCTTTAATATTTCAGCTTTTCTTCTAAAATTAATTTTCCTCGTAACATAATAACATTATTCTTATTATATAAATGAGATTCCTGTTAGATAACAACTTTTAGATTTTATATATTTTTATATATTTTATATTTTTTGACTTTATTCCTGTAAATGGACTTTTCCATTTCTGCATTTTTTTAGAATGTGCCAGTGAAGGGCCACCCCTGACCTAGCTTGATGTTCTTTTTAAATGAATACCTCTCTTACATTGTTTATCATTGTGAAGGCATTTTTTTTAATGCAAACGATATTGCAGGCGTGCTTAATGAGGTGTCACATGATGCAACGCTAATCATTCGCTGTCAAAAATAGCAAAACATATTAATTGTAGTTGACCATAGTGTGAAACTACACTAAGGTCGCAGATGCACCGAATTAAGCTCTGTATCCAACTCCGCTTGTTTCCATGGAGATGTCGTCTGTCAGTCATCCAGGTGCCCCTCCCTCCTCCGCTATGACTGTATGTGACCGCCTCAGCGTGGTGTAGGTGTGTGTTTCTCGTCTAGCACAAGGACACTGATGTCTCTCCTAATCAGAGATTCCTTCTTAATGCCCCGGAAAGAGGAAGGAGAGCGCAGCGATGTGACAGTCACAGCCGTCGTCGATGCCACCGCGGTGGTGTTTGAGTGTTCTCATTAGCCCACTGGGCTTTGAGGTAATGGAGGCCAACACCTCTTCCCCCCAACCGACTCCTGTGTCTTCCCCTTCAGTACACTCCAATTAGAATCTACTGTGTGTGTGTGTGTGTGTGTGTTGGTGAAGCCACTTTCTTCACGACTAGATTGTTTTGTGCTGCTGAGTAGAGCTTCCAGTTAATTATCCCTCATAATTTCCGCCATAGTTTATAATCCAGCATCAACTCAGTCCCCACTTGGGGCTACTTTCAGGATAAATTACACTTTTGAGACGGCAGCGGGGCCCCGCCCACTTCTTAACACTACCGATGAGTGAAACGATATAAAAGTTCTAGGTCAAAAGTGAGTGTATTTGTGCCGGTGGGGTTGAGGCGTGCGCCGTATGAAAATTTAGAGACCGCATGTAGGCGTGTTTGTGTGTGTGCGTGTACCAGCTTTTTTCCCCCCACTCGTGACATGTCATGTTTGACAGTATTTGTGTTGAAAAATGCAGTGGGGGCGTACTCAAACCAACGTCAACAAGTAGCAGCTTATAATGGGCTGCTAAGTAGTTTTAGCCGCTTTCACACAGATATCCTGCAAAAATGGCACATCAGAGCCCTTGCCGGGCCTGCTTTCCGCTATAGTAATCACTCACCACTTGGCTATTTCAATTTCATGCTCCTATCGGTCACGGTTTTTCAATAACATGTTCATTCTTAAATTGGCACTGTTGAATGCGGCCTATTTTTGCTGAAAATACGTTTTTTTATTCACATTTTTTTACAAGCATAAAAATGTCTAAATGAATTAAAATACAACTAAAGGGCATTCAGAAGACACATTCAAAGACAATGCAATGATATGCAGTATTCTACACTGGTCACTAGGTGTTAGTAATGTTACTTTGATGAGACACTAGCCACTGGAGAGCTCTAATAATGTTAAAAATTGTATTTAGAAGGTCATAAGCAGGTTTTCTACGCTCTAGCTAGGAAAATATTCCATTTAGAAATAAGAAAACCTACTTTGTAGAAATTGCTCACCCCTGGGCCTGGAACCAATGAACCGCCATAAACAGGAGATTACTGTGTATGTATTGTGCCCCTAGTGGAGCTAAATGATGCAACCAAAATATTGGAAACAGCAGGATGCACTACACACAAATACATACAATATTCACAACAGATTAGATATCTTTAGATTGTGCAGGCGTGCCTAATGTTGTGTCTGGTGAGCCTCCACCACAAGACATCCCACAGTTAATTAAAGGCTGTTGGAGACTAATGGCTGCTGCTCGGAAATGGAAGCAGATAAGACGCAGGAAAAGACAATGGAAGAAGTGAGTTGTGAGCTCTTAACATGTCGCAGGAGAGCCACTGATGGTGAAGTAATGGTGATGGTTTTATTTATTTTGAGCATGCATACAGTTTACAGTGAACGCTTCATCTCGCAATTCACATTTCCACATGACTGATAAGAACAGGTAGGTGGAGGTTTGTTTTTTTTACGCAATTTTTTTTTTTAGCTGCTACAACTTTGTGCTTAATACGACAAGTTCTTGCCAGCAAGAGAGCCCAAAAAAGGGTTATGCATTTTTTACATCTCCATTCTGAGAGCGAGATGAATGTCCTGCCCACTCTCGGCTGTCTAACACTAGCGCCTTCAATTTGAAGTCCTCCTCCTCCTCCTCCTAGCGGCCTCCATCCACAGAGGCCCTCTTGATTGGCAGTGCCACGTCTAATGGAAGCCGTCCAATCAGATGGGCCCTTAGGAGTCGTTGTAAAATGCCGCTTTTCTTTGCTTGAATGTTACTTGTCGCCCCGCTTGGGGAGTCTATCTAGCGCAGTCCCTGCGGCCATCAGCATCGCCATTGTACTCGTACAAAAAAGGTGCTAAAAATACGCCCGCGTGCAAGGTGGCCGAGATAGACTCTTGACCGGCGGAACATGCCGACTTTCAGGAGTGTTGAATTATTAACCAATTATGCTGAAAAAAGCCAGCGTTAGCTCTGATTAAACACATTTTGAAGATTATTCAAGGAGCCGTTCCTAACTAGCTCCAAAATACGTTTTTTAAAATCATAAACTATAAGAACACCACCACCGGCTAGCATAGGGGTGTCCAAACTCTTTCCATCGAGATCCACATAGTGAAAAACGAAAGGATGCAAGGGCCACTTTGATATTTTGTAACGCAACATATGCTAAGTTACAGTATGTATGATATATAAAATAATGCATCTCAGCTTTATGATTGAGGTGAAAAATGTAATTACAAAAATATTATTATTGGGAAAAAAAAACTTTTCACTGTTTGTTATTTTCCTAATATTTACATTTTCTTCTCAAATAATTTTCGTAAATGTTCTTCTTGTAATATTTTGACTTAATTCCAATAAGTTTTTCCAAAACTTGATTTTGTTTTGTTTCTTTTTCATAACATTATAACTTAAGAACTTTAAAACATATTACATTAATATTTTAACTCTATGCTACTAAAATTTCCTCATGTTACAAGTTTATATTAAAATTATTTAATATTATTATTAGTTATTAATATTACATTTTGACTTTATTCTTTTTTTTCCCGCATTGTTACTCTTATTTTCTTTATATTTCAACTTTCTTGTAAAATTTCATCTCGTAATTATGTCTTTATTCCCATAATATTTTGACGTTATCCTCGTAACATAACGTTTCCCATAGCCTAATTTTCATAATAAACAGTTTTATTTTGTTGTGTTTGTTTCTCATATTAAAACATCTTTTTTCAACAACTTTATGCTACTAAAATATATATTTTTACAAGGTCACAACTTTGTTTTCAGTGTTTTAACCTTACTCTTGTGAAATACATTTATTTTTTTACTTGTTAAATTGTATTTTTTTAAATGTCCTGCCAGCCAATAAAAAAAAACGCGGGCCGCAAATGCCCCATGATGGCACTTTGGACACCCCGGGCTAGAATATGTTAGCTATAGCGGTTTAAACGAACAGATTAAGCCAAAACAGTTTCCACATTGACAAATTAAATTGCTTAAAAATTGTCGTTTGACCTGAATAAGATGGCTGCTTTGCACATTTGTGCGTACATGCCTGTTACATGTGCACATACACAAAACCAGAGAAGAGTTTTGCAGTTATGCTGTTGTAACATGAGGTTATGCATTCATTGATTGCTAATATTAGTAGCTACACTTGGCCAAATCTCTATCATCAGCTGACAACAACATAACAAAGGCGTCTGTGTTTTATGGGTTTTGACACTTTAGACAGCTTTCGCAATTACGTAAAGTAATGCAAATATTCTGTCTGCTGGGTTCTATATGGAGGTTAATTTTTATACTCTGTTCTTTTTACCAGCTTGGATTTCACAAAAAGCTTTTAAAATCTACTTTTAGAGATCATTTTCTCCTACTTATTTGTCATTTCAGCATGCTCTTCACTGTCATTTTAACCCTGCTACATGTCTTGTCCTGGCTTGTGTAGGGTTCACTTTTCTGCTCAAGTGAGTGCACTTGCACAGAACCACCCATCACTCAAACGTTTCTGACTGTTGCACGCCAGGGTTCAGACGCTGGCGTTCAGTGTGTAGTTTAAATGGTGTCTAAACGCTGGGGCAGTAGGCCTGGATGGGGAAATGCATTCACTGGGGGTAAAAATATGACGCTACTCACACCATACACAATATGCCACAATTTACGGCAGTCCATTTGTAGCCTCCGGGCTCCACACGCAAAGAAAGGGCAGATTTTATAGGTGGTACACAGTGCAGAAAAACACCTCGATATTGCCTTAGCAAAGCTCATAAATCAAACATTTTGCACTGGACAACTTGGAAAATAATAGTAGAATGAATTCACAACAAGCCGCACGGTGGTCGAGTGGGTAGTACATTGGCCTCACAGTCAGGAGGTTCAGGGTTCGAATCTCCGTTGGGCATCTCTGTGTGGAGTTTGCTTGTTCTCCCCGTGTGTGCGTGGGTTTTCTCCGGGTACTCAGATTTCCTCCCACATTCCAAAAACATGCTTGTTAGCTTAATTGGCGACTCTAATTTCCCCATCGGTGTGAATGTGAGTGTGAATGTCTATATGTTTGTCTATATGTGCCCTGCGATTGACTGGCGACCAGTCCAGGGTGTACCCTGCCTCTCGCCAGCTGGGATAGGCTCCAGCATACCCGCGACCCTAATGAGGATAAGCGGCATAGAAAATGAATAAATGAATTCACAACAAGAAAAGACCTATTGTACACGCTCCAAAAACCCTGGAGCTCTGACCTAAATATGGAAGCAAAATATGTACAAATTGCACGTACTGTACGTGTACAAGCTACTCAAAACACTGCTCTGGTTATGGCAGTGGTAATAGTAATGGTTTAGTTTATACAAATAATATTATAACAAATAATAGAAATGTAAAATAAACAAATAGATGAAAAATATAAAGGAGTAAAAAACCGACATGCAATAAAACAAAATATACATGGTTGTATAACATGAATGAACGCTGCACAATTTATTTATTAGTTTATTTTGACAGGGACAGTGTACATTAATAGCATGACTGCAAATGCACCAGAATTAGCCAAAAGGCTATTTTTCACCTGTTGTCCCTGGACAGATGGCAAACCTGTCAAGACCAAAAATATTATAAAACAAAAATTACAATATTCAATAATGAACCCACAAACAAACAAACATTTAAAACAAATCTAACAAACACTGTCATTAAAAGTATTGAGGAAAGACAAGCAAAAAACAGGCATCATACAAGACAGCTATTCCACCACATCCAGTGTTCGTATGTACAAAGTAAGTGCTAGTATGGTTAGTCAGGGGGGAAGTCTTTAGTATTGTTAATGCAGACATGTTTGATGCGTTATGAACCTATTTTTTAGATACTTTTTGAACAGAATATAAGTACTCATCTCTCTGATGTTCTGGGGGACCGAGTTCCACACACAATGAAGCTAATATAATAATAGGTATTGCATTTACAGCATCAGCCCACTAGGGGCAGTGTGTGCAGTATCCGCATAATGCAACCAAAATATTAGAAATAACTTTCACAAATGAAATTTAAATAAATAAATTAATTATTTGTTTTCAATGATACCCACCAAACCATCCTCCAACTGGTTCAAGTCACTGAACACCCACATCTCTAAATTCCTTTGGAAAGACAAACCATCACGTATCAGCTTAAATACATTAAAACAAACCAAAGGCAGGGGTGGTTTAGAGCTTCCAGACTTTTCTCAGTTTTTCTTAGCCAATCAACTGCAATATGTCTCCAAATGGCTCAAACCGAGTTATCCAGACGAGCCATGGCGAGATTTAGAGCAAGCACTGTGTGATGATCTAGCAATCTGTGATCTACCATTCATCAGTTCAACCATTAAACATCATAAATGTTACAAAAGTATGAACATCAGCTTCACTCTGTCAGCTTGGTGGGAATTTCTTAAAATAAACAAATGTTCCCTCACTCCATGTAAGCTGACACCCATCGGGAACAATCCTGACATCCTACAAAATAAAAGAATGATAAACGCTTTTTCCTGGAAAAACAAAGGGATAACACACTTAGATAATATCATAGTGGAAGGAAAGTTTGTGTCATTTGACACCCTCACCTCCCAATATGCACCAAATTCTTAAATACCACCAAATCAAATCTATAATTGGAAAAAAATACACGCCCAATCAGTTGAACCTGCAAATGCCAACCAAGGTGGCAGAATTCTATAACTTCTGCGCCCCAAAGTTATTATCAAAAATATATAGGCTTAACACTAAAACAGAATCTAGGTTGTCCCGGATTCGCTGCTGCGGGGTTGGATGGGTGTGCATCCCGGTGCCGGATTGGTGCCTGGGAGGACCTGGGTTGGGGGAGTGTGCATGGGGTTGGGCGGGTGTGGGTTTGTGTGCGCGAGTGCTGCTGTGTGTCAGTGTGTGAAGAAAAAAAACCCAAAAACAATTTTCACTCAGTGAAAACTTTGATAACGCCTGTTTCGCACAGTTCATGTTTAGAACGTCACCTGACGTCACTCAAACACATGACTCCTTCCTCAAAAAAGAAGAGCAGGCTTCGCTACACATCAAAATGTCCCCGGGTTGCTGTGCCAACTCTGTTACAGACATGGCAGCTGTAAGTAAAATGTGGTGTGTAATGTTACTCACTTTAGCAATGCTAAACTCAATAGCTGGCAAGTCATTTCCTAGAAGGACTTTCCGGTTTGTCAGCCCAATCACCTATCAAGGCAAAATATTACGAACAGCTCAATCAGTGCAAACTGCAACCACGATAATGAACACATTGTGAATTGATAACCCTCTACCAGTGTCCATAAAAGTGAAATACAGCGAATGCGCATGCATACCTACTGAAGTGTCTGCCTCAAACCACAGACGACATCTTTGTTGTGTTTGGTTACACAATCCAGTCTGCTAATTGTCCTGCGGGGTTCTTGTTAACGCAAACGACGACAAACGCGAGCCGTTAATGAATGATGAGCATTGAATTTTTAATTCCCAGACTTGGAAATAAGTAGCGCTGGCAGACGCCATGCCCCTCCCATCCCCCCACCATGTCCTCCGAGTCTGTCTGACGTGTGGTCGTGTGTATCTTAACGCTTTGCTGTGTCACGGCGGCGAGACGACTTGTAATCTCCCGCTTCCCTGCACGTGAACCGTCTGTCACCGACTGCGCCTTACATCGTTGCATCACACCGTGTGTGTGTGTGTGTGTGTGTGTGTGTTTGTCCTTCAGATGTGATTCATTTTTGTAAATGTGTCGTGGAAAATTGGGACATTTGAAGACAATTCCTTCATTGGTTCTGTATTTAAAAGATAAGGAGGGATAGTCGATGAATTGTGCATTTTATCTGGTACAAAATACGAGAGAAAGCCACAATCAAAACTCCAAGCTCAGCGTCATGTATTGGTGTGCCAATTTCAACCGCTTTGGGAACCCCACTCCATTCACGTTTTGCATTATTCTGGGTTAAGTCCCGCCCACATTTTCAACCATGTTTTTTCACCAGACCCGACACGATAAGTGATTTTCCGCGACCTAGGGTTCAATATTACTGAATGAAATATTTACATAGTTGCATTTTGCCAGTTGCATTTTGTCATCTAGACATTAAATAACACCCCTATTTTCACCTTTATACTCCTGTTACCCAATCTAATAGATATAAGAGAAAATGACACATATTACACATAAAAAGAACATAATATAGACTCACATATGTTAACCTTGGGGAGAGCTCCTTCTTGTTCATTTTTTACATTTTGGATCTGTATAGTACTTCCTGCGGTGGCTTGTCTCATCAATTTAACACTTCTGACACTTGGTGAATAGAATACTGTTTATCAGCTCAACATTTTTGAGTGTGTCTTTTAATACTTTATATTTGCATGTGAGCATTGGAAAAGTTCCTTATATCTCCAACATATTGTGGCTCTCTGTCATTTGATTATCACTAATGCTATCTATGTTTGCACCACTTTGCACAACTCTGAGTGGGGAAGCCGGACAAATTAAGAAGCAAAAAATGTACCACTTCCACACGGAATGGAAGGAGAACTTTTTTTTCATGGCTGACTCTATTCAGTGTTGAGGTAATATAATGTAAGGTAATCTCTCATCAATGTAACAATACTGATGCCTAGTGAGCAATGTAGAATACTACAACTTGCCTTTCAATATTTTTTTAAAAACTAAAAATAGGTCGCCGCACGGTACTGAGTGGGTAGCATGTTGGCCTCACAGGTTCAGGGTTTGAATCTTCATTTGTCATATCGGTTTGGAGTCTGCATGTTCTCCCCGTGCGTGTGTGGGTTTTCTCCGGGTACTCCAGTTTCCTCCCACATTCCAAAAACATGCATGTTAGGTTAACTGGCGACTCTAAACTGTCTAATAGAGTGTGAATGGTTGTTTGTCTGCCCTGCGATTGGCTGGCGACCAGTCCAGGGTGTACCCCGCCTCTCACCCACAGTCAGCTGGGACAGGCTCCGGGATACCCGCGACCCTAATGAGGATAAGCGGCATAGAAAATGAATGAATGAATAAAAATAGGTCATGGTCAACCGTGAAATAGAGATCATTTACTAATTGATTAATTTTTGAAAAAAACTATGTATCCTCTTTTGATTTGAATGGCAGCCAAGCAATAGAACCCGTGCTGGTTTTTGCCTCCACTGCTCTAAGATGCCGCAGCAACACGTGACAATCAAGTCATTTATCCCATCCATAATGATGCCAGGTGTGTGTCTCCGCCCCTGCCCTCTTCCTCCTGGTGGAGACGAGTGTTTCTTGTCTTCAACATATGTTGTTGTCTGATGGAAGCAATTAATGGATTTTAGCATGGAACCTACTTCCTTCGCTTTGATTGATACCGCTACAGCCCGACTTGAACTAATTTGACAGATGTGAACAGATGTGATTCTAAGACTTGCTAGTATGTGTGCGTGTGTACAGCGGCAGTAGCTCGTTAGCTTAGCCTCCTGGCCGTGTCTGGGATGAGAATATGGCAGCTGGTCTGCAGGGAGGCACAAAGGCAGCAGTTTAACTTTACGGTCTTCTTAATTTAACCGGCAGCAACGGGCGTAACAAGATTTTAGTGCTAATCGGTTCACAAATATTCCAAAACCTTAGGCGCCCCGCCTTAGTGGCGGCACAAATCGTGTTTCAAAAATGTTTCCATTATATTTGATTAATTATCCTGTTAAAGGGATTATTTGGGTGCTTGTTTTGTTTGAATTTCGGATGCCTCACATGCTGGCTGCGAGACAAGAATATGTTTGAATCCTTTACGCAAACCTTAATTGTCAGCTTGCATTTCATAAACCTCATTATGCAGCTGCTGCTTTTTTATGGTATTGCTTTGTGAGCAATTGAAGTAGGAAGTAAGATATTTACACAACAAAACAAGAGTTTATTCCCGCCTGCTTTCCCGCAGAGAGTGCATATTACTAATTATTTATGTGATTTGCTACCAAATTCCTACGCAAACATTTGGGTAATGAGCAATAGGAAGCTACTCTAACCTGACTCAAGCTTAAAGGTCCTCGTGTTATGTGAAAATGACTTTTTAATGATGTTGTAACAGCAATATGTGTCCCTGGAGCCTGTTTATGACAACCAAAAAAAAACATCATCTCTCATACTTGTTCACTCCACTTTTGAAAGAAGAGGCGCTTAAACGCTCATTTCTGAAGTTGCTGCTTTTCGTGAAATGGCTAAAGGCTTCGCTGCACATCTTAAAATGACGCCTGGAGCGCTGCCTAGTCAACTTCAGATGTGGGAGCAGTATCAACATTGATCATTTTGGGGCGAGTTTTCTGCAAAATACAAGCTTAGCATGATGTTGTATATTTTTCATGTTCTTTATAGTCACTTTGGTTTCATTTTTGTAAAATTACAGCTGTTTTTTCCATTTATGCTGTTTTTTTCCAAATTTTCTTTTCTTTTCTTTCCTAATAATCATAACATTATAACTTTCCCTACAAACAAATTTTCCAAAAATTAAAAACTATATTTATTGTTTTGTTTGTCTTTCATAATATTGTGACTTAAAAAATATGGCTATTTTTTTTTAATATTTCTTATTCATTTTCTATTTATGCTAATAAAGTGGTATTTTTCATCACAATATAACATTATTTTTGTAGAATTATGACCTTTTGCTAGCTAGATAAGCTTTTTTCTCTTTTGCTGGTTTTCTTGTTAAATTATATTTTTAGAATGTGCCGCAGGCCAATAAAAAAACAGCCGCGGACCACAAATAGCCCTCAGGTCACACTTTAGACACTGGTACTGTAATCAAAAACACAGATATGTTCTTGAACATATTTTCTTTCATCTCACACGTCTGCTAAAATAAAATAGCCCTGCGTGTAAGATGGTTTCATTTGCAGCTTTGCATACATTAGGAAGGTTTATTATTAGCCTTGCTGGAGGTTCGCAGCCTCTGATTGCTCTTTCTGCCGCCGTGTGAGGAAAGACTCTCTGGGACATGGTGTCATGCTGTGCGCGCTCCTGTAAGACGCCCTCCACCTCCGCTATCTTTTTAATACGCTCATGAATATGCATATGCTGCGTTTCATCCACACAAATATCCTCCTGCTTCTCTTACCCGCATCGTCCGTATTGCACTTGAGTGAAATGTACCAACGTGTGTCTGTGTGGACCCTTGCAGGCAAGCACGCCCGCCGCTGTTTATTATACAGTATAAGGCCCGTGGGACCCATAACACTCGATTAGACTCAAGCAATTAACCAGTTAGGCGCAGTAGGCGGAACTCGGCAGTGCAAAACTGAGGCTCTCTGCGATGGTGGGAAGAGTCCGGCAGAGACAGGCGGCTTGTCCTGATTGGTTCAAGTCAAGGTGGCTTCTATGTATTACTGGTAATATGATCCCTCTTCTTCTTGTCAGGAGAAACTGTGTCCCTTCTCCTCTTTCAGTCCTTTAGGGCTTTGTCTACTTGTGTGACCTCATTAGCTTGGTGGTTCATGGTTTGGTAGTAAATACATGTTGTTTTAAGATCAATAACGGCTCTAATAAGCATACTTAATGAGATTATTGTCATCCTAATTGGAAACAAGCCTGGACAAATCAAGATCAGTAGATGTAGGTTGTTTTTGTTCCACTCTGCATTCATTCGTCACACCAACAAAAGAGTGTAAGACCGGTGTCAGTTGACGTGTAGAACCAGTCTGTTGCACCATGTCTGGAGCAAGAGGCCAAATTTCAGTAAGTGTACTACTCCAGTCCTTGGTGTGATGGACGGGTGGATGGCCACTTGACGAGAGTTTTCTGCCCACAGAGATCAATAAACTGTCAGTTTGATTTAAAAACAAGCGTAAACGCTTGCCAGCAACACTTTCTGTGAGGGGAAAAAAAATCTCCATGCATTCCTAGTGTGCACTCAGTCTATGTATGTCTGTTGGATGAGGTGGACATCCTCCAGTTTGGTTTTAATGATTTACGCATCCTGTAAAAATAACCACAACTCTCTGAATGAGTTGTCCTCGTTTTTGAAAATATGGTGAAAATGTATCAAAACATGCACCCCTATGTGTTGCCTGGACTATTATTTTTCTGATAAATACCAGAGGTAACTTCCAATACGACATCTACAGTAGAGTTCAAAATACTAGCAGTCCAATGTGACTAACCAGATTAAGTGTTGTTATTAGTATATTTCTATTGCTACATGGCAAACAAGTTACCTGTAGGTGCAGTAGATTCTCAGAAAACAAACCCTGCATTCATGATATGCAGGCTCCTACGGCTGTGCAATTAGTTGAAAGGGTGTGTTCAAAAAAATAACAGTGTGGCCTTCAAGCAGTGATCAGTGTTCAATTTTGTGAAAAAACAGGTGTGAAACAGGTGGCCCCTTTTTAAGGATGAAACCAGCACTTGTTGAACATGCGTTTCTCTTTGAAAGCCTGAGGAAAATGGGTTGTTCAAGACATTGTTCAGAAGAACCGCGTACTTTGATAAGTTAATTGGAGAGAGGGAAAACTTACAAAGAGGTGCAAAAAAAGTATCTCAAATGCCTTAAATTGACGAGCAAAACCAGAGACACGTGGCAGAAAACGGAAGACAACTATAAAAATGGATGGAAGAATAACCAGATTGGCAAATGCTCGACCAATGATCAACCTTAAGATAATCAAAGACAGTCTGCGTTTACCTGTAAGTACTGTGACAGTTAGAAGAGGTCTGTGTGAAGCTAGTCAAATACAAGAATCTCTCGCAAAGTCCCTCTGTTAAAAAAAAAAGGCATGTGCAGAAGAGGTAACAATTTGCCAAAGAACAAATCAACTGGCCTAAGGAGAAATGGAGGAAGTCAGGCTGACTTGAAAATTTGCCTGCAACCTTTGGGTACATTCAAAATTCTGGGCGGCACTTTCCATTTTCATTTTTATATTATGAATATTTATTTGTTAAATGGGATGTCTTCAAAGCCCATTTGGTATTATGCATTTTTTGTATAAAAAGGTCAACAACTGTGGAGAAGAATAGACCAGAGAAGTATGAAGTCCTCCAAATAGTCTTTTTGGGATGGTTCAGATGGTGAATTTGGCAACTGAGAAGTCTGGTTCAACCCCTGATTGATTAATTGAGTGTTGCATCTCAGCCTTTTTGTCAATATAAGTGCATTGTTCCTCCAGTTGTGATGTTTCCACAAGCAGACAACCCGAGAGACATTGCTGTCAAAGCCTGCCACGCTCCAATTGTCCTGAGTGCTTTTGAGTATTAGCAGATGCTTTGCAGCGGCGGGGTTGCCCAGGGAGACAGAAAGTTTGGATGGAGAGAGGTTGGTGGTTGGCCACGAGGCCGCTTATTAAAGCGCTCCTTGGAGGTAAAGTGCAGTAATTGACATAGTCGGCGTTTCCCTTCCGTGCTCGGACATCAAGATCTTTTGCATAGGATGCCCTCGCTTCTTATGGCTTCCTGTCGGTGGGCGGCCATCATCTTTGACGCTTTCAGCGCTTCGCTTTTTGAAACAGAGCTGAGCTTTCTCAGCTGATGGAAAGAAAATGTAAAGTGCACCCGCTGGCTATGGCCATATTTTTTTGAGTCCGATGCAACCACAAATACAAGAAGCTATTACTTGTTTGTGCTATTTGTTCTGAAAGATTGCTCGGACTTCCCAGTGTCGCGTTTGCCCGGCCAACTTGTAGCTGCTCACAAGCCACGCCCACCAAGTCGTTTTTCTAAATTGATTGTTAATTTTAGCTGGCACAAAACACTAAAAAATGCTGCAAAAGCAGGTCTATGTAGCCAAGTGACATTTTTGGCACCCCCTTTGGGTTGTGTTCAAAGAAGCGTACATGTCATACAGGTATCGTATGATCATTACGCAAATGGTCACTGACTTACGGACAATCACAAAGATGTTTTGCTTGCTGGTGGCCATGTTTTTCAACTGAGCTGTGTGATCAATTTCAAGTCAATCCCATTTATAGTGGTCCAACTTTATGTTTTAACAACAGCGCCACCATGTGGTAGTAGTAATAGTACCGGTAACAGTAATACCTGCACAAGCACACACTAGGGTTGCATGTTGTTACCAATTTTTACCCTTTTGTGTGCACCAGTTACCATTTTCCCTCTATTGCATCAATCAAACCGCCTCTAATTTGCCTTTTATGTTCTTTAAACATCACACACAGTGCCTCCAATTCTTAAAATGTGGCGTGCTCGCTTTCTGAGGCTCGATTAGGGCTTCCATAACCTCATACACCCGCCATGCCGCTCCTTCCTAGTTAATTGTCGGACGCTTCCCTCCAGAGCTCTGCAGAACTCCCAATGCCAATAGCTCAGAGCCACGGCTGATTGGGTTTTTTGCCATGGAGAAGTCACTATTTGCGCTTCTCACCTGCCTCTGCCAGCTTCCGCCCTTTTTGCTAGTCAAATATTCATCATGTCCTCATGTTGTCACAGCTGGCCTCCCACACGAGGCTGCCTGTAAATGAGATTGTGCATTACAGTCCCCAAATGACTGACAGTCAAAGCAAATATACAGTAGATGCATTTGTATATTGCGGTAAAGTTCTGAACTTATGGTTGCTGATCAGTTCATTTTCAGTGTTTGTTTAGGAACCAGGAAGATATTTAGCCTTGGTTTTACTCCAAAGTCAATGCTGTGAATACTAGTGCAGCCAGCATCCTCCTTATCATTCAGCAAGCGAGCAACCAGCGAGCTTCTCTCGCTTCCACTCCCTCCGACCTACTTTGATGTGCACATACTGTATGACTCTCGCAAATCGATCAAAGCCGACCCGCTGGAATTCCATCAGGATTTCCAGGTATAGGAGACCGTTTGTCAGTCTCCTCCCTTGACGAGATGAAGTCCAGCTCAGAGAGTAAAGAAGAGAAGTGGTCCTGGCTCTGCATGCATAATTATATTCAGTGTGTGTGTGTTAGTGTGTGTGTTTGCTGTGCTTGTGTTAGGTGAGTTCTCCCCACTTGCATAAATAACTACTGAAGGCGATGTAGACCCGGTGGCTCAAAAAGTGCAAAGTTAAGGCAGCAGGAGACTTACAAAAACGGCTACACTATACAGTTGTGAAAAGATTAGGACAGCCTGGGAATACAGTAATCCCTCATTGTATTGGTTCCACACTCAACTCTGATAAGGGAATGTCTGTGACATAGGATTCAATATTAATACATTGAATGTTTTCATAGTTATGGCATGAAAAACCTGTTCATGATATTCTAGATGCGCTTTCTAACGTTGTTAAAGTGTTCAACACATGAAATAACACCCACATTATACATTTGTATTATTTGTACTTCCTGCATACTTTCACCATAACAATACATTATTGTATTGTGGTGGCGGCTTT
The DNA here is from genome assembly GCA_024372805.1 of Oostethus manadensis. Classification (NCBI taxonomy): domain Eukaryota; kingdom Metazoa; phylum Chordata; class Actinopteri; order Syngnathiformes; family Syngnathidae; genus Oostethus; species Oostethus manadensis. Next base: position 946,936 of record QODF01000227.1, read on the forward strand.
TATTGGCTTTGCACTCGTATTACCCAATGTAGTAGACAAAATAAGAGTAAATAGGACGGCAATTTAAGACGTAAATAAAACTCCTGCTCGAGCAGTGTCGCAGTAAATGTATTCCCCAGGGAACCTTAGTGACGAGTCTAATTACTGACACCTAGTGGCCAATGTGGAATACTACACTCACAATTAGAACGTTTTTTTCTGCCTTGTACAGTATATATAATTTATTTCATTTGGTTGAATGCTTGAAATGCTACATTCATGCCAGGAGTAAGTACAGCCTGCATAAGTAAAAATGAATAATAGGCCCTATTCAATTATAAAACAGCATTCATTTATTCCTTTTTGAAAAACTGCAATGTAGCGAGAGACGCCTGTAATCTGCGTCGACCCTGCTCGTCACCTTTTTTCTTCTAAATGTATTTACCCCTTCATCTTGACAGCGAACTTTTACTTGGTGCAGTTCTTCTAAACTATCTGATGACGTAACAAGATAATCCAAGTATTTTTTGTTATTTGAATATTTACTTGACACCTTGCTGCAAAATGAAGTGTCATTTTGCATTTCAAAGCAACATATGCATCAGTTTGTTTGCAAAAATATAGTAATCAAATGCATGGGCAATTGTGTAATAACAAAATGAGGTTATATTTATATTTACATTGATATATATATATTGACAGTTACATATGGCATAACTGCAATGTGATGTGGCAATCAGTGAAAACGAGTTGAAAACCCCTGCTTAATGTGTAACTCTTCTACTCCAGAACCGCTCCATACGAAAAGGGGAGGATTTGTCAAAGCATACCTGACAAATACACCTAATGGTGTTATTAACCCTTGGAGTCCAGGATAGGAAGTTCTGCTTTTGAGTGTTTATGTATTTACATTTATATTTGACGTTTTCTGTTTTTTTCGGTGTTTTTTGACCTTGTGAATTCTAAAATAACCAGAAAACCTCAAATCTATCTTGGGTAAAAATCTTACTGTAAAACTCTGTAACGTATAACGGACCCTTCTTATACCCTTAAAGCAAATAGCAGATTTGGTTGAAAAACATGGCTCAATCAAAACGTGGGCGGGACTTAATTGTCCATAAATCATCGGCCATTTATCTAATGATGATGAAACTTTGAGGAAATCTGTAGTACGTGTATGCTAGCATGGATTCCAAAGCGTTATGAACAAAACCCATAGGGGGTGCCACAAATAAAAAAAAACATATTCTTTATACATATTCATATACATATTTTAATATCAGTACCTACATCATTTTTGATCCCACTATTGTTTTGGCTCTGCTGACAATGTGCAGGTCCACCTCCCCCATGAAGATGATTTTTTTGTGCATTGCCTTATCTGCAGGCTTATGTGAAGATTATATGAGGTGCCAATGACGCCAGCAAGCATAATTTCACATATTCTATTCTTGCTCTCTAGCCCACGCAGCTAATAAAGACCTTCTATCTGCTCTTTCCAAAGTTCCCGGGCGTCATTCCAAACTTTTTATCCTTATGTACCAGACCTCTTTCGACCTCTCCATACGTATTGTCTTGTGGATGAGCATTATCAGCAAAGCATCACTTCACTGCCATTGTTGCTTCCTGAGTTGTTATCACGAAGCCCATAACGATGCCAAGGTTCCAGCCTCACGTACTGATGGTGCTCTTGAGTCTGACACTTGTTAGCTGATGCACATCGAGCTTCTGCCTAATGAAGTGCAAAGTGGATATCTGCAGAGGCTGATAGAAGAAGGACTGCGGAGCGCTCGATGCTAACACTATCAGCCCGTCGTCACGTTTCACCTCCGTTTATCATCACTTCATCATGTAATGGACTTCGGGGCAATCTGAATGGGCCCATCAGTGTCCTTCATGCCTTACACGTCTCGATTTGTCTGCCGGAGAGTTTATTTCATTATCATTGCTGTAACTTTGTCACATTCACTACTTTACAATGACACAAAAACTAAAAAGAACAATTTTTACACAATTTGTGAGCCAACAAAGAAACTAGTCACTTTCAGTAAGGATTTGGATACTGGCGCAGATGCAGGAATATCTTTTTCGGCCTGTATGGAGCCATCCGGTGCACAACATCTTAAAGCCCAACCAGGAAGTAGCTGCGACTCTTTGTGGCCTTCTACTTTGATGTATGGTCATTACAGTATTGCTAAAAGAATAAATCTAATTATGGAACATTTGTAGAAATGTTTAGGACCAACTTTCATGACATTTTGGTGCAAATTTTCATTATTTTCCTTCAATATCACAGAAAATAATGCATGGAATGGTAATGGCAAAATCCTGGCTTGTACAGGAGGTGCACAACAGGGCTATTCAACTAAATTGTTCACCAAGGTCCCAGAGTCCCTCTCCTCGCTATTATTTTTGTTTGTAATGTCAATTCAAGGCTCTCCATATTCTTAAAGTAAATTAAATCCAGATAAATTAAACACCAAATATAATATATGTAAGATGTTTATTATGATTTATTTAGTACATCAATAAAAGTATTGTACAAATACTAAGTAATACAACAAGTAAGTTTATGTTTTAAAAAGTGTTATACTAGTCAAAGACCTTCTAAATGACAGAAGTGCTCCGCTATTTTTAGGGACTTCCTGCAAAAACGCGAGTCAAAGATCCTCTATATTTTCCGGAGTGCTCCAGTGTTTTCAGGGAATCTGCTGTAAAAAGGCTCGCTTTGATGTCATTTACGTGCCAGATTTGCCAATTTCTTTTTAATGCTGATCCATCTCCTCTGTTGCATTCAATGTCCTCTTCTTGCATTAGCAGTCTTTCTCAGGCTGCCTGCCTCATCGGAACTGACGAAGCTTTTATGCACTCCATACACTCAATTATCCCTCCACCTCTGTATGCATTTTGTAATCGATTTTGCATAAGCCCGAGCCTACCTGCTTCCTGTGTGTTGAGAAAAAAGTGTTCTAATGTGAGGCGATGTCAAGCATTGTCATTAGCATTCATGGGCAGCCATGTCCCAGTGTGTCAAGCCTGTATGAGTACATGATTACGCAAGCACTGACTATAATGGTGGGAAAGTGCTATTATCTAGACAATAGTGCTTTCTGGTGTGCTCTGCGTGTGTTTGCTTGCACGCCGTGTGCACAAACACATGAATTAACCCTTGGCATGTTTTTCTTCCAGCACATGCCAGGGCCTGTTATCCCAAACAAGGTAATTTACATCGCAAAGAACTCCCTTTCCATCCATTTTTTTTGTGTTTTAATTCCTCCATGCACGTCATTTGTGCTTGCAGTCGTGTTGGTGTGTTTGCTTTTGAGCTGTGTTGTCTGTCAAATGGAGAAAGGTTGGGGTGGGAGGGGTGGTGTGGGGTAGGTGATGTCGAGGAAGAGCGACAATGAGGACGGAGCTGTGCCCAGCGTTGAATTTCAATCATCTTGTGCATCCGAGGAGGATCATTAAAGGCACTTAAAAAAACATAAGCTCACTTGGCGTCTCTTATTTTTTGAGTTATTGCAAAAGCATTTTACTTTACTCACCATTTTCCTTGCCTTGCCAGCACTTGGAATCAATACTTGGGCAGGGATCTGCCTTGTGTCGGTTGGAAACAGTCTAACATCCCATCCCATCTTTTTCTCTGCCTCCTTCTTTTCTGTCGGATTCTCCCTTTCTCTTCTCCACTTGTGTGTGTGTCTGTCTCCACACCCTGGAATCATTTTCTCCTTACACACTCCCTTCGTCCCGCAGACCCTGAGCGCGGTGGGACTCACATGATCTCCACAGATGACCTGGAATACCCGCGGGAGTACCGGACGCTGGGCAACAGCGGCCGGCGGTTCTCCAACGTGGGCCTGGTGCACACGTCGGAGCACCGGCACACAGTCACGGCGGCCCAGAGCCTGGAGGCCCTCACCAACCTGCACAAGGCAGACATGGAGCGGAAACGGGACGCCTTCATGGACCACCTGAAGAGCAAGTACCAGCAGCAGCAGCAGCAGCTGCAGCATCAGCACCACAACCCGCCTTCGCCCTCGCCCTCGCATGCCAGCATGAGGGGAAGCTCGGAGAGGGCTGCGAGGGAACAGGTAAGCTCCTTTACATGCATATGTTTAGGTGGAGGGCATTGGATTATTGGCTCTTTTAGAACCTCCTACTTCAAACATAATATGGATGCCCCAATTTGTTCACATTTGAAACATTTTTTTCACTTAAATAAAGGTTTAGTTAATTTATAACGCGCTTACCAAGTTACACTGAAGGACACGTCGCATGTTTACACTTGCATAGTTAACCATGTCTGAAAAGGAGGAGGAAGATGCAGAACTTAGTCATTGATATCTGTTCCATTATTTAAAATTTACTAACTGTACAGACAAATTCTGTATATTTGATCATTCTTAATGTTCAAAAAAGTCGAAAAAGGAGTTAACCAAGACGTCAGAATACTTTAGTTTAATGATTAACGCAAAGGCAAATAATGTTGCTGATGCATCTCCCTGTTCTCGTTTTTCTTATCACGCATTGCTTATCCCAAGCCCAACACTCTTTGTCAAGATTGGTTCTTCTTTTTCAATATGTTTTACCCAAAAAAGACACATTAAGCCAAAAGGTTTTGTGCAACCTTGGAGGCAAACTTTGCCTTATGTCAAATTCTCAATTATACAACCTCAGGGGTGTTGAAGAATATGGGAGTCCCCTGGAAATGTTCAGGAAAATATGATCAAAAACTCAAAAAGTTTGTTCGAGATAGAGCAGTTTTTGTGTATTTCAAGGTAAACAGGTGATGAATGGGCGAGGGAGACGGAGGGGAAAGGCAGGTGGAGTCCACAGTTGCCGTGGCAACCACTCCCACACAGGCAAGCGAGGCTATCACTTTGCAAAGGTCAGACTGTGCAGATGAGCAGCATTCTCGGATTAAGGAAGGTGGAAGACCATGGCAAATGGACCAATCCTGAGCTGACGTCGCATTCCCAGTGCATGGGTCTGGAGGGCGGGGACTCCTGCATGTGCTGCTTTCGGGGTGCCAGGGAGGAGGTGGAGGAGGGCTGAGGGGATGGCGGGAGGAAGGGAGGAGCCGGAGAGGAGCGCTCCAACCAGTCAGGCAAGCCCGCCGCTCAATTAGCCAGCAGCGGCACGAGCCAGACTGCAAGACAGTCCATGCGCTGATGTCGTAATGAATTAAATAAAGAGTTGCTGTGTGTGGCTGGGGGGGCGGAGTTAGGGAGGCTTGTGGAAGCCGGAGGAAGGGGAGAAACGGACTCGCTGCATCTGACGGACAAGCGAGGATGAATGGAGCGGTGCACTGGTGCAGGTGAGACTCACTGCACTTGCGTGTGTGTGCAGCTATTTGTTGTGTGTGTTGTAGTCGTCATGGTGACAGTGTGTAAATTTGGAAATACAGCATCTCTATTTTTTTGTACTAGAGAGACTATGTTGGAAGGAAGTGGGGGTGGTCTGTGTGTGCAGAAGGGGCTGTTTGGGGATGACGACATGAGTGGAGGAAGGGTGCCTGGGAGTAGTGAGTGCAGCCTGCTTTACATGCTGGTCAGGTAAAGCTCAGCTCTGTGCCTCGCATGCTTGTGTGTGTGCGTGGGCAGATGTTTGCACCAGCATTTGCTTTTTCTCTGTGACAAAAATGTCCCTCTTAGTAAGCTCCCTATAGGTCAATAATTATTCTTGAGCACCTGTGAGCTGAGCTGCACGATACCGCCCTAAAGAATGGAGGTGTCGGCTTGACAAGGAGGGAGAGGAGCAGCCGTCAGACTTGTTTAGCTGGGTGCCAGAGTAAAGTCGATAAAGTTGTCTGTGTACGGGAAGAGTAAATATTTATGATAGCGCACTGATGGAGTGGCAACAGAGACTTTTCTTCCCTAAATCCTGCAGACACATGTTGGATTATGTTTCTTATTGCTGTTGGTATACACAGCAACAACAACACGTGACTAAAATAATGTGCACAAATCATATCTCCTTGAAGCTTACAGTATATTTAAGAATGTGCTTATGACCCTCACCTTACCTCATAAAGGCAGGGGTGCCTAAAGCGAGCCTGGGGGCCATTTTCAGCCCACAGCTCATTATTTATTGGCCCTCTGCATATTCTGGAAATGCAATGAATAAATTGGTGTAGGACAAAATAAAATATCTTATTAATAATGCGCTTTTTCACCTGTAACGCAAAGCTAAGATGCGGATTGCATATTGACCTACATTGATTATTTTACCAACTTTATGGTACATATAAAAGACACGGTGCAAAAAAAAATTGAAGGATGTGAGTGTCCACTTAGAAATGTTTGACTTTTGTTTATTAAAAATGCTAATGTTGGTAAAGATGTGTTACAGACAGAATCAAATGATAACTCGTATTAGTAGGATTTCTTGACATTCAACATTACAACTTTTATTGTAAAATTAAGTCCTACAGTATTTCTCAGTGTTGTATTTTTTTTTCTGCCACAGTCCCAATAAACACCACACGGAGGCCCAAAAATGGCCCATGGGCCGGGCTTTAATCAATTCAATTCAATTCAATTTATTTATCAACACTATATTAAACATTTTATTTATCCCCATGCGGAAATTTAAAAGACACAAGTAACGGCATACAGAAAAGCAGGACAAGAACATCAAACAGTAAAAAGACACAAGCTTCTGCAATTAAAAAAATTAAAAAAATGATATATTAAATAGAGGTTGTGCAATATCTGGACAGGGAGTTCCAAAGCTGTGGCGACCAAAGTTGCCCTTCTTTGGACACCTTTGTCATAAACTGGACCAAACTGGACCAGCTGCACCACTGATAATGTCAAATGTTCCATTCATCCGTTTTCTATGCCACTTATTCTCATTAGGGTCTTGGGTATGCTGGAGCCTGTCCCAGCTGACTTCGGGCGAGAGGCGGTGTACATCCTGGACTGGTCGTCAGTCAATCAATCGTGGGGCAGAAAAACATTCACACTCACATTCATACCTTTGGACAATTTGGAGTCGCCAATTAACCTAACAAGGAGGTTTTTGGAATGTGGGAGGAAACCGGAGTACCCAGCGAAAATACGTACATGCAACCAGGTGGAGAAATGATACCAGATCTTCCAGCCCAATATCAAATATTACACAGCAGTAAAGTATTAGTAGAAGAAGAAACTAGAAGTAAATTACTACTACTACTAGAAGTTAATTTTTTGGCATTGCTGTAAGTTTTGAGTTATACTACTGTTGCTGCTACTAGTAGTAATAACAACAATAATAATAATGCACATGACATTTACAATAATAAGTAAGAGGGCTGCACGGTGGATGAGTGGGCAGCACGTTGGCCCCACATTCAGGAGATCAGGGTTTGAATCTCCGTTGGGCATTTCTGTGTGGAATTGGCATGTTCTCCCCATGCGTGTGTTGGGTTTTCTCCGGGTACTCGGGTTTCCTCCCACATTCAAAAAACGTGCATGTTAGCTTAATTGGCGACTCTAAATTGTCCATTAGAGTGTGAATGATTGTTTATCTACCATGCAATTGATTGACAATCAGTCCAAAGTCCCGCTGGGATAGGCTCCAGCATACCGGGAGCCTATCCCATACCAGCATACCTGGAGCTGAAACTGATGCTTAATGTTGCTTGAAAATGAGAGACAAACCATGAAAACTCTTATTTTTTCATTTTATATTTCACTTCTGCGTCAGGAGATATTAATACCTGGCGAGGCTGAATGATTACTGAAAAGCGCCCGCAGATAAGAATAAGCACTAGAATAAATGTTGGGATTTAACATTAAAATTCATGAACACTGCCCAGTCTTTTTTTTTCTTCTTTAATTTATCATTTGGAGGTATTTCCGGGGCGAGTGGAGCCCGGTCCTGACTCTGTGGTGATTACGATTTAATGGCGGGAGCTTACCTCCTGAGACCCTCTGTTCCCCTTGTGCTCCCCGCTTCATGGATGGCGGCGTGACAGGAAGGTCAAGTGCATAAATGACACACACTGCAGAACGTGGTGCCGAGAAAAAGATGCAAGCAAAGTGGTGTCTCAAGAATATTAATGAGCTGCGCAGCCTGCTGGAGAAAAAGAAGACATCATAATTAACCATGGCTTTTTGTATTGGATGCATTTTGATGCTGTATTTAATACTAACCAATACTTCCTCTCTTCTTATGCTTTACTGGAAACATCACAGCAACAACCCAACTACTGGAGCTTTAAGGTCAGTGCTGCATGTCTTTGCTTGTGTTTGTATGTCTGGACTATCATCAACAGTATGTGTGTGCTGGTCTGAATAAAGGTGTTACTGTCCACTTGCGTTGGGACCAAGTGGTGCAGCAGCCAGCCACATCCCACTGTTTTTCTAATTGTGTCTTTTCCAGAAATGACTTTCTTCACACTTCTGATTGGCTAAAATGACCCAAAAGTTAGCAGCTCTATCGCCTCCTACATCATCAAAGTGTGTTGTCCAAAATCAAAATCAAAAGCTGGAATTTGGCTTGTATGTCTGTAGCTTCAATGCTAATGCCCCGTATTTGTTTACGTCTTTCTTCTCACAGAGTGTGTGTCTCCAAGAAGCGTTAGTGTGCCACTTTTTCACATGTACACTGTCAACCAGTGTCCAATGTAATACATGTTACATGTTCTATACAACAACGTAAGATGAAGGAGCAGGATAGGAGGACGCTGCAGTGGTAACAGTACTCTCACATTTTAACAGCAACATCATGCTAGGTCAACCTATTTTGCTGAAGAAAAATAAAGCGATCACACTAGTTGATGCCGCTTCATTTTAAGATGTGTAGTGAAGCCTTCTTTTTGGTTTTGCTAAGCTGTCCTCCGTGAGGTGGTGGGCGTACACAAGGGGCATGGACACACTTAGATAATGATTAAAAAAGTCACCTTTGCATAGTAAGGGACATGGTTTTGTAGTGGTTTATTTTTAATGCAAATCATCAAGTCATTTTGACGGCGTTTGACCGTGATGAAAACATGACAGTGTGACCTCCAATCTGTCTGTTTGGTCAGCTGTCAAGGCTCCTGCATGCATATATTCAGTGTGTGTGTGCGTGTTTGTGTGTTTAGAGGGTTATGGAGGCAGCCGTGTCAGGGTTGACAACAGCTTAAACTTCCCTTGCTCCGTTTAATCTGGCGTCGACTATTCCTAGAGGATTTATGATCAAGTCCGTCAGCCGCCGTTAGCATTTGGCATAAACGTGACCTCCCCTGATGACTGAATGCTCCGGCACGAGCACGGAGGAGAAATAAGCAGCGTTAAGACGTATCGATCATCCGCACCGACGTTCAAGTAGCCCTCCCGCGGACCATTGTCCCTCGCGGTAGTTGGCAGGAAGGAGCTTGTGCTAAACAATGCAACTATTGATGTGTGAGTCTGCATGGAATGGGGGAAAAAAAGCCCTGGGGGTTATCTGTTGTGTATTTTTTCCCCTCCATTCCGGCTCAGCTCTCGGCGTGACAGGGTTAAAATGTCACTGAATATCAATAGCCATGTTCCTTGACCCATAGTGTGAGGCGTGGCAATTTATCTATCACTCTGAGGATTTTATTCCCAGCGTGATTGATGGTAATTAGAGTGCCGCTCACAAGCTAAATGATAACCTTTGCCTTTATGGTTTTGCTGATTTAGCTCTGGCACGCTGGCTGCCCAGCAATTGGATTCAACTTTGTTTGTACGGCGTAAGTTAGCTCATAGTGAATAATCAAACTGTGGCCAACACAAAACCAGTTTCAAGCAACATTTTAACATTCTTAACTGTGCACAAAAGTAAAACGAAGGTCACAGATATTAGCAATAAGGTGTTAAATGTATAAACAATAAAATGCGTGCTTACCATTTGATAAGGCACAACAAAAGTGAGCGAGATAGGAAGCCTTACTGTACTGAGCAGCATGGACAGACTCCTTTACCAGTCTTCCTCTGTCTATATCCTCTTCCTGTTCTGTGGTCATCATCATATTTGACATAGTTTGCCATCATCAGTACCATGGCATCTCAAAGAACACAAACAAATCCACAGGAAAAAAAACTCTTGTACTAACTTTTAATGATATTTCCACCAAAATGTACGTAAATATGTTTTCTTTATTTTTCTCAAGCTGCTGCAGTTCCCCTCAAGTCTCTTGGCCCCTCCCACAGGAGGCTCGCCTCCCACTTTGAAAAGCTCGCTGTAGGGAGTTGGCGGGTAAATGCAGCTCCGGAAACAAGAGCACATACTATAGGAGAAGCAGAGCATCTAAATGTAAACAAACAGGGATGGAGAAGAGGAGAGAATAGCCTGGTGCATTGTGGGAAATCCTCAGCCAGACTAAGTCTATATGACAACATATCCGAGAAATCGTTCTCGAAAAAATCTCGTTTATTTGCCACATAGTGTCCTCAAGTGTTCTTCGCATTTAAAGAGAGAGTATTTGTAAAGCTTATTTCCCCTCCTTCAACATGGTTGACACCTCATTTCACACTAAAGCTCTTTAAAGTTCGACTCCCAGATTTTTTCTGCCTGCAGGAAAAAAACCTGAAGTGCAAATGTTTATATAATGGCTCTTCATAGTAATAGTTTGAGCTTCTGGGCACAGGGCAATGCATAGGTAGGGGAAAATAAACACATTCCAGGGATATTCAGTGCCATCACTGCAATTTGCCAAAGCAATTTGCTTCTGCTATTAGAAAGCCACTGCAGTCCACAGGGGCTAAGGGGGGGGGTGCATTGTGTCGGGGCTTTTGTGTATTTATGCTCGGAGTCGAGGGATATTAGAGAGTAGACTAATGATGTGGGCAAGGAGTTGTACGGTAGTAGTTTAACTTTAAAAACAGCAAAGCTCCCCTACTATATAGACAATTTTTGACCACCGTTATTGCAGTTAATCCTGGAAAACAGATGAGGACTGTAGTTATGTAGTGGATCTTTGGTCACAAACAAAGTGCTCCTGTCATATAGACAATCCTTGACTGCTGTTTTTAAGGCCCGACTTCACAAAATGTTAGCTTGGATCTGCCGTATTCAGGATATTTGCTGTTTTTAAGGATCAACTGCCAAAAACTAGTCAAAGATTCTCTATATCTTTGGCCAATCATCTTTTGCAGTAGAGCCTTAAAAACAGCAGTCAGGGGTCCACTATAGCAGTGATTCTCAACTGGTGGATGAGGACAAACGTTTGGGTGCAGGACCTGTTGTCAGTGGGTCGCAGGTCCTGCACTTTTAGAAGAAAACCTTGTTCATAGACTACTGCCATTAAGATGTTGAATGTGTTGGCACTGTCTCTTGTTGAGCCTTAGAAAGTCTTTGACTGTAAGTATCTTCTGCTTAATATGTTCAACTCTGGAAGTGGAATGGACATCTCCATATTTGGTGGTGTTTGAAATTGGCATGTGAAACGCTAATCGCCAGCACATAAATGGGATTTTTGAGTGTGTGACTAAAAAAAAGTAAACTTAACTCACAATGTTGTTTTGCAATAGATATTTCTCAAATCTGAGATTAAACATTTCCGCAGTTTAGGTCGCCTTTTAAGGGGTGATGGTGCGTCTCACAGTCAAACCAGTTGAGCTGTCTGGCTGTTTTTTTGTCGTTGATGCTTAAAAACAGTCGAGACCTCCTGTAACAGAGAATGGTTGACCCTTGATTTGGCAGTATGTACTTCAAAACAGCAGTGTAGCGTTAACATAGGGCGCTTGAGTTTTCATGTATGACCTGTTGTCCCTTGTGTGTGAGATCGCCCTGTTCTGTCCCCCACACCGCCTTGTAATAGTACTCAAGCGTAATCGAGTACTGTTGGAAATATCCCAGCCCTCTATACGAGAAGGTGGCCAGTGGACGTACAACACCACCAGGTCGTGACCCCTCATTCATTATTTACGCTGCAGAGTTGCTGCAGCCACTTCCAGAGCGCCAATATGGAGGTGACTCCAGCCCGCATGCATTTATACATGTTTGATCGTCTTCTTCAGCAGCACCTTCATAGTTGCCGTGCAACCAGCTGAGCATTTCTTATTCCCCTCACACCTGCATTTATTCATTTGTAAATTGTCCTCGCTTGGCTCCAGACATACAAACACAAGCTTGATTTTTTTTTTTTTTTGCAAGGAATTACTTTATGCATTCACTGAACACATGCCAGAGAGTGGAATGCATTGACAAAAATAATAATAGGAGCTATTATTTTACTAAAATGATCATAGGAGCCAGTGTCTGAGTGCACAGTAGCTAACTTCCTGTTCAGTGCAAAGTAAAATTCATAATAATAGCATGGCAGTAACCTGGATCCTAAGCAAAGGTAAAACTCCTGAAGTCTGCAGAGGATTTTTTATTATTATTAGTAGACGAGGACAAGCATCAAACATTTCACACATGAACCTGTAAGTGGAGGGCTCTGCAGTAGAGACTGTAAGGGGAAATAGTAGTGTGATGTGTAAATGATCACTTCTGGTTCAAAAGTGGTTCAGATGACTGTAAACTGTTTTCCAGCTGCGTTGGTGTCATTGTTGTTGATAATGTACGACACACACAGAAACACACAGAGGCTTATCGGTCGAAGCGGGTGTTCCTTCACATGTTTACAAACTAACCGCTATCACACGACCATTGTGTGTGGGTGTGTGCGTGTGAGTAAATAATGCATGAGGGTGACAGAAGGCAGGCCCATATAGAGAGCAGTATCAAGTCAAAGATGGCTTTAGGCAGAAATAATGAATAATGTAGCCAACTTCCTTTGATGCAAAACACTGCTGATGGATACATGGCGGGCTAATAAACAGTAATGTGACTTCAAGCTAGTTTCAGCGTTTATGGGAATTAAGCGAAGTAGAAACCTTTTATTGTTACCCTCGAGGGAAATGCACTTTTTTCTATTCATGCAGGCTGACACGCTACGTAGGATCTACATATCTGTTTTGTATACGCACACGTGCATGACGGTGCATGCACATAAAATACCTACTTGACCCAACATGGCTCCAATCACGGAATTGTGTAAATTGGGAAGATACACAGAAATGACAAGGATAAACGCACACGCTAACGTCGTATTATCCTGCTGCTGTGCTCTTGCTCTAGATGCTGCAGTATGATGCTCCACAGTCTCCACTTGGTTGCGGCGGTGCCCTCAGTTGCCTCTTGAATATCATTTGTCCTTAAAGATGTGTCGTTAAAAAATTGCAATATGAGAGAGGACTTTGAATTCAACATTTAGTGTCATTTCAATAACTTGTTGCACACTGAGCATGTTGTGGGTCATTGCACTATTAACTTCACATTAAATCATCGCCACAGGCCTTCAAATATGGCCTATGGTCCGCGAATTCAGCTCAAAACTTTGGAGCAACCCACATTTTTTTGCAGATTCCACAAAACAACACACTTTGTCACATAGTGGATCTTTGACTAGGATTTTTGCAGTACCTCCTTAAAGACAGTAAATGACTCTGTCATATAGGGGATCTTTGGCTAGCGATTTTACAGTATGGGCTAAAAAGCAGCAGGGTGCTCCTCTCATTTAGAGGATATTTGTCTGCTGTTTTTCTTGGTGTGCTTGTAATCTAGAGGATTCAATTCAATGTATCTGTATAGCGCCAGATCACAACAACACTTATGTCACTTAATACATGAAGGTCACACCCATAAATGAAAAAAAGAGAACCAATCCCACATGATTACGCACTTGACGACGGAGGCAAAGAAAAAACCCCTCTGGGGATGAAATATGGAACAGCAGCGAGGCATTTTCATATAGAGGATGTTTGTCTAGCGTTTGCAGTTGTTCCTTTAAAACAGCAGAACACACCTGTCATATAGAGGACCTTTGACTAATTATGTTGTTGCTGAATGTCCTAAAAAGCAGCACAGCGCTACTCTCAATTTGAGGATCTTTGTGTAGCTTTTACAGTACAGTCAAGTCCCAACTGGGTAAAAATGTTAATAGTGCAGGAACAAGAGCAGAATCTCCACTGTCCAGTGTCAAGTGTACATCCCATCCTGGTCTGCCATGCAAACAATCAGCAGAGAGGCATTGTGGGAGCTCATTACAGCAGCCTCTGAGCCGAGAGGAGTGCCAGAGGATCAGGCAGACGGTCCGCTGAATCCACAGAACCAGTGTGGGGATTTGCATGAGCTTGTCCCCGCCCCCCACCCCCTGCCCCAAAAGTGCTCATTTAAGGTTTATGGCAGTTTGAGGGCTGGAATAATGGATAAGGGCCTGAGGGGAGGTGTGCAAAGTTCAGCACAACACACAACTTTATGCAAAGCCCAAACACATTTTACTACCCGTCTTTGGCCGCTGCAATAAGACTGATGTTCGGCTTCTACTGTCATGTTGTGTGTCTGTGGTGTGTGATTTCCATCCTCCTCCTCCATTATGGTTTTATTTGTTTATAACATGTCCGAAAAGGAGTAGAGCTTAAGTATGTGCCTGTCTTACAGAGCCGCAGCCCTCGTCATTCCCAGTCCACCCAGTCGGGGCTTGCCGACCAGGCTACCAAGCTCTCCTTCGCCTCCGCCGAGTCGCTGGAGACCATGTCCGAAGCCGACGTGCCCATCGGGTTCAACCGGATGAACCGATTCCGCCAGAGCCTGCCTTTGTCACGCTCTGCCAGCCAGAATAAGCTACGATCTCCAGGTGGGCTTTTAGAATTTAGCACTCGCCTTTAGCATGATGGACATATCAAGAACAATATTGTTGGTGTAATTGACTTATTCATTTCATTTGTGTTATTTATTTAATTGATTTATTTTTTAATTTTAATGATTTTTTAAATTTTATTTTATATGTAATGGATATATTTCCCATTAATATTTGTCATGCATTCAGAAATTATTTTTCTAAGTTGTGTGAGGCGAGTCCACACCCAAAGAGACCAAGCAGCAGATAAAATCTATATAATATCATTTATAAGAAATATTATTGACATTATTATTAGGACCAAAGTGGCCATGAAGGACAGCCTTTCCAGTCCGATCTATCTATGCGCTCCATGTCTATACTAACTTGTCTTGTCTCTAACATGTTTTTAACGACTGGTCTTTCTTTGCTTTGTGTGTTCTTTGTGTTTGGATTGCGCTCTCTACCAAGATGAATTTGCAGGTTAGTCAGGCGTCAGACACATGCAGTTGACTTGTCCAATCAAGGTTTCCCATCCAGTGTTTACATGTTCACTCTTCAAGATGGAACACAGTAAAACATTATGGCAGGCTTGTTGTGTCATAATACACATGTCATTTTTATGCCCAGAATATACGATGACGTGAGATATAAACAAAACTATTTTGATCGAGTAAACACATATGTGTAACGTTGTAAAAAAGAAAACACTAAGTAGGTAGGTGTACACATTGCCTGCTAATGACTGAAGTAGATATAAAATGCAAAATACTTAAAATTATTATTTTTCGGTCTTATCTTTCAATTCTCAAGTTGAATTGCAACGTAAAAGCTGATAAAGCGTTTAAAAAACCCCCCAAAAAACACGATTTTGTGATTCTTGTATAATACAGAGGATCTACGGATGTTCAAATTGTGGCCTGTGGACCATTTACACTCTCAGTGCTTTTTTAAAAATTGGTACTCGACTTATTGTAAAATATATTAATACATGTTATGCTAATTTGATTGATCACATATATCACAAAGCTAAAATGGACATTTTTTTTGTTAAGATAGATAGATAGATAGATAGATAGATAGATAGATAGATAGATAGATAGATAGATAGATAGATAGATAGATAGATAGATAGATATGTGTTGACCTACAGGACCAGTCAAATGTTTGGAGTGTGTTTTCCCATTCAACAAGATGCAAAGGTGTCTTTACATTTTTGACTGGTACACTACATTTGATTGGTTTTGGCACTTTTGTCACTCAATAAATTAGTTGGGTTTTTTTTTTTACACATTTGGAGTATCTAGTAACAATTCCCACACAATGCCTTTTCCTCTCTCATTCAACTGAATGTAATTCTGCTTTTCTTTTTAGGCGTGCTGTTTCTGCAATACGGGGACGAGACGCGTCGCGTGCACATCACCCACGAGCTGAGCAGCCTGGACACGCTGCACGCCCTCATCGTGCACATGTTCCCCCAGAAGCTGACGGCGGGCATGCTCAAGTCACCTAACACGGCCATCCTGATCAAGGACGAGGCGCGCAACGTGTTCTACGAGTTGGAGGACGTGCGCGACATCCAGGACCGCAGCGTGATCAAGATCTACCGCAAGGAGCCCATCTACGCCTCCTACCCAGCTGCCGCGCACCTGGCCAACGGAGACCTGCGGGTTCTTATAAATATTATATTTTTTATTTACAGTGGTGTGAGAAAGTGTTTGCCCTTCCTGATTTCTTTTTTGCATATTTTTTCACACTTAAATGTCAGGGTTCAGATCATCAAATGAATGCAAATATTAGCCAATGAGAACACAACTAAACTCAAAATGCCTTTTTTAAATAAAACTTCCAAACCTACATGGCTTGTGTGAAAAGAGTTTACCTCCTAAATGTAATAACAGTACCCTTAGCAGCAACAACTGCAGTCAAGCATTGCAATGAGCCTCTTAAAACGCTGTGGAGGAATTTCCACCCACTCATCTTTGCAGAATTGTTGTCATTCAGCCACATTGGAGGCCTTTCCAGCACGAAGCACCTTTTTAATGTCATGCCACAGCATCTCAATCAGGACTTTGACTAGGCCATTTTAAAAGTCTTCATTTTGTTTTCCTCAGCCATTCAAAGGTGGACTTGCTGGTGTCTTTGGGATCATTGTCCTGCTGCAGAACCCAAGTTGACCAAGTGACCAGACAGCAGAATTCATGATTCCATTTATCACAACATGTCTTCTAGGTCCTGAAGCAGCAAAACAAACCCAAACCATCGCACCACCACCACCATATTGTACTTTTGGTATGATGTCCTTTTTATGAAATGCGGCGTTAGTTTTATGTAATGGCACACACACATTCCAAAATGTTTAACTTTTGTCTCGTCAGACCACAAAGTATTTTCCCAAAGGTCTTGGGAATCATCAAGATGTTTTCAGGCAAAATTGAGACGAGCCTAATGTTCAGTTTAGTCTCAGGGGGGCAATCACCTTTTCAAACAGGGCTATGTAGGTTTGTATATTTTTTTCCTTTAGTATTAAAATGTCTGATTTAAAAACTACAGTTTGTGTTCAGTTATGTTGTCATTGACTAATATTTCAATTTGTTTGGTGATCTGAAACATTTAAGTGTAACAAACTTAAAATGATTGTTTGACAATGACAAAATTTGGAACTCAGAAAGGGGGCAATCGCTTTTTCCATACTACTGTATCTTTATTTTTTTATGCAGATTACAAAACAGCCAATCAAGTTGGTCTGATGCCCAACTCTGTATTGCTCACTGCCGCTAGAGGGCACATTGGAACGCTGTCTAGGGATTGGTAAGGTGTGCTGAGATGTTTTATCTAGCGTTATGATCCTTATTTTGTATCTTTCTTCAACATTTTGTCTCTTGGCATTCACATCTCACTTGCACTTCTAGGGGAACATGAAAATGGAGAGAAAAGCGTTGCTTCCGTATGCAAGAATGCAGAACTAATGAGCATCTTTAGCATCCTAATAGTGTTTTCTCGTTTGTTTTCAATGGTAAGTTTGACAGGCGGATGCGATTTAGCAGGTATTCCTCCTGGAAATGTATTTTCTTATCTTTAATACGCCATCTGTTGCCATACACACACACACGCACACACACGCACGCACACACACCAAAAGACAATGTTGCGACATCAGACGAGCACATTTACATTTCTGCTTCAGCTGTGATCAAGAAAAGCCAGAGGGAGACTCTTTTTTTTTTCAACAAAAACCCAGCTTAGCCGTGTCTTGTGAATGCAAGTGTCATTATCTGTGCACACGGAAATGGAAACAGGGTGATTGTACGGAACACAACAAGTGGACATGCGAGCTACACAAAGCAGGAAATTGACATTTTATTTCTGTTTGAGTTTTGGCCAAGGAGAAATCAACATTGCTAGACATGACTGTGGGGCTGTAACAGCATGCCATAATCACTCTTTGCTTACATATCTCATTTTTAAGGTGACGTTTTTTTTGCAAGGAACAAAATGCAAAAAACTTACTTAGTTTTTACATAAACAGCTTTAATAATTTGCTTGTTCTTCCCTTGGTAGGAATCAAACCCACGCTGTCTGCACAAAAGACAACAGCGTGTACCATCAAAACACTAGGGAACATTCTTAAAGAAAGAAAGAAAAAATGTATGCATACTTTACGCACAGATGCCCAGACTCTCGATCTCTCGGCTAACACTCGGGTAACCACTCGATCACCGTGCGTCCGAGTGTGAATGATTGTTTTTGTTTTAGTAAATGAAAGTTCCGAATTGGCTGAAGTGCAGCATTAATAGTTGCAGCTTGTAGGTTACGCACATGTCCGGGGTGCCCAAACTGTAGCATGGGGGACCTTTGATCTTTCTAAAACTAGAATTTTTTAAATGGAAAAAAAAGTAATTTTACAAGAATAAAGACGAAATATTCGAGTGCAGTCATCACATTAAGAGAAAAAATAACCTAAAAACAAGAGGCAGGTACTCCCTGTCCTTAAGGGGAGTGAGCCGTGTGGGAGCTCAGTGCAACTCTGTGCACACATGAATGTAACCTCCCAGCTACATTGCAACATCTCATTTAATATCCCAAAAGTCAGGATAACAGACTTTTCATTAAATGTCTGTGGAGTACTCCAGTTATTTCCTGTTAACAAGGGAAGCAGTGATGCTGCAAAGCAGGAATGACTTAAATGTTTAAATAACGTGACAACCGAGAGCAGATTACTTTGCGTTTGATGGCTGTAAAGGGAGTCGCAGCACAATTTTATGGAGCAGTCCAAAAAGCAAACAGTATTTTATAACCTAAATTGATCGTAATTATGTAGAAGCATCTGGTATCCATCAGCTGTGTCTCCATGGTAACAGCATCCCTGCTTCCTGATTCTAGAGAGAGATGGTCTACTCGTCTCGAGACTCCTCCCCAACACGCCGCCTCAACACGCTCCCTTCCTCGTCGGGGTCCTCCGGCTCGCCGTCCCGCTCCCGCCTCTCCTACAGCGGGGGCCGCCCGCCGTCCTTCGCAGGGCCTCACGAACAGGCCCGTCACCCCCACCACCCGTCGGCCGCCCACATGGCCAACGCAGGCCTCTCTCCCTCGCCCAGCGCCATCCTGGAGCGCCGCGACGTCAAGCCGGATGAGGAGGTCTCGGCAAAAAACCTGGCTCTAATGAAGAACGAGTCTCTGTACGCAGACCCCTACAGCCTCATGCACGAGGGCCGCCTCAGCATCGCCTCCACGCAGTCGTTGGCCGCTATCGGTGACCCCTTCAGCTTCCCCGTGTCCGCGGGGCTGTATCGCCGCGGCTCTGTGCGCTCCCTCAGCACCTACTCCGCAGCCGCCCTGCAGGGAGAGCTGGACGATTCCCTCTACAAGCCCGGGGGGCCGCTGTACTCAGACACGTACTCGGCCACTCTAGGCATGGGCTTTCGCATGCCGCCTTCGTCCCCACAGAAGATCCCAGACATGCACTTGCGGGACAGGGATTCGTACTCCAGCTCACCCAGCAGGGCCTCACCTGTCAGACAGAGCTTTCGCAAAGACTCCTCCTCCTCTGTGTTCATGGATAGCCCCAAGTCCAGACCTAATTCCAGTTCTGAGCCTCTGTGTCTGACAGCTGGACCCGGGGAGGGAGGCAGGGCCACGCCAGGGTTTGGTTCATCGTTGTCTGGACCCGACTCTGATGCCAGCAGGTGAGTTAGAAGGAATGAGAGGGTCTTTTACCTATTTCATTGCTTGCTCTCTAAAATAAGAGTTGACGTGCGAGTGGACGGTATCATTTTCACGGTGTCCTCTGGCAGAGATCATCGTCTGGAGCGCATGGAGGCCATGGAGAAGCAGATCGCCAGCCTGACTGGTCTGGTCCAGAGCGTGCTGACCAGAGCGCCGGACAGCGACAGCACGTAAGACTTTCTAGTCCGTTTCACTTCCTCACGGTCAAAGCTGGATGCAATGTTGACAGTTACAACAATATCGCAAGTGTATCATGCTTTTGGAAACGGGACAGAGAAAGGACAGGGAGAGTTGGCAGAAGGAAGTGACTTTAAAAAAAGCACTGAATCACTACACCTCAGCAGAGAAAGGACAGGGAGGGGCGGCAGGAACAGACACTAACAGACAACGCAATGCCCGGGTTGTGCTGTCCAGCAATGTTGGTTCTGTTAGCGTTAGCACTGTAATGGGCTTGCCCTGTGTGGCCGTTGATCCTCAGATGCGGCCTGCTGCGTCTCTGCATGATGGCGGGCTGCCCCACGGACCAGGGAACCGACTTCTCACGGACATTACCTTTCTCTTCCAGCGACAAGACCGACACCAACAGTGACGGCTCCGCCACCGGAAGTGAGTACGACAGTCGGGAACGTAAAACGTTTGCTAATGAGAATCGTTTAATTTCAGGCGTTAGTTGATTGTGGACACAAACTAGCGACGACCCTCAAGTCGATCTACTAAGACCACATCAACCTTGTAATACCTTAAAGGTCCCGTATTATAGTATTTTCTTAAGTCTTAGAGGTTCCAGTCATGAATTTAAAGTGTATTGATGTTGGAATTTAGACGATTTAAAAGTGCTTTTAGTAAACCCGACTAGGAACACAACATTTTCGATGTGTGTTTGTCTTGACAGAGTGTGTGTCTCCAAAAGCCCCATTTTAACCACATTTTTACATATAACCAGTAATGGATGTCGTGTGTCACACACAACAATGTAGCACACAAATGTTCGCATAGCTATGTGAGCTACAGTGCTAACATTACACTCACATTTTAACGGCAGCTTTATGCTTGGCTAGTCTGTTTGCTGAAGGAAAACATAACACACAGCTCTGATGTCTGTAACTGACTGACAGATAGTTGGCAGAGCTCCAGGCTGCATTTTAAGATGTGTGGTGAAGCCTACTTTTCTGAAAAGCTGTCCTCCATCAAGGGGTGGCTGTAGTAAGCTTAGGCTTATTAGGTATTCACCTACCAGTATTCACGAGTAAAGCAATACAATAAGCCAGGATTACAATATATCACTAATATGATGTGGTCAAATGGTATAACATTCGGGGTGGCACGAGACCCCCAAGCTGCACTTTAGACACCTCTGGTATACACCTTTTAATAAAGCAGCTAATTGTATATTCAGAACGCCACAAACTGCTTTTGTGCTGGGGCTCTAATGATAAATAACAGTCCTTGCCAAGTTGTATACAACTTAAACTTTAAGATGTGCAGCGAAGCCTTTTTTTGTGGTGGCCATAAAGATAGGGCTAGAGGTGGGTTAGAGGCAGTATCATATTCATGAGGAAAGAGGTTTTTTGTAAGAGAGCATTTCAGCCCCTTCTCTCCTAGAAGTGGAGCAAGCAAGTCAGGCAGGCAGATGATTTTTCTCATGTCTGGTGCTCATAAACAGGATGTATGGACACAAACTGCTGATGGAACATCATTAAAAAGTCTTTTTTGCGTAATAGGGGACCTTTAAGGATATTTTAATAACACTACAATCTCTTATTATTAATTATTATTATTATCTGGGTAACTGGCTGTTTCTATATTCCAGCAGGACGGCTAAAGAAGAAAGGTAGTTGCCATTTCATTTCTCCTTTGCCCTCTCACCTCTGTATGGGTGTCTTTCTACCCGGGAGTGCAGACCTTCTCCCTTGTCCCCTCCTCTGTGTCTACGTTTTCAATTTCACTGCTTGGTTATTTCGAGGACGCTCACAGTGTTGTCATAGTCAGGAGACTTTGCGGAGGCTTATATATATATATATATATGTGTGTGTGTGTGCGTGCGCGCCTGCGTGTGGCTAGGGAGTGATGGTCTTTCCTCCCAGAGCGGTGTGTTAAGATAAGAGCATGGTTATCCCCCTTGTGTGTCACACCTGGGCCGACTAATTGCACCTTTGAATGGTTTACTAATAGCATGAGCTCACATATCTCCGGTGGGCCATTAGGGTTTTGTGGATTTGCTCTTTCACACGCTGTGCACACAGTGCACACGTGTATTTATATATATGTGTGCGTGTTTAATTGTTGAGACTTGTACCTGTCTGTACCCGTGTAAGACATACTTACAGTGTGTGTCCCGCGTGGGCCTACTGGTGCCCACTGAATTAACCTGCTCGTTTCTGCGTCGACCTCACCGTGAACCCTCCACAATCCTTCCCACTCTGATTGGCAGCCCACACTCCGTCTGCACCACTGGCGCTGATGCCGCCGCCGCCGTCCAACTCGACACCGCTGAACAACGTCAGCCGCCTACAGATGCAGCTCCACCTGCACGGCCTGCAGCAGAACGCCAACGACCTGCGCAAGCAGCTCAGCCAGCTGCGTAAGACACAGGTACAGGCTTAATTTCATGCTTCATGTAAGACCCTCCAAACCCTTGGGGGGCCCCATAACAACAAAAATATTGGCAGAATGCCCGACCTGCTCCTTCTTTTAGTTTTCCTGCCAATTTAATCTGCCACAAAATGTAAATCAGTGTTAACATATTTTTATACCTCAAAAAATATTTGTGTTTATATATTACAGTTTTAACTAAGAGACTGGTGAAAAACTGGATAAAGATTCAAAAGTACAAATGCAGGAGTTATTTTCAAATTTTTTGGATATTTGTAGTAATTTCCTCGCCAATAAGGCATGAAAACTCAGAATGAAGATGTCCCATGGTGGGTCCTGATTTTTTCACATGATCATAAATGACATTTGTGGCACTCCCTGTAAATTATGCTCAAAATGCTTTGGGATACGCGCTACAATACATGTAATGCAAATGTGTTATACTTGTATATAACGACTAGACGAAGGTACCTGGCATATGGACAATTTATTGTTCACATTCACCCCATTTATCAGTCCCCTAAAAGTGCGTGCAAAATTTCAAAAAGGTGCAAAAAGGTGATTCGACCTACTCGAAATTTGTAGTGGAGTGTTTGTAAGTCCATTCCTCCTGTCCTCTGATTGAGTTTAATAACAGCGCTACCTCGTGGTGTATTTGTCAGAAGAATAGCACAGGCAACACGGTAGGTGTGAATGTTTTGACGCATTTTCAGCCTTGGGCATGGAGCTGTAGGTAGGAGGTTGGTACTTGTCCTCACTGGGATTGTTTGACTTTTTTATAAGGTTATGGTGCTGTTTACCTCCTGCAGTTCCCAACTTCTTCAGCATTCTAGTAATGACTTTGGTACGTTGGAGCGGGACTGTATTGATTTTGATAGATTTTCTGCACACAGTGGCCGATTTGGTCAAAATTGGTACTGGCGTGTGATAATTTTGCTTCTGTCAACGGTCACTGGTTGTCAATTTAATCCATTTTTCAGACTGGTTTTCACATTTGAAATTTGAAATGATTGTTGTCCTTCCAAATCCAATGTTGAAATTGCATTGGCTGTCCTCATACTCAAGACCTGCAGCTCAACTTGAACATGTGGTTCATGAATTATTCACTTCAGGAAGGCAGCATTGTGCTGCAACACAGGCAGGCATATGTAAAAAAAAAAACATTGTTACAAATATGACTGATTATTTGTTATAATATGTTAATGTAATCTGGGTTTAGCCACAGTGGCGACGTAACAGGGGACGAGCGGGTCATCTGAAATGCTGGTGGTGGTGTTTTACTTGCTGGAACATGAAGCACACATCCATAATTTATTCTCCTTCCCTTACCAGGTGCTTTCATCTCAGAGTTGTATTACACAGATGGGCCCTGTAGAATTTTATATTTTTTCCATTCACAACACCGAGGAGGAGTTCACGCTCGGTGAATCTGCCGTGCACATACACACTTTTCCTCGGGGCTTCCTCGCTGTTAACGTATGCAAATAAGCCCTCACATGCATGGGTAAAGTTGAGCTTTGTAGTGGGTGTCGGGATAAAAATGTGCGAAAAACAGTAGCAGTGCACTAGTAGGCCAAAATATGACATTATAATGTGAAATATACACTGCCGTACTGTGGCTGTCTTTGTGACAGCTGGAGAACCAAGACTCCATGCGAACGCTGCTCAAGCGGACCGAGGCGGAGTTGAACGTGCGCGTGGCGGACGCCCTCAGGAAGCAGGAGGATCCCTTGCAAAGACAGCGCCTCTTGGTGGAGGAGGAGAGGCTCAAGTACCTGAACGAGGAGGAGCTCATCATCCAGCAGCTGCAGTCAGTAACAATGCACTCACGGGAATGCTTATGTCCCAAACCTCAGAGTGATTTTTGATTTGTGGATTTATGACAAAGTTGAAACAGTTTTACAAATGAATAAGTCACGCAGTGATCAGATAAAGCCGAAAGCGTAATGAAGCCCGGCTTATAGAGAGATCCTTATTAAGATGCGAGGTGTGAGCGACTAATTGAAGCAGAGCCACCTTGAGATTTCATTCAGATTTGAGCTAACTACTCCCAAATTTAATGACAAATCTGTCCAGAAGCAGACATTTGTGCAGGAGGAAGAAGTTAGTATGTCTCCACTGTTCTCATTTTCATTGTCAGCCTCACAGGTGAACTGTAGCGTATCCTGGCTTATCCTGTGGTAGACACTGGTCGCCAGTCAATCACAAGACACATATAGACAACCATTCACACCTATGGACAATTTAGCGCAAGAGTGTCCAAAGTCCAGTCCATAGCTCCATTTATTGGCCTGTGGTATATTTTAAAAATAAATAAATAAAGCATTACCATTATCAAGGAGGATTAGGGCCACACTGATATACATTTTTTACAAATTAAATAATTCATTCATTCATTCATTTTCTATACCGCTTATCCTCATTAGGGTCACGGGGATGCTGGAGCCTATCCCAGCTGGCTTTGGGCGAGAGGCGGGGTACACCCTGGACTGGTCGCTAGTCAATCGCAGGGCGCATACAGACAAACAAACATTCACACTCACATTCATACCGATGGACAATTTAGGGTCGCCAATTAACCTAACATGCATGTTTTTGGAATGTGGGAGGAAACCGGAGTACCCGGAGAAAACCCACGCACGCACGGGGAGAACATGCAAACTCCACACAGAGATGCCCAACGGAGATTTGAACCCAGGTCTTCCAGATCTCNGGTCTTCCAAATCTCCTGACTGTGTGGCCAACGTGCTAACCACTCATCCACCGTGCGGCCCAAATTAAATAATTTAAAACGTAAATGAATTAGTCTGTCATCTACAATTATAATTGCTTTTAATTTAAATGAAAAATATCCATAAATAAAATGCACTGGCCGGTAAAATATTTGTATGGTATTTTGATCATCATAAAATGTATTATTTATTCGTTCATTATCTATGCTGTTTGTCCTCACTAGGTTATGCTGGAGGCTATCCCAGCTGTCTTTGGGCGAGAGGCGGGGTACACCCTGGACTGGTCGCCAGTCAATCGCAGGGCACATATAGACAAACAAACATTCACACTCACATTCATACCGATGGACAATTTAGAGTGACCAATTAAACTAACGTGCATGTTTTTGGAATGTGGGAGGAAAACTGAGTACCCGGAGAAAACCCACGCATGCACGGGGAGAACATGCAAACACACAACACGCAAACACAGAGATTTGAACCCTGAACCTCCTGACTGTGAGGCCAATGTGCTACCCACTCGACCACCGTGTGTAAATATTTTGTCTGTGAGGCAGATATGCTAGCCATTAGTCTACCAGGGGATCTGGTGAAATGAGAATTCTGTCCCTTAAAGTCTAACAAATATTCATGCAGACTTTCAGACCCATGTTCCCAAAGACTTTCCCTTCAGCCACAAACTTTCTTTCCAGACTTATTAATTCCCGCCCACGACGCTCCGCTTCACCCGCCCGGAACTTCTGACGGAGCGAGTTAATTGAAAAGAGCAGCAGAGTGAGTGCTCATCCTTCTGTGTGTTCCTCCTCAGCGACCTGGAGAAGTCGGTGGAGGAGATCCAGAAGGAGTCGGCCGTCAACCACAAGCTGGTGAGCGTGCAGGAGCTGGAGGAGAAGAGCGCCATCCTCCGAAAGCTGGGAGAGACGCTCACCGAGCTCAAGAGTGAGTCAGCCATCCTTGGCGTGACCAACTGTCCGCGGAGCCACCGCGCCGTCTTTTTGTCACCCACACGGCCGTCTGTCAAAACACTGAATCACTCTCAGATTGCTTGATCAAGTTTACTTCATTTTCTCCTCCTGGGACTGATGCTCTTCCACAGATCAATTCCCAAGCCTGCAGAGCAAGATGAGGGTGGTGTTGAGGGTGGAAGTAGAAGCCGTGAAATTCCTGAAGGAGGAGCCGCACAGGCTGGACGCCTTGTTGAAACGTTGCAAGACCATAACAGACACCCTCACCGCCATGCGGAAGTAAGGAACATGACGGGCATTGCACTGCATTGCAGCAGTGCTCTTGTTTAAGATGAGCACTTTAAATTCTCGACGGTCTCCTATTATGCCAACGTGACTTTTTAATTAGCTTGTTTCTGCGCACCAAAACGTGAAAAAAATCGCTCAAACACTCGCTTTTCATGTCTCCTTCCTCATGTACTGTACATGATTACCGCCTCTGATCCCCTATCTGAATCAGCCCCCCAGTTTGTTAAAAAAAAGATAATATGATTTGCTACATATCTTAAAATACTGTTTTTTCAGTAAATAGACTAATCTAGCATGATGTTGCTGTTAAAGTGTAATGCATGCGTAAACATGGATGAAGTCCACAAAAGCGCTTACTGGAGACACACACACTACCTGAAACAGACGTGGACAAACACACCTCATTAGCAGTAAGGCTACACACACACAAGCCTTTTAAACGGTTTAAATTCCAGCATCAAGGCTAGATTTTTGTCAACGCTCTTCCAATACAGTATTGTGGCACCTCTGAGAGTTTAAGATACTATAAAGTAATGCCTTGCCACTTTGCTCTTTCAAATTACGCGGCTTCACTCAAAAATATATTAATTAACAAATAATCTCTGTTGGGTAATCTCTGTTGAATATTGCCTATTATTAGTCAATAACAATGCACATAAAACCAATTTTGACATATTTTTGCATCAATTTAATAACATATAACATTTTCAAGCATAAAAATGGCTAAATGAACTGAAATACGAATATAAGGTCTTCAAGCTCATGATGATGATATGTAGTAATGCCACATTCATGCAACAATAACATTAAGTATGCTGCGTGTTGTACAAATGAGTCTATATCTTATTTATGTCTATGTCTTTTTTTGTTATTATGTCTAATATAAGACAGATAGATAGATAGATACCTTACTAATCTAAAAGAGAAATTGTATTGGAAATTTATAATACAATAAAAAAATAATATCGGGTACTATGAGGGTAAAGGTGACTATGGTGTTATTTCATATCTAGATAACTATAATAATGTTACAAACAATATTTAGAACGTCTTAAACGGGTTATTTATGTTGTAATTATGAAAATGTTTGACGTATAAATAAAGACACCTGTTTGGTAGAAATTCACTCATTATACAGTTGGGTTCGGAACCAATAAACGAGGCATTACTGTAATATGGACTTTCACTTGTATGGTAAAAGTTTAGTTAATATGCAACTTTCCAGAAAAAAGACTGCATTCTCTAAGTTCTGTCCAGAATGTGTTTCCTTTTGTAATGATGAAAGTGTGGATGACTTACTTAAAGGCAGGCCAACGAGGGGGTGTGGAAAAAGCACGAGGACTCCAACCCGTCATTCAAGCACAACGAGGACCTGAGAAAGATCTCAGACTTTGAACTGCCCGGCAGCCCGCCGCTCAGCATTACCGACCTCGGGGGAGGGAACAGCCTGTCTAACTGGAGCCCTCACACCAGCCTCAGCCGGCGCCACGGGAACCCGGCCGGTCTCCACAAGGACAGTCACCCGCCTGTACCTCACAAGGGCAAAGCCCTGGAGGAACTGGAGCGCCGCTCTGCCGCTGATAAGGCTTTGTCCGTTGAGGTTCGCCTGGTAGGAATCATCTTCGCTCTTCATTTCTGTCTTCTTCTCGACCTTTCCGTTTTCTAAGCGCTAGTGACTACAGCTGCCACTCAACTCTCCAGGCGGCGGAGCGGGACTGGGAGGAGAAGCGGGCCAGTTTGACCCAGTACAGTGCTCAGGACATCAACCGGCTGCTAGAGGAGACCCAGGCCGAGCTCCTGAAGGCCATTCCCGACCTGGACTTTGCTGCTAAACAGATCAAGCCTTTGTCTAACACGCCGTCCTCCCAGAACCAACAGACCCCTCCGAGTGGGGCAGCAACCCCCGAGCACCGTGTCAACAAACCCCAGGTGAAGAAAGAAGGAGGAACCAAACTTGGATCTGGTAAGACTCAAGAGATAATGTCTTGATAGTTTTGCAATACTATGCTAAAATGGCAAGCTTGATTTTTGAAGTGCACAGACATGGCCAAGGAAGACCTCATTGGGTCCAATGGGGTCCAAGTGGGGTCCAACAGATTTACCAGATGGACATTTGTGTGGCAATTGGCACTCTTCTTTGTATTGCAGATCACCGCCATCGACAGGATTGGAGTGGAACAAACACGGGGAGGTCTTCAATGCCACTGAAATTATGTTTTGTTTTTGTCTCCTAGATGAGTTGACGGTGCCTCGCTACCGCACAGAAAAACCCTCCAAGTCTCCTCCACCACCTCCGCCCAGACGTAGCTTCCCATCGACCCCGGGCCTGACCACCCGCAGCGGGGAGACCCTCATTCCCGGGAAGAGTGTCAAGGTAATGAAGACAACACAGTAACACTTTAAATGATCTATCATCATTCGATTTAGAGGGTCTTCTACTACATGTTGGAAGAGTCCTTAGAACCAAACACGAAAAATCTCCCTCAATCGTTTGTTTCACTTTTGAGAGAAGAGACACTCTCACTTGTCTTTCTCTCCGAACCGCCCTTAGATGGATGAGTCCACCCCCATGGATGCACCCGCCACCTTGTAAAATAGCAGGCTTCACTACGCATCTTAAAAGAAATATTTACCAACTGTCCGCACAGATGTGGGATCCCTAAGTTTGATGCTGTTGTTTTTCTTCAGCAAATAGGCTAACCTAGATTGATGTGAGAGTAATGTTAGCACTGTAGCATAGCTACAGAGAAACAAAACTGCAGATTGGTAGTAAAAGCACTTTTAAAAAAGCGTAGATTTTGAACAGTACACTTCCAATATGCTATTGTTGGACACACTTATTTAAAATGGATGACAAAAGCTATAGTATGCAAGTTTTACCGTGTAAAGCTGCTGTGCTTTTTGCTTGCAGAAGTCTGATTCTGAAGAGGCGGAGAGCCAGAAGCCTCACATGAAACTGAGGAGGACGGTGTCGGAAAACCCTCGCCCCGCATCCACACCTCCCACGCTGTCCGGGGACAAGACGGACGGGGAGCAAGAAAGAACTTCTGGCCAGTTGGAGGTAAGTCTTTGATGTTCCTCAAATGGGAATGATGGATGATGTACCGCTACAAGCTACCTCTCCGCACATGTTCTCGGACAGATGTGCCCGCCAACACGAGCACATGTTTGTGGCAGCGGGGTCCTTCCATATGTGACCCCGCTCCTCTCATTATCCAGACAGATGGACATTTTTGAAACAACCTGCCACAAGTTTAATATTCGGTGGTTGGACCTTTATTTTTGTGCATAAAAGGAACCTTTTCAAGTGAGTAGTTGAGCCAAGATGGAGACTGTAAAAATAGCATGGCGACGTGTGATGTCTGAATTAGAGCTTGGGTAGTAAACGGTTAAATTGTGTGATTAAAAGTCCTTTCCTGGTTTATAGGGCAGACCTTTGCGTTCTGTTCCACGCATCATGTTGACTGACTGTTTGCCAGCTTCAGCATCACCCCCTGAGGATCCTGTCAGAGATTTGTCCCGTTGTCCTATAAAAACCAGGCCTTCACCGCTCAGCATCGTGAGGGATTCACCCACTCAGCGAGAGTTAAGGATGACGTGTTCCTCTGATACGGAGGAAAAGCAGGAAGTGACTCTGCTCCTCACAGAGTTGGAAATGAGGGCTCTCTCTCCGTTAGAAGCCCAGGAGCTCAGCGGCGCCATGGGAGTCATTTTGCCGACTCGGACCATCTCAGCAGATGCAAAACTCTCCGAGGTCTACTTGAGTGAGCGGCCTCTGCTGCTGCTTTTCAGGGAGGAGACAACACTCAAGGACGCCTACAAGCTCCTACTTTGCCTTCTAGAGTCAGCTCATCCTCAGCCTCAACCCAGAAGATCTTCTTCAGCTCGTCCAAGCCAGCAGATCTCCCTAGTGATGGCTCTGAGGAGCGGGATGGAGACAGGGGAAGTGGTTCTCAAACTCCAACCAAGCACCAATATGAAGGACACTGCTTCCAAGTCTGACTTGGCATCCAAAGAGACTCCATCAGGAGAAAATGTCTGCTGCAGCACCTACAAGAGGCTGGACAGCTTGGAAGAGACCATTCGTGAGTTGGAGAACACCTTGATAGAGATCAGCGGGGGCTCCTGTGCAGAGAAGCTCTACTCCACAATCCCACCCCAACCCACCAGCAAGAAGCCACCGGTTCCGCCCAAGCCGACACCGAGACAGGTTCATTTTTCATGACTCACCTCCATCACTTTCTCCATTTCTTCTTTGTGGGCCTGGGGAGCTTTCTGATGTCTGCTCCCCTCACTGGCTCATGGAAAAGAGGCGGGACAGACACCAGACATGTTTGCGCTGTGATTGGTGGTTTGCTTTCTGCCTGTACATCTCCACACTTTACACTGACAATAAAAAACACATCCTTTTTTTTTATTGTCCTTTCTTCTGCTTCTCTTTGTCACAACTTTTGTCTCCGCATCTCTCTTTTGACTCTCCTTGACTCTCTGATACTGTTTTATCGGGATGATCTAATAATTTTTTCTTCTCTCTTTAATTACTATTTCTCAATTACACGGGAATCTAACACGTTGAATAGCTGAAGAGAGTTGTGGTTGCGGCCGCACGGTGAATCAATGGGTAGCATGTTGGCCTCACAGTCAGGAGGTTCTGGGTTGGAATCTCCGTTGGTCATCTCTGTGTGGAGTTTGCATGTTCTCCCCGTGCGTGCGTGGGTTTTCAACAGTTTCCTCCCACATTCCAAAAACATGCATGTTAGGTTAACTGGTGACTCTGAATTGTCCATTAGAGTGTGAATGTGAGTGTGACTGGATGTATGTCTTTGTTTGTCTATATGTGCCCTGCGATTGACTGGCGACCAGTCCAGGGTGTACCCCGCCTCACGCCAAAAGTCAGCTGGGATAGGCTCCAGCATACCCGCGAGCCAAAAGAGGATAAGCGGTATCGAAAATGAATGAATGAATGAGTTGTGGTTACACAGAGTTGGCGTCACGTGCTCTCTTCCTGCCTGTTTGGAGGCGAGAAGCAAGGAAATCAGACATGCATGCACATGGAGATATATTGGCAAAATTATCCAGTTCATTTTCATTTATTGTGTGACTAATTTACTGGTGCCATTTCTGAATGATAAATCTTGTCACTTTTAAATCTTGTGACACCCTTAACACTGAGCAATTATTTGAATTTCTCAGTTGCTCTTGTGTTGGCGGAAATGTCTTCCACACATATTAACATCGTTATTAAAGATATAACACAAGATCTGTACCAAACATTCAGCAAAATAGTCATGGAATGTCTGAATAATCTCAGCTCCAGTAAATCCGCATAAATGAGCAACATGCAGTGACATGTGACAGTTTAGCTGCAACACTGCTGGCCCGCTGTCAGTGTGGAGTGTCGCGTGAGACTTTCAGGCCTTTTAATGGCGCGGCCGGCATCCTTCCCGCCGGGCTCGGGCCAAGGATCACAAAGCCTTCTTTCGTCATAGCCCCGCTCGTCGTTGCATCACTCCTACATGCTGATTTGCAAGTGCAAGTGGTGTTATTCGTCATTGTGTTGAACGGAAAAAGTTTAAAAAATAAATAAAAACAAGAAGTCAGCTCAGTCTGCATGCTTTGATGGAGCTGCAAGTGACATGAGAGTGTACATGATGAGAGACGCTGTAACTCAGCAGGAAACATCATTAAGAACACACGCGTTTTAATCCACTGCAGCAGCCAAGTTTGACACCTTGTCTCCTTGTTCTCTTCTTTGTCGTGTTTTGCATAAAAGTGCAACAAACTCACTCATTGCGAGTCTCAGGAGAGATGCAGCCACACTGAAGCGGAACCCTTACAGCATTGCTTGAGCTCGCTCTGTCTGTTTTTCCCTTCATAAGGAAGGAATTGGCGTCGGCCCTGGCAAGATCCCGCCCCCCACGGCCGCCAAACTGAAGCACCTGCAGCACAACAGCATGGACAAATACAAGAGCGGCAAGAGAGATGACTTCCTGAAGAGCCAAGCGCAGCAGCAGCAGCAGCAGCAGCAGCAGCAGCAGCAGCAGCAGCAGCAGCAGCAGCAGCAGGTAAGCTTCATCACGGGCGAGTATGATGCTGTGGTAACTCCACCTGCATGCTACTTCCTTCCTCCACTTTCTAACCATATCTATTTTATTCATTAACAGCTGAATTAGGCTTTTTGTGACATGACATTAGCAGGCAATGGTAAAGAAGCCTGAGGGATTTATGAATTTTACTCTTAAAATTATTTGCACATGAAATGCCCCCAATTGCAAACGCTGCTCATCTTGCATGTTTTAGCTTTTTTAACTTGATAAAGGCAAATTGTTTTGAGTAAACTGATGCTGTTACTCAAATTTAAATGAGTGTAATGAGTGAATAATACTCCTGAGTACAGAAAAGTCAACTAAATAACGACACACTTGCAATACCCATTATTTTAAAAATGTATATATTATAAAATATCATTCAAGTATCTTCAAGAAGTAGGGATTCATACATTTCAATACCTACAGCAGCCGGTATTTTATGTACTCCATATATGTGTGTGTGAGATATGTAGTATTTATATAATAAAATGTCTATAATTTAAAAAACTAGAGTTATAATAATAAATCATTTCAAACTATATTGAATATGGAAAATGTTACTGCACGTCACAACCATTAGGCTAACACTCCAGCTTTGATCGTCCACTGACAAGCAAATAAATTTAGTCCAGAAAGAGGTGCGTGTTGATGACGACATCCTGTCTCGTTGTCGCATGTACCTTAACGCTGACTGAACTTAAGTCGGGGTTGTTGATTATCCCTTAAAGTCCGCCCCACCGTCTCCTTGATGACTTGATGATGAGATGAGGCGCGCATTAATCAGCGAGTGTTTTTCTGCCTGGCCCCCGGTCGGCTGTTTTGATTATACCGGCGGCAGATTGTGCTCGCCGGTTACAAGAATGCAAATGCGTCTTTTCTGTCGTCATTCTGACGTGGAAGACACCAAACATCCCGGTGGTGTATCACACGTTTTTTATCCTGGGCTTAATACAGAAAGAATGAATGCGGCTAGGGGCCACTTTGATACGTTTTGTGCATAAAAGATGTAAAAAACAATCTAATATAGATGAGTCTACAGCGGGAGTGTCCAAAGTGCGGCCCCGGGAAATTTGTAACCTACAGCTGTTTTCTATTGGCAAATTAAAAATCTGCAGTAATTTAAGTAAGAAAGTTGAAAAAAAGGTGTAATCTAACAAGAAAAGTTTTACAAAAATAATGAAATATTATGGGGGAGAATAATAGCATAAAATTGAAATAGTAATGAAAAAATATATTTTTGAGTTATAATATGAGGAACAAACAAAATAATGAATTAAGTTGAAATTTTTGGAAAATTAGGCTGCAGAGAGTTATAAAAGTTATAAAAATTACGATGTTATGAGAATAAAGTAAAAATGGGAATATTATGGGAAAGTCATAATCACAAGAAAACTTAAAAAAACCAGTTCAAATAACTGCTGAAATGGAAGAAAATAGCTGTAATGAAATCAAAATATGAAAAGAATAAATTCATTTTCTGATGAGAAAAAAAGTAATTTTACGGGGATAAACTTGTTATTATGAGGAGAAAATAGTCATTTAAGTAGCATAGAGTTGAAATACTAAGACCAAAATTGTTTTGTAATGTTATGAGTAACACACTAAACAAAATAAGTTGTTAATTTTGGAAAATTTGATTGGGTAAATGCTGTACTTTCATGGGCAATAAACTCCAAATATTAGGGGAACAAAGACATCAAATTATGAGAAGAAAATTTGTAAAGATTACTTAGGAAGAAAGTTTTTTATTTCAAATGTACATAACTTCTAAGCGTATCTACATGTGTTGCTTTACAAAATATAAAAATGGCAAAGTTACAACCTTTCAGTTTCACTATGTCACCCTCGCCGGAAAAGGTTTGGTCTACAGTGCAGGTCAGGGGTCAGGAACCTTTTAGGCTAAGAGAACCATAAATTACACATATTTTCAAATGTATTTTTGTGAGAGCCGTACCCTGTTTTTTAAAAATGTGAATCCAAAAGTGTGCCAACAATTTTAGAAGATAATAAGTCTCTGAATATTTGGAATATGATTCCTGTCATGTTTTACTTTAACATGTCAGGAAAAAAAATACACACAACATTATACATTCTAAAATAAATATTATACATTTATTATGACTTTGTTCCCAAATTATTTTTCCCCAACCTACTAAAACGACATTGTTTTCACTCATAATATTATTATTATTTCTTTCTACTTTCTACTCGTAAAATTACAGCATTTAAAAAAAAAATTCTGCTGTTTTTTTTTTTTTTCTAAATTTTTTCAACTTTTCTCTTAATTATGACTTTATTCCTGTAATATTTTGACTTTATTCTCCTAAAATGAAAAATTGTTCAAAAACGGCAACTTTTTTTGCTTGGATTACAACTTTTTTCTCCTAATATTTTGACTTTATTTTTTGTAAAATGCTCATTCTCCTATTTTCCTATTTTTGCTGTTTCCTGAAAGGTTTTTGTTAAATTGTATTTTTAGATTGTGCCGCGGCCAAATAAATCAGTCAGACCGCACTTTGAACACCCCTGTTGTAAAGCAAGATATGTTGCATATATTTTAAGAAAAAACACAATTAAAATAAAAAAATGTTATGATGTTTAGAAACTTCTGAGTGCCATACGTGCTCATCAATAAGCCAGAGCTTCCCTACCCCTGATGTAGGTCAATCTTGTAGGATGTTGTCATGTAAACATACATTCAAGCAAATGACAACTTATAACGCTTAGTCACATGGTCACCACCCTGAAAGGTTTCGACATGCAGAATGTGGACTACTAGCTTCAAGTGTGCGTGCTGCTACATTTCACACAAAATGAGAGCATTGCCCCGTTGAGTTGGTATCACGCCGAAATAAAGGGGATTCATTTTGCTTTCCTGAGATGAGTGGAGGAATCCACCCGAATTGCGGTAAGGGGGAAGCAGGCACTTAAAGGAGAGGAGATGCGTCTTAAAAGCAGAGAGAGCGCTCGCTTGGCCTTTTCATCATGATCACACGCTGAACAGACAGCACTGGGACTTGCAGCCAATCCCGTTCCCTTGTCTTCTGCCTTTTCTTAATTCCAAATGTGTTTAAATCCGTGTGATGTGTATTTTTCTTTAAATGAGGCTGGCTATCTTAATTCTTCAAAGGCAGAAATTTTCTTTTGTCTTTGACTTGACACGCTTCAGTAGTTCCAGGCCCCATGCATTCTTATGGACGTCCTGACTGCGCCATGCAACACATTTTGCTGCCGTAAGACCACGCCAACATACTGCACTGCACACTTTGTGCTTGTTGTGTGCACTCTTGAGGATCCTCCACAAACACTTCACTTCCACTCATTTGTTTGCTTTGATTATGGGGAAGAAAAGACACTTCACTTGCCGGTGTCCTCTTCTATACTATGTACTGTTTGGTACACGCAGCTTACGATGGATGAGGCTGCACCCAGCAACACCTGTTTGTCCAATCATGCAGAACTAATCCCTCTAATCCCTACACTTTGAACAACATATTTGTGCAGCGGCACAAAAAAGTTTTCTCTGTCCGAGTCTGAATTTAACTCTGGAAAATTGCATGGCTGTAAAAACAGCAGACCTCCATCAAGGATTAAATGTTTGTACAAAGTTAAAACATAATTTGGGACGTTTACATTTTTGATCTGGATGATATAACTTTGCATCCTTTTTGACTATATAAACAACTGTACACGTTATATATATAATATACAATAGTAAAACATTTGAGTTAGATTTAGTAACACTGTCGTATTGTTTAGATTTTTTGATTGTGAAATTTTTAATGTATTTTTATAACAACATTGTATATTTAATTTTTTGTTTTATTTTATCATTTTTATATTTTATACCTTCGTATATTTTATATATGTTGTAATATGTATTTATTTTCTATTTTTGAATAGCATTTTACAGTATGTGTATTTCATACTTATTTCAAACTTAATGTTTTTATATTTTTAAAGATATGATTTCCATGTATTTATTTTTCCAATAGTATATATATTTAATCTGTGTTTTTGTTTTAATTTAAGTATGTTTAAATATATGTCTAAATATTTAATTTTGTTTTTTTGGTAAATATGTACATATTTGATTGTTATTTACATTTCTTATTGGTATTGGTATTTTATATTATTTCTGTGTTTATTTCTATTTTATTGATTGTTCTTTTTATTATTTTAATATTGTATTATTATTATTGTACAGTTTTTTTAAATAACAGATAAGAGGGAATATTTAGAAATGTGGCTACTATGAATGCATGAGGTCTCGCTCCCGTTCATTTTTGTATGAATTCCCATCCGTCATAAAAATGCTGTCAAATATGTGGAGAAGAAGTGAAAGTGAAAATGAAAGCATCCTCAGGCTTGTCAATGGGAATGTTTTCAACCAGTGCCATCTAGTGACTGATCCCTGCATTACATGTGAATATCAGTGCCGTGTTTGTGACGTGGTGTAGTTTTCCATTCTGATTATTTTGCTTTTTTAATGAGGTGACGTCATTAAAAGACGAGTCAAAATAAGACGTGTCTTCATGTGTCGATGGCTCGAGGCCCGTCGCACATGCTCGTGTCCGCCCGAAATAATGTGTCCTCTGTTTGTTTTGTCTCTCCCTCCTTCCTCCTCACCCTTTGTCCTCATGTCTCTCCTGACTGCGACGTGACCCCACCCACCTCGTCAACCCACACGGGTCTGCACGCCGCCCCTCACCCGGCAGTGAGCGACGCATCCTCACCTTTGACCTTTTGTGTATGTGTCCACAAGCATGCGTGGCTGCAAGGGGACCACACCCAACCTTCAAACTTTTAGGACTTTTCTTCGTAACCCTTCCCCCATTTAAACGGACCCCTTCCACCCTGACCCCGCCCTCATCATGTGTCCTGCTCTGACCTGAAGGCCTCAGGAGTCGCCAGCCTTGGGGCCAGCGTTGAGCCGTACCTCTCCGGGATCAAAACGGGCCTCCTCTCCGGGCGGCAGCCCTCTGTCCGGAAGGCGGATGGCAAGGGGCCGTCCTTGAGGGCGTCCCCCGGCCAGGCCAAGGCGCTGCTGGCAAGCCTGTCTGCCGCCGGTCTGAGCGCCGAGGCCCTGCTGCTGTCCTCCGCCCTGCGCCAGCACCGCCTCCTCCGCGAGCAGCAGCAGCAGCAACGGGCCTCCTCCCTGCCGTCCCCCAGCAGCCGCTCGCCCTCGCCCGCCTCCTCGTCCTCCCAGACGCCCACCGCCACGCTGTCCTCGTCCTCCTCGCCCACCACGCCCATCCTGTCCCCATGCTCGCCGACCCCGCTCAGTTCGCCCACCTTCGCCAAAACCAACGGCCGAAGCCTGGAGGGCCTCAGCAGCTGCAAGGAAGGACCGTGAACGTCCATTTTGAAGATACCATGAGTACCATCAAGATCAAAAGTGTCTTCATTTCTGAAGATGTCCGCTCTGGAATTGTCCCACATGAGTTCCCAGACAGATGACGCACAAATGGGACCTCGGATCCCACCTTAGATAAGCTGATCCTGTTTCATGTAAGAGCTACAATAACCAGTACCTGAGTCCAGTGTGTGTGTGTGTGTGTGCGCGTGTGTGCGTTTGTGTCAAAATGGTGTAATGTGAAGCTCTTTGGTGGTGTTTTAAATGAAGCTTGGTGCTGTTTAAACATCTTTTACATCTCCCATTAGGAACAAGCACACGTGGACAAAAAGTTCTTATTGACTCGCACTTCTTTATCAATCAATCCGTCAATATAGGGGTGGTACACAAGACCCCTCCAATTTTAACTCTTCATTTAAGCGTCCGGCTTTGTGGGAACACCATCAAGGCGTGCTTGGCTCAGTTTGGTGTCCTCTTTGTCTATTTAGGGTAGCGTATGTAGTCACATATTGCGATCTAGTATTTATTGAAAACATTATTTAGCCTATTTTTTTTTCTGGGATTTTCTCTAATATTCTGGTAAAAACGCCATTTCCGGTGTCATTGTATGTCAAAACTAAGCTACAAACCATACAAAAGAGAAAAACATTTATTATCTATACTGTCTGTGTAGAAGAACACATTAAGACAATCAGTAGCCTTTTTATGGCTTTTTAAAAGAAAAAGCCACCCCTTCCCCCAACAACGGCAGCACAAGATCACAAGCTAATCGAGAAATAAGAGAAGTAAATAAAAAAAAAGCACAGGAAAGGAAATCTATCAAAATGCTTTTAAGTGACTTTTTCCATAAAGAACCTGTTTTTGAGCACTAAAGACAGGCTTCACTACACGTCTTAAAAAGCAGCCCCGCCAATCAGACGTGGGAGCGAGCTGCTTTCTTCAGCAAATAGGCTAACCCAGCACGCCATTCAAATGTGAGTGCAGTGTTAGCACTTTTGAATCACACAGCTATGCTGGTGTTGCTATCGTTTGTGATGGGGATCTGAAATTAGGACGTAGTCTTGGGGCGCACGTTGAAGTTTCGCGTAACTTCTAGTGGGATGGTGGTTTGCGGCCGCGTTTTGGGGGCTTATTTATCTGTAAATATCAATTCTCAGTGCTAGTGTTGCTAACACTTCCTGTCCCACAAGAGCGCTTGTCGGAGACAAAACATAGCTCATTAGCATTAAAGCTACAGACACAAATCGGCGTTTTCCCCGTAGGAAAGCACTTTTGAATTCTTTCCATTCCAACATCAAGGCTTATACACTTCCAATACTTTATGAGACTTAATACTTGAATATGGGACCTTTTAAAGGTGAAAATATTTTGAAGGGGTGCACACAAATGTGGCCCCCGGAAGAGCAAACTGAGCTGCGCATCACAAACATCCTGCTGGTGCCTCGTTTAGTTGGACGACAAACGTGCCTGTCTTTGTTTCAAAGCACATCACATGATCATTCCGCTGCACAAAACAAAACACTCTGTAGTGTGCATTTGATTCATTTGCTCATACAAAGCTCGCGCTTCATCAGCAGCACAATGAG
Organism: Oostethus manadensis; assembly: GCA_024372805.1. Classification (NCBI taxonomy): domain Eukaryota; kingdom Metazoa; phylum Chordata; class Actinopteri; order Syngnathiformes; family Syngnathidae; genus Oostethus; species Oostethus manadensis. The sequence continues at coordinate 986,345 of QODF01000227.1, forward strand.
CACATGTATCCTAGAAAGAAGCAACAACAAAGTAGGAAGGAAAAACCACATTTGGCTTCTTCGGCCCCTGCAGATGATGAGACGCCCCCGTCCTCCTACTCGCCCCCACTTTCCCCCCTTTGCACACGGCACTGCTCGGAGGATGGAATGATTCTTGTTGCCACTCCAACTTGAATAGCTCGTACATATATAAATAATTATAAATATATAAGTGAGATGTTTGTGTATAATGTGAAGACAAAGTGTGATTATTATTATATTCATACACTGTATATAAATATATACAGATAAACAGTATAGAATAGACTTAGATAATATACTGTAAATGTCCTCACCTCCTTTAAGTTTTTATAAATGACTCTAGTGACCATTTTGTACAAATGTTTTTTTTTCCCTTTATCGCATTTCGCAGAGATTATTTATTCATGCTTTTTTAAAATATTTGTTGTAATATTTGTTCTATCTGTATAGATTCTTCTTCAAACTCTAATTGTAATATACATAGCTCTTTTTTTATGTTATTGGGAAATTCTAGGATTTTTTTTATGGACACATGTTGTCTATGTATTGATCAAGTTTGTACTGATTTTTTTTCTCCCTTTTTTATTTTATTTTCTGTACTATTTATTTCATTGTTAATATTTGTATATTCTGTGATTTCCGATATTTTTTTTTTCCATTTTGTCTATTTTTAAATTTAATTATGGGATTTTTTATTTTTTTTCCTCCACTCTATCCACTGAGTGTTTTCATGACGGTGCTTAGGTCACATGACTTTTAATGTTTCGTTCATGTATGCTTGTTAATCGGACAACTCTTAAGCTAAGTCTGAAAAGCAGAACCACTGAGATGACTCAGTAAGGAATAACATCATCTTTTTAGCACTTTTGCCTTTTTTTTGCTCATTATTTTTTACATCTCTTCGATAAAAGCTACGTGGTAAATAGTATGTACTGTATATAGTATGTACTGTATTTTTACATGAATGTGTCGGCACAAGTAGAAAAAAAAACATTTGTAAATACATAAACGTTCCTAGCCGGTCCAACATATTGTTACGTCCAGAATCAAAATGTTTTATTTCTAATGATGATGGTGGGTTTAGAAGTATTGAAACACAACAAATGCATGTGTCGCACGGTGCCGTCAAGATGAATTTTAAGTTTAAAAAAAAATCTATATTGAATGTTTCCTCCAGAAAAGATGTGTTAGCAGTGTAAAATGTTATTTATCCGACTCCAAAGGCAGGCATGATCATCTGTGATGGAATTCAAGAGCGCTTGAACGCACCACCGACACAACTTTGTGTGTAGAGTACTGTAGAGTGACATACTATAAGAACACACAGGATAGATCTATTATATATAAATATATATATATATATTTAATGATATATCAAATTATTAGATGAAGTATCGATGGTGCAGATATTCAATTATCAGCGTGGATACCATGACTTTTATGTGAGGAAAAGTGTTTTTTTTTTCCCTTGTGAGAAGACAAACCTTGCTGTGGTTGTGTGTCCAATAAAGTGCAGCTCTCTTGTACAGTTTCTTGCCTTTCCCGTGTGTGTGTGTGTGTGTGTGTGTGTGTTACAGTCAACAGGGCCACACCTAACTCTGCAGGACCAACCCCCACAGTAAAGAACACACAATATAGTCATCACTTTTCAGGTAAATTTTATTTTGTTTTGTTACAGTGGAACCAATTTGTATGGAAAATAGGGTCAAGCTGTGGCAACATTTTTTGATATTTCAAGTGGAATTTGTAATGGCACAACTTGCGAGGTTCCCATTGTCATTTTATATGCAAAAGTGACTTTGTACATGAACAGTAACATGTGTTCCTAGAGCTTTGTAAAAAAAAAAAAAAATGCAGGCTTTGCTACACATCTCAAAATGACACCTGGCGCTTCGCCGACTGTTCGTCAGTCAGCTGCAGACGTGGGAGCGTGTGAGTTTGTTTTGTTTTTCTTCACCTAACCTAGCATGATGTTGCTAGCTATGCAAGTGTCGCTATGGTTTGTGTCCACCTGGCCCATCCCTTCCTGTTATGTTACATCAAGCTAAATTACACTATTGTGTAAAACAAAACTAAAATACGGTACATTTAAAATTGTTCTCATGTGGGATAATTCATGTGTGGGCCTGCTTGTGCAATGTCACAAAAACACTAACTACTTTAAAAATTATTATTAGATAATGAACATGTGACTCCAAATGTCGTTTTTTTAACTTCTTGATTAAAATGAAGGTGTTGTATTTACAAGGTCAAATGTCAACATTCATGTTCTTCCACTTAAAGCTGCTGCGTGTGTGTGTGTGTGTACGTTCAGCCTTGGGTGTCTATTATGTGTCCTGCCGCTGAGCTGATCGGCGACCATCCGTGCGGCGGAACGGCGTGGTCCTCAGATCTGAGCCGAAACAAGACGAGGAGGTGAGACACGCCAACACGTCAGTCAATGCGTCATTAAAAGTGTTGTTACCCGTGATGATGTCCTCCAAAGCTCCATCTTTGCCTTCACGCACGCCGGGCTGCACCTGCTTCCTCTTCAGCTCGGCTATGAAGTCCAACTTGGGCATCAAAGGAGCCTTAACATAATTACAATGAAAAGGCTTTTGCTTCTATTATAAAAAATAAAAAGCGTACACACATCAACCGCGTCATTTATGTATAACTAGCACACAGTGTAATATGATCCAATACAAGAATTGTATAGTATTAATTAACAAATATTGCGCTTGTAGTTTGCATACTGAGAGATGTGTCTAATATTTTGAACTAATATTGTAAAATGACTCTTTCTGAGCTCTAGGTGCACTCCTGGGGTCAATTATATAAAATGTTGTGCTAATCAGTCTGCCAGTTGGGAGGGAACTTCCAAATAAGGACAGGATTTCGGGACTTGACGTCACTATTATTGTTTCAAAGTTCTAATAAAGGACGGGTCCGTTTCCTCCTCAGTTGCAGATGTGTCTAAAAACACATTTTGATTCTTAATAATAATTTGTGATACACCTCTTGTATTTAATCTCATTAGATTGTCTACCACGTGTAGCTAATGTGGATAGTAGGGGGTGGATATTTACCCGTTGACCTCCACTCTTGGTCGGGGGGCTATCTCTTCCTTCGCTCGCGTCCTGCTCCGCCTTCTTCTTCTGATGAATCTCTTGCTCGGCTTTCTGAGACCAACCCAAAAAAAGAATCGACTTTTAGGCTTGACGCTCCGCACGGCGACAGCGTCACGACGTTCCTCACCTTGTACGCTTTGATGAAGCGGGAGAAGAGCGGGAAGAACATGGCCGGCTGCGTGGTTTTTGGGTTCTCTCCGAAGTACTCCACTACAGAGCAGTAGGCCTCCTGGAAAGGCCAAGATGGAGTCAGGTGAGTTGTTAGCTCAGTCGTGAGGACGTTGCGTTGAAGGCTTCTTAACCTGCGCCGTCTTGCTGTCTTTCATCAGCGACTCCAACTGCTCGCTGTTGCTTTTGATGAACTCCTTCAAGACGGGGCTGTCGTCTTGCACCAGGAACTCCTTCTTGGTCATCTCCATGCCTCGCTCTAGACAGCGGATGTCCTGCAGGATGCTGTCCAAGGACACTGGCAAAGAGACACAGGTAAGTGGAATGGAACGCAAGGACGACAAACCTGGAGACGAGGGCATACCCAGGGCTGCTTTGTCCACGAAATGCAGCTCCGTGTAGAAGTTGGCCAAGTCTGGGTATTTGTCCAGGATGATGTTGGTGATGAAGTGGAGCAGCGTCTGCGAGCGGTCGGTGGACTTTGTTTCCAGAAGCTGAAGAAACCAAAGTTAGGACCATACACCACCCTACCATTCATCCGACCAGAGCTACTTACGAGGTCGAGGCTTTGCAGTCTAAAGCCGTAAGCCGCCCCCCTCTTGCTGCTGTTCATGTAGTTCCCAAATGCCAACACGATCTAAGAGAACAAGATCACGTCAGGACCCGCTTGACGACTTCATTGCTGATCTCTTTGCCTCACCTCTAAGATCTTCTTTAACTTGGCGGACGATTTGATGGACATGGACGCTGCAATGATGGAGTTGAGTTGCTGCAGAGGACGTAAAAACTATTCATCAGTCCAAGATCTTAACGGAGGCCGATTGAGAAGGTTGACTGACCGGTTGAAGCCGCTTGACAGTCTCGGGGAAGTTTCCCATAAAGGTGAGCGTATTGATGCGCTGGCTCAGGCGAGGAATCTTCCCGAAGGACAGAATAAACCGGTCCTCGTCCGTCAGCTCGTCAAGGGGTCGCCCGTCCTTCTCATAGTTGAGTAGCAGCTTCATCTCGAAGTCTGAGGGTATGAAGTGCTCCAGCAGCTCCAGGAAGTCGATGGACAAGGACTGCTGGTCGTACCTGTGAGGATGGAAAACCACAAGTGTTTTTTTTCATCCAAAGACAACTCAACAGAATTGGAACGAGGCGGTTCGTACATCTCGATGGCGGTGCAGATTTGTGAAGGACTCATCCCGCCTTTGCGTAAGGTGATGGCCAGGTTCTTTGCCTTGTTTGCATCAATCAAAGACGTCTTGCTAGGGGACTTCTGCCCCAACTTCTTCTTGACTTTAGACAGATCTGATGGGTTCCCCTGCGCCTTTGTCTTGAACTGTTCCTCAAACATCTCCATGTTCAGCTCCTGCGGGGACGGACAAGCGTAAAATAAAGCAATGATACCTTCACCTCAAGAGATGTTCAGTCTCTTGGGGTGGCTCTGTCAAGCCTTCCTTACCTCCAGGACTTGTTCGTCATCCAGCTCATTAAAAACGGTTCCTGTGACCTGGTTTGGTTTCAGAGGCTGCCAGTTTAACAGGGGCATCCTGAACTTGGTCTGAATGGCCTTTTTGCTCTTCAAACCTGAAGAAAAAAACCATGTAAGATCACAGCAGTGTTGTGACTCTCAGTAGTTCTCAGGTCCTTTCCCTACCAGACTGGGGGTTGGGTGCTCCAGGAGCGAGAGGGCAGGGTGGTCCAGCCCCAGGTGGAGGAGGAGGTCCAGAACCAGGTGGTGGAGGAGGAGGAGGACCGACCCCAGGTGGAGGAGGAGGAGGTGGTCCAACCCCAGGTGGAGGGGGATGAGGCGGTCTGACCCCAGGAGGAGGAGGAGGAGGTGGTCCAACCCCATGTGGAGGAGGTGGAGGAGGCGGAGGAGGTGGTGGCCCCCCTCCAGCAGCTGGTAAAGGAGGTGGTGGGGGTGGGGGTGGTGGTCCTCCTGCTGCTGCAGCAAGTGGAGTAAGTGGAGGACGTGGTGCCCCATCTACTGTAGCAAATGGTGGGGGTAGAGGGGGAGGGGGTGGTGGTGGTGCTCCTCCGGGTGGAGGAGAAAGTGGACCATGGGGAGAATGTGGAGGAGGCACTACTGGATGGGATGACGTAGAGTTGACGGTGGTGCTAGGCTGAGGCGCAAATGCCAGAACGTAATCAGTCACTGTGATGGGCACCACCTGGATGTCCAGCCCCCCGGAGGCGGTCCGGCCCAGGCGGATCAGCCCTTTTTCCTGCAGCTCATGAATCTTCTGCTCTAATTCAGAAGGCACTTGAGGAGTAGCTACGTTCAGACGCTCCCGTTCCTTCTCTCGCTCTCTGTCCAGTTCCTTCTCCCGTTCCCTCTGCTGCAGGGTGCTGACCTGAGAACACGAATCTCTCAGGCTTTCCTGCGAAGAACAACCACAAACCTCGCATGTCATCATTGCTGCATCTCAACAATAAAAGTCTTACATGGTAACTCCTAATAATAGCTTGCGCTCTAATGAATGTATTGCCAGGTCCTGGTTCTTTGGACAGCCCAAGAGAACTGTATTGGAAAACAAAATAATTTGATACAGATACTGTACACAAGACACTTTCTCATTGAATAGCATGAGAAAGTGTCTCCAAATTTTTGACTGGTAGTGTTCATTGGCATGGTCTTACAGCCGTGAAGCAAGTCCACATATGCATCAGATAGCTCACATCTTAACAACTTAATGTATACTTTGTGGGTGCTACTTTGGAATGGTAATGCTAATAATAATAACAATATGTCATATTTATAAACTATATTTTTGGAGTACTCATAAAATACTCAAAAATTCTCAAGTCCAGTTTTCACACAATAGAAATAACACAGTACAAAAATTACAAGTACAGTAGCAATTGCTGATTTTGACCCGATTGTTGTTATCCACTGAAAAGATGCATATCTTCAAATTTGGGGTTTTTTTATGTAAAAATTTAAGAATTCAAATGATTAAATGCAGAATCTTAAGTGACTTTGGTCCTCAGCTTATTGTATTTATTGTTATATTTAATGCAGTTAAACACCACCATGTACCTTAAGCAGCTCCGTCTCTTTGGTGGCCTGCATGAGTTGAGTCTCAAGTTCAGAAATCTTCTCCACAGTGTGAGTCTCCATCTCACGGAGCTGAGCACTGAGCTGGACGCATAGCACAGAAACATCTCATCATGCACACTGTACAACACAATTTCACCAAACACATTCTAAACTTTTGCAGCTGAACCTTGACATTGTGGTCTTTCAGTTGGTCCACATGATCCAACACGCCGCCTCTGCTCTCGGCGTCCTCCAGCAGAGCGCCAACGTCCAGCACGTTGTCCAGGTAGGCCTGGATCTGCACCTTCAGCTTCTCGCTCTCTGTTTCCTTCAGGCTCTAATAGACACACACACAGACACAATGTCTTTACAAAATAAAAATCCATATTTACACCCATTTAGTGAGTTGAAATGAAGAAGCATCTCACCTCCAGATACTTGTCCAAGCCCAGCTGAGTGAACTCATACTGCAGGTGTACGCGGAAATTCATGTTTTCCACAGAATGGACCACAATGTTGATGAACTGCATGCAGGCCACCTGCAGACACATTACATTATTCATCTACGTCTCATTCATCCAACTGTCTAAAGTCATAGTGCTTGTGAATATGTGTGCATGTGGCCCACCATGAAGTCAATGTTGCTATCATCATTGATGAAGTACTCCATGAGCTTCTCAAAGCGGCTCCTTTCTCTGCTCACCTGACGGGGGGGGGGTTAAATGGGTTTTTAAATTAGTAAATATAATGTAATATTTACGGGCATTCAAATATTATACATTACAAAAAAAGGTAAGCATGCGTTTTGATAATAGTAATAGTTAATGTTTCATTTAGAGCTGTCAAAAATAAAGCATTAATGCCCGTGATTATAATGAAAATCTAACGCATTAAAAAAAGATATCCCACAAAATATTTTTGTTCTGCCATTTAATATGTGGTGTTTTACGGCTGTTGATGTTTGGCACCACCTGGTGGACGCAATAGTTCATTAAATGATCAAATGCTGTTCAACCCTGATTGCGATTACAGAAATACTCTCTAACACGATTCTGCCTCGGAAGACTTTTAAGGAACGACCAACTATATTTAAATGATACGGATTAAGAAAGACGGCAGTACTGTTTGGGATGCTAATTGATAATTGTTTAGTATGCTAATTGTGATACTAGTTGGTCATTCAGTATGCTAGCATGCTAATTGTGATGCTAGTGGATTATTTAGTATGCTAATTGTGATGCCAGTTGATTATTTAGCATGCTAGTATGCTAATTGCGATGCTAGTTGATTATTTAGTATAATAGAAGGCTTATTGGGATGCTAGCTGATTATTTAGTATGTTAATTGTGATGCCAGTTGATTATTTAGCATGCTAGTATGCTAATTGTGATGCTAGTTGATTATTTAGTATAATAGAAGGCTTATTGTGATGCTAGCTGATTATTTAGTATGCTAATTGTGATGCTAGTTGATTATTTAGTATGCTAATTGTGATGCTAGTTGATTATTTAGTATGTAAATTGTGATGCTAGTTGGTTATTTAAATGTTTATTTTTTCTTATATATGGGGTAATATTGCTGTTTATAATGCATAAATATATATGATGTATATATTGATGCTATGTTTCTATTTTTATCTAAAAAAAATCAACTGTAGTAGAGTACTTAATAGAGTACTTCAATAGATAATTAAGCCCAAAGTAAATGTGTGGATAGATTGATAAGCATGATTAATTACAAAGTAGACATGTGATTAATTTGATGACATTTTTAATCGGGTTACAGCACTAGTTTAAAGGTAAGAGAGCTGTTTAGTGGGGAACCAATTTAACAATGTGGTGACCAGGGTGCATTTGCAAATGTGTTACAAAAACTGCGAGCAGTGCCGATCGAAAGTCTGAAGACGCTTACTTATGCTACTGAATGGGAAAGTGTCTCCAAACTTTTGAGTGGTTCTGTCACGTGTTAGAAAAAAGTGTTTTAACGTAAATGCCACATAATGTTATGTATTTATCATCTTCCAACCTCTTTGAAGTTGTCAAACGCCGACAGGATGATGTCATGTCCTCCTCTGACCAGACACACCGCGGCCAGCAGCTCCAGCACCAAAGCTTTGGTCCTGTCAGGGCATAGTGATGGCACTTAAACACACGCGTACAAACGTAAACTGTCTGTGGCTAGCTAGCAAACACACACTGACCTGTGATTCCTGCTGTGCAGACTGAGCGTGATCTCGTTGACGCAGCGCGAGTGGGTCATCACCAAGTTGAAACCAGACTGAAAAACAAGCGCCGTCAGTTGAAGAGTCGCGCATTGGGGCAAGTCAGCCAGTGCCCGAACGGTTACAGCAGATGCTTGCAAAAGCTTGTCAAGTTTTCGTCCATAACCACTGATGACTACGCTCCTGTATAGTACTTTTTTTCTATTTTAATTATCATCAAATTTGATTAGCATTTAAAATACTGTTGAGAACAGATAATATCTATTTATCTATTTTTAGCAGGAAAATGCAACAAATTGGAGATCAGTGAAGCAGCCAAGTGTGTTCAAGAGTCAACTTCCATGTTGAGTATGATAAATATGGACATGTTGGTTACACTAACATTCAAAGTACTCCCTGCTTCTTGCGCCCCTCTCCCAGGGGGATCCCGCCCCACTACGTAAGTCTTCCTACTGATCCTCCCTATCCCTATGCTCCTGTGTGCGACAGCACAGAAGTCTACCCCAAGCTAATAACAAATTACTGTATACATTTTCAGCACAATTTACTTAGAATACATGTGTTTTGTGTTGTCTGACTGTTCCTGTCGACCGATGAAATAGGAAACACAGTGAAAGAATTCTGCCTAGCAACAAGGGGAAATGCCCATCAAGGGAAATGGATGACACTCTCACATGAGAACTCTTCACCGGTGTGTTGTGCAGGGTGGATGTGTGCGTTACCTGGTAGTTCATGATGGCTCTAAGACACATGATGCACACGTGCACATCATCTCTCTGGCTGGGTAAGTGAGACCTTTTCAGCATCTTGTTTCCCAGAGTGGAGCTAATCCTGTCGGCATGAAATGAACATTAGCATCATGTCCAGTGCTGAGGAATGTGACCTTCTCACCTCACAGTGAGCGCCCGTGCCGCTCGGCTGACTCCGTGAGACTGCGAGCCGCCACCGCTGGTGGTTTTGGTCAAGTCCTCGATGGACCTTCCATTAAGGGATCTTGTTCGGTCATGCAGGGTGCTGCCGTTTTCGCTGCTGTCCACGTCAAACCTGAAAGCAACCAAACATAGTGGTGAGATTCCTGAAGGAGAAACACTTTCGTCAAATCTGCTGCTGCTACTCACAAGGCATCGCTCTGGGCCTGGGACAGGTACTCCACCAACACATCCAACCCTTTGTTCTGCTCATTGAGGAACTCCTGAACCCAGCTGCAAGTCAGAAACACAACAACACACACAGGAATAGTCTTCAGTTCCAAGGGATGCCACACAATTAAGGCAGTAGAACCATGTGATTTGTACCAGCCAATCAGCAAAAGATGTGAATAATGAAAAAAAATCGACTAGTATTGTACTTCTTTTCTACCTTAATAATATAATAGTATATAATACTTTAATAGTGGTATTTAGTATCATTATAGATTTCAGTTGATTAAAGACCTGTGTACCTAGAAAGTGCTATAATATTATTAATACAAATACTAACAATAATAGTGATTAGGTAAATTGTTGTTTTCATAAATAATAATACATGTGTATTAGGGACTAATACAATAGTAATTGTATTAGTGGTAGTTTTCTATTAGTGGTAGTAAGTATTGTTATACTTATTAAAACATTTTGGGGTTGTACACTACCACTGTCGATTGCTGTAACTGAAAACCTTGAAAATAAATCTGAATTTTTCAGGCGTTTCACTAAGTGAAACGCTCCACTCCGCCTGGTGGAGAAGTTAGTCAATTACACTGCCATTGACCCTTTGACCCTTTCACAAATTGTGCAACAAAACGTGAACTTGACACACGCAAAACTATGACACAAATATTTACATGTAACACTGAAACACGCACGTGGAAATGAAATGAAATGAGATGTCGCCTGCTCACCCGATGTGGTTGGTGCGAAGGGAAATCTCCAAATCTTTGAGGACCTTTGTGGCCTCTTGGATTCTTTTTTTCTAATGCGAAACATGTCAGACATCAATCACACGCAGACATACGCAAACATCACAGTAAAGGATGAGGATAAGGATGCATTCACTGACCCTCCGGGCCACCACCACTTGGTCCTGGTAGAAGCTCTTGATCTTGGCCGGGTAGGTGGACGGAGAGCTTTTCACCTGGAAACGCTCCTGAGAGAGAGAAGCGAGAGTCTATAACACCCCCTCCCAAAATATCACACACACACAAAGCATCTGCGGATGACCCTGTTGCCACGGCAACGCTTTGATGTTTTAACACGTTACGTTATTAGCCTACTGAAACAATTATAAATATATAAATTACATGACATTTAATGAAAGTCAAATCTCAAAAAATGTATTCAAATTAAATAAGTACAAAAAATAAAATATAAAATATGTATAATAAAATGTAATATATTTAATATTTAATATATAAATAAAATAAATCAACTGTCACATTTTATTCATTTAATTAAATTGTACCTGATCACAGATGACATCATTACATCATTAAATATATTCAAATACCAATACAATGAAAATATAATTAAATATATACATTAAAATTTGATCAAATTTCTTTTGGTGTACTCGATCACAGACGAGCCAATGAAAATCATATGAATGAAACCCAACTATATATACTTACAAAGTAATTCATGAAATATGATGAAATGCACGTCCTAAAAATAACAAAAATGCACTGTATGTAAACAACATGCAGTGCATTTTTGTTATTTTACAAAATATAATAACATTCAATTGCACCTGATCACAGATGAGCTCCCATTTCTTGTCGTTGTCGTATTGACTCAACAGCTGCAGTTTATCAGGCGGGAGGTTCATGTAGCTCTGAAAGACAGTTATTATTACAGCATTATTATTATCTTTTTGTTGTTGTTTGTGTTCAAAATAACTTGAACTTGAACTTGGGCCATTTTGGGCATATAACTAAAAAATGATCAGGGCACTTGGCAAAAAATACAGGTTTCCTACAGGTTCTACAAAACACCAAAGACTGACCCAGTTAATGGAATAATTTCGGATACTGGGATCCAGAATAGCATGGTGGAGATCCGCGCTCTCCAAGTGCTTTCCTAGTTATTACTTTCATCTTTACTTCATCTATGTAGAGAGTGCAGCTCAATACATTTTCTCCATGACGAATGTGGTGCTTTAATCAAACTTGTGTGTTAAAGTGTTACCCTTCACCCAAAGGCCTCCACGCCTTAAAAAATAAAACCACACACACACACACAAAAAGCGAGAACGGAAATGGCTCTGCCGGGGTGTTGGCGTCTGTTGATGGGGTGTCACTTGTGGTTTAGTGGTGAAAGGAGCTGCGTTTGATTTCTGTGGCGTCCCATGATGATCAGTAACATTTGGGAGTGTTAGGCTTTGAAGGTTCACCTGTATATTTAAATAAAACAACACATAATTGTGTTTTATTGTGTATTTCCATGATCTCGACCTAATCTATGCTTTGATTGGCTGCAAAAGGTCACATGGTCGCACTCTCTTACTTGTCAACAACCCCTTAAGTTAACAAATATGATGATGTAGCCGAATAAAGGACTATGTTTTTGTTTTTGTTAACATAAATGAGGAGTCCCTGGTCTGCATGGGAGTCTAAACAGCATTTGACATTTAACAATGGATAATTGTGTTGTATATGATGAGCTGAACATAATGCAGCATGTTGAAAGCGTGGTGCTTTCCGGTCTTATGGTCTGTGGCGGTGATGCATTGCCCCACTTCCCCTTGAGGCCCTCACACGCTCTTCACACCATCCTCCTCGGGAGGAAAAGTGACTGTTTTTTTCTATTATTTTTAGATTTAAGGCAGCATAAATGGTTACTTTGTGTGTTGCTCTTGCCCCCAAATATGCACAAGATGAATTCTTCATGTACAGCAACAATCAAAGGTTTAGATACACTTTCCCACTCAACAGTATGAGTAGGCATCTCCAAACTTTTGACTGGTACAAGAGATCTAATAAAGAAGTTGTATTCCACTCACCAGGACCACATTGAAGCGTTCCTCCAGCTCCTCCTCGGCGGGCTTGGGAAGCTTAGGGGGAGGCGGCTGCTTCTTCTGCATCGCCGGGGGCGTCGGCTCACTCATCCCAGACGAGACCGAGCTCCTGGCCTCACGACCGTCCGGGGACTCCTGTTGCTCGGCGGCCCCCGTGGCAGCATTCCCCATCACTAATCTCCACAAGTAATCCAGGAGGAAAGCCGTGAATAAACGCCTTTTCCTGAGAAAATCAGTTGCATACCAGAGCGGGCGAGAACGGGGAGGCCTAAATGAGGCCTGTTGCCAGGAGGGAGAGCATCCTGCAGGTGGGAAGGAGGCAAGATGGCAGTCCTCTCCTGGACAAACACCTCTGGAGAATTTCTAGTGCTGAGTGGAAGGCAAGCAGAGCGTGACACACTCTGTAACACAGACAGAAAACCACAAAAGCAGAAGAGTGACTTCCTGCTGTAGAAAGAAAACAGGGTGGAGCGGAAAGTGTCAAAGTGACTGCTAGGGTGCAAGCAATGATGCAGCAGGTGGTGGATGTCTGAAGTTGAGCAGAATACAAGTATAATTGAATGAACGGCCATTCTAACCAACATGGTTCCACACTATAGACCACTTTAACTGGACCGGGGATAATGTGTTTTGGTCTTTACCTTTTGCTTGAGGCCAGCTTTCCTTTGTGGCAGTCAGGTGATCCAAATGAAAGGAACCTGGGCGAAGCGTTGTCCAACAGCGACACTCTGTGTTCAAAGCCGGCTATTGCATCCGGTGCTGCGACATTCGAGGGCTCCTGGGAGAATGGGAACGCCGCAGACTTCAGTTGAAATGCTTTGTGGCGACGAATAAAAACAACCGATGGTCTACAATTCACAGAATTCTCAGCAGCGTATACCGATAATAATCTTACTTTATTCTCCCATATGGGGGTTTTGCTTTGTCTTTGTTCAGTTTGACGTTCTGAGTGCCCTCGTCGGTCGAATCCTGATTTTTACAAAAGAGCACCCGAACGCGCCACTGCTAACGCTCATTTCCAAAATGGCGGACCCGACGACGTCGCCCGAAGACCACGGGAAGGTAAAGCCACCCTTGTGATCGTAGAAATTCATCATCTTTTGTCGTTTAATCCAGTCACCTTGTGACATCAGCGGCAGCCGGCGAGGCTGCGTTTAAAACTGTTTGCCGGCGCCTGTCGGTCGCTTTGTGTTTGTTGTTTGAGCTCCATTGCTGCTGCTCAGCTCGTCGCTTCATATTGTTTATGTTATATGGCGTTTACACCTATTTTCAATGATGTTTACTGTGAGGGGGGGGGGTTTATAACTGTTGTTTTTGGGACGCATCCCAGCTTATTTAGCCGGCTGTTGGCATCAAAGCAATAATGCTGTTTTATAATCGATGTCAATCAACAGATGTAACTCACTTTTTCATCACGAGTGACCCATAAATGCATTTTTCATTTTTCTCCAATATTTTTTAAATAGTTTAGTTTTATTTTGCGAGTGTCTGTGGAAAAATCATAACCTGATCAACCCTGATCGAACATGTCATCCTCGTACGGCCGCTAGGGGGCACACTAGCGTTCTGTGTCTACGTTCATTTTTTTAAATGATGTCGGTGTTCTCGTGCAATGTACCATTTTTTTCTGCTAACCATTGATTTGTCAAAAAAGACATCATAGAAGAGGTTTTTCCAGTTTTGGCTTTGAAAGGAGAAGTGGGACGGTATAGTGGCTATTATGCGTCCTGATTGAAAAATGAAGATAACAGTGATTGTGGTCCTCGTGAAAAGAAGTAATCAGGCCAGTGCTCAGTGGGCGCTCTCAGCATCATTGTCCGCATGTAGGCCAGCACCCTTCTGCATCTTATGTTCCACTTTTTCTCTCCATTGTCTGTTGCCTGGCGATGGCGCAGCACTCAGATGTGGCTTTTGGCGACGGCATCTTTGACCCCGGTGAGTTGTTTTTGGCGTGTGAGGTTCAACCGGGCCTCGTGGGTTGATGACAATGAGGTCCACCCTTGCAGGTTTCTTTAATGCCGCCAGGACAGGGAGCAGCGTGTCGCGAGCCAACAGCATTGGCTCAACAAGTGCCTCTTCCGTACCAAATACAGGTGTGTTCCTTTTAACACGTTACTATAGTGTAACCCACCTATTTTAAATGTTTATCAGTGGCGCCACAGTAGTGTGTTGTCCAAAATTGAACCTTAATTCTGGAATTTAGACAGAATTTTTCATAGCAGGGACCTTTAAATGCTGTTCACACACTTTATTTGTGGAGAATGTGCAGCGGGACGCGTATAAACGTGTGCTTATTTCCCCTTTGCCGCGTAACAACAGATGACGAGGACAGCGACTGCCGACACGAGACGTCGCACAAGAACTCGTACAAAGATCGGCGGAGGCAAGCGCACACGCAGGCTGAGCAAAAGCGACGCGACACTATCAAGGTGAGACTGCACTTCATTAAACCGTCGATTCTACGACGAGAAGCACATACGCTTCTAAAGCCTTTCCCTCTTTCAGAAAGGCTTTGATGACCTGCAGTCGGTGGTGCCGACCTTCCTGCAGTCGGACTCTGCGGTGGGAGCGCAGAAGATCAGCAAGGCGGTCATCCTGCAGAAGAGTAAGACACCTAACAAGGCATTATACATTCTAAGGTTGGAAATCTTGCACGTCTAATACAAATACACATCTAGACACACGGGTTGGCATACTTACAGTATTTCCAAATGTGTAAAAGAGCACAGCATTGTCCCAAGCATGCTGTAAGGCCCCAAATCCAGTTTATTTAAATGGATTGCAATTTTGGAAATATGGGCCGTTGTTTCATTCAAAAAATAAAACACAGAAATCCTCTTGTCAGTTTTTGCATGTTTGTTGTGAGCGGTGACTTGTCCCACTTGTTTGACAATGCTTGAACACACCGACTAACTTTATCGACATCAACTTTCATTCACCTCATGTTAGCTCCCAAATGCTGATACTGTGTGGGGAATGCATAAAGGTAAGATGTGATGACCTTATTGAGCGCTAATGTGCATATTTGTTCAGCACCCTTCTCTGATGGCATCTACCGTACAGAGTTGCAATGACAACCTACACAGACAGTCCCGTTATGATGTGTTTCCACACGGGTAGCGCCAAATGTAAATCAAACCTGTGGCTGCCTGGAAAGATTGTTTAGGAAACGCCCCCAACACAATATATGACACACAAGATTCATTTTCTTGCTATTTTTTGTGTCGTCAAGCCATCAAAGGTTCTAAATTGTACTCTTTCTCAGAGATAGCATAGCATTGTGATGCTACAGTGCTAACATCATGGTAGGTTAGCCGGGTCACTGAAGGAAAACAAAATAGTCCAACTTACAGCTCCCACGCGTGTAGCTGATTGTTGACAGAGCATCATGCTTTGTTTTAGGATGCGTTTAAGTGTTTGTTTTTTTTTACGTTTGCAGCCATCGAGTACATCAATTTTCTTCACAAAGAGAAGAGGAAGCAGGAGGAGGAGGTTTCTCGCCTCAGGAAAGAAGTGACGGCGCTGAAGATCATGAAAACGTGACACTGATCCTTCTCTTCCTCTGCTGTGTTGAAAGTCAGCATGCTGATGTTTTCTCCATAACAGGAACTATGAGCAGATTGTGAAGGCTCACCAGAACCACCCGCAGGGGGACAATCAGGTGTCAGACCAGATGAAGTTCAACATCTTTCAGAGCATCATGGACTCCCTCTTCGACTCTTTCAGCAAGTCAGTTTCGGTCAACAGCTTCCAGGAGCTCTCAGCCAGCGTTATCAATTGGATTGAGGAACACTGCAAGCCGCTGGTACCGTTCTGTTTGGTCCTCTGCAACACAGGGTGGATAAAACCTTGCTTTGACTTTTTTTTTTTTTTTTTACCCCTGTAGATGCTGAGGAATTTTGTCATCAGCGTGCTGCGACAGCTCAGCGGTCAGCTCTACTGACGCCTCCACCGCCACTGATCTGGAGTCGTAATGGTACATAAGTGTATATTTTAGCCACGGTTGTCTCATTTTGATGTCGTAATGTGTTGGAAGCGTCAGGCAGGTTTTATAATGTAGCGTGGACTTTTTAAAAGCCACCAGACCGCGCTGACCTTTTCATGTTTTTTAATATTTGAATACCGACGTTATGAGCAACATGTTTGTTAGTGTGCGGGTTTCTCTCTCAGGGTTGGAAACTCACAGTATCGATGTTTATTTGGGAGTTTCCGATGCTAAAAGTGTGCCTAATATTGCGGCTGACAAGCGTACATAGACAGGACTGTCCTTATGTCTGCTACAGCCATCAAGGTTTTCTAGGACATTAGGACATGCTGCATTTGTAAGACAGGTGTTGCACCAGCATGTGGAAAGAGTTCTTTCGGCCCCCTTCAGGGCGACTCACTTTTTATTAGCAGTTGTTCCCAATACTGGGTTCTTAAGCGCTGTTCAGCCACATATACAAAGTTAGTTTGTAAATAGACAACAGCTAGGCAGCATACATGTTGTGTTCATGAAAAGCTACTGGCGAGTCCTCAGTCTTTTGTTGAAGATCAATAATAACCCGCCTGGTAAAGGACAGCAACAAAATGGCGCACAACAATAGCAACTCTATACAGTAGGTTATCAACGATTGTATTAACACATCCACACTTTTCATAAATGTTTTTTATTTAAAAACCTCTCCCTTCTGGATGACGCTGACAGGTGTAATACTGCTCAGACAGAAAGTTTAGCCTCCATTTTCCCATTTTAACCTCCGGTGTGCCTCAGGAGTCTGTCTTATGACCGCTCCTATTTGTATACAATATATCATTTACATGGTCTTGAGTGCACATTAAAGAACTGTTTAGTGCCTTGCTCAACTGCCTCAAACTCAGGAAGTGACCAACCTGTCCCAATTTCTGTTGGCCCCTCATCCTGTTCTTAAGCCCAAATTCTGCCTGGCGATATAGTTTTACTGTCTGCTCCAAAGACCTGCAATAGTGGGGGTGAAACATTTGTTTTTTTTAAATATTTATATAATTACCGATTTGAGTGTTTTGGATGCCTAACAACACCAACAGAATCTGTGGGTACATCTGTCCTTTTGACAAATATTTTGTATTTGCTAAATTATTATTCTCCTGCCGCTTTACAATGCGTGTGATGTACCGTATGTGTGTTTTCTGTGTACTGCAGGACGTCTCTGCTGGTGAAATAAATATGCATTGACTATGTCAACCTGTCCTGAGTGTTTGAGGTGGCAGCACCACTGAATGGGAGAAGAAATGATATTAAAATGCTTTATTTGAATTATAGCTGTCAGTAAGAGGAACCGAACAAATGTACAAACTAAGTCTTTTTAATAACATCACAGATCAGACGGTCGGCATAACCACCTTGCAGTCCTCATCCGTCTCCACACCAACCTCCTCCTGAATAGAGAAAAAACATTTTACTTTTAAAAAGTGTTTTGTGACTTTTTTTCTTACCCACCAAAAATTCCTTCTTGCTCTTGGGGTATCCTTCCAGGATTGTGTCGATCATGTCTGAAGCCTGACAGGAAATCCGTTTTTGTATGATATTCTAATTCACTGAAGTAAACCTTACCAGTCGCTTCCTCTTGCGCCATTCTTTCACGTAAACATTGTGTTCTTTCACAACCTGCAATGAAAACATTTGGAGTCAAAGCTAGGGATTACATATGGCAAAAATGACGATTTCTTCCCATAGAAAATAATGTATACATAAAGTAAAAGATAACTTCTTAAGATCCTTCCGTAACCTTATCTTTCTCCTCGGGTGTGACGTGATTGCTGGCGGACTTTATCTTCTTCAGGCGCTCGCGGCTTGATGAACACTCTTCTTTCAGCCTCTGCATCTCGGAGATCATTTCTTCTGTGGTCATGCTGCTGTTGAGCTCCTTAAGTTCTGCCACCAAACAGCACACATGTCATGACTGTAGAGGACACAATCTCTTCAGAAACTTGAGTGGGAACGCCAAGTGCAGCTTTGATGCCACAGAAAGAAACTGAGGACTTCAATGCCGCTTAATACAGGGAGTAATGTCAAAATGTGCCCCCTTGTGGCTTTGGGCAGTATGACTACAGAGGCGCTGCTGCATTGATTCTTTAGCTGATAACCTTTTGGTGTAATATAGATACATTTAAAAGAATGGAGAAAGGTAAGAAAATTGATGTAACAATTGTTTCAATTTTAATATATATAAGCAGAGTAACAAGAAACTAGTGTGACAAAGGTGTTGACAGACTAACAACAGAAGCAGTTCTAGGTTTCGGAAGTTCAAGATGGTAGAAATATGAACATACGGTTCATTTTTTTGTTACTTTGAGTTCTTACAGCCTTTATGCGTGCCTTGCTTTGGTTTGTCCGTGTTGTGAATTCTGTACGTGTACCACCAAGCAATCAACCCTGCAATAACTGCAGTAAACCTGTAGCTTATTCAACATGTACACAGCTGTAAGTAGGGTACATGACTTGTATTCAATTCATATTACTTTGTTTTTACACTTACTGTGCTCATGTACTGTACTTCTGCTGCTGTAAACCTGGACTTTTCTCTTGCGGGACTAATGAAATATCTTAATAATCATGCAGTTTAGGAGGTCCATAGAAGGTGTGTGTGAAAAGTGTACCTGCATCCAGCTGTCTGCAGCTCTGGCTGAGGGCCTGTGCCTCCTCATTGAGCTCTGAGATGCGACCATCCATGGCCTTCAAGTCGGCATCGCTCACATCTTTAAACTGAGACTGTGAATGATAAGAAGAGCAATCAGCTTCTGTTAAAACAAGTGCATCCATCCAGCCAGCCAAGCCATCCAACCTGATCAGCAAAGTAAATCTTCTGTTTGCCGTAAGTCTTCTCCTTTATCTTGCCTTCTAGCGCCAGCAGCTCCATGGCTTTGACCACTGCCTGGGACAGCACACGTTTAGTCAGCACAGGTAACCCAAAACCCAACCCGAGCCTAGCCTGAATTAAAAGCAAGTAAATTAAAAAAAAAAAGACTCAGTAACAATAATCCATACAAAACATTAGCTGACGTTAGCTAGCGTGCACGTAATATTAGCCGATAATTGTTACAATGGTCACACCGTGTTGATGCAAAACAACATTGTTTCTTTTTTCTCATAATCTCACCGTTTTGCCCAATCCGTGCTGCTTTTGTAAATTACTGAAGACATCCTGGGCGCTGTAAGGACGGTTCTTGGCGTTCAGGTAGGCCAGGATGAATGCAGCGCCTGTGGATTAAACACGTGATCTGTTGCAGCTTTCATTGTTGTGTACGACCCGTACACAGCATTAGCTTGCATTAGCTTGGGTTAGCTAGCTAATGTTGTGTACGACCCGTACACAGCATTAGCTTGGATTAGCTTGGGTTAGCTAGCTAATGTTGTGTACGACCCGTACACAGCATTAGCTTGCATTAGCTTGCATTAGCTTGCATTAGCTTGGGTTAGCTAGCTAATGTTGTGTAACATTAGCTATCCTACACTCGTGTGCGCAATACAGTAGCAGATAACGCCCTGCTTAAAAGGTCTACATTACAGCCGGCTCAACTTGCTACAACTTACCGCTATCCTTTTTACTCATTTCCTTCTCGCCCTCTGTCTCTTCCGCTTTCTTTCCCATCTGAGTTTCGCGCACAAATGCTGCGTCAAAGACAATCGTCTATAAGTAAGATGCTTCACACATACAGAAACTTCTCGTTGTGGCTGAAACGTCTTTCCTCAATTGGGGATAAGTACAGAGTGAGCTCTCACGCTATCCTTGCTTTTCATGCTACTTCCGGGTTGGCTTATTGCACATTTTAAGCACGTCAGGCAGGCGGTTTAATTAAGTTTAAACATAATAAACACATTTTTAACATATGAAACACATCTGGCCAAGCTTGAATACAAGCTGAAGGTGGGGGAACACTTTGCCAACTCTGACCCCCGACCCACGTGGCAGGGCATTCAGGCCATCACAGATGACAAAACCAGCAACACCTCGCTGACGGCTCTGGATGTGTCCTTCCTCACTGAGCTGAATGCCTTCTATGCCTGCTTTGACTGAGACAACATGGAAAAGACCATCATATCCAAGCCATCTGAGGCCAGTTAGACCAGGTAGACTTCAGGAAGGAGAAGAGTTAGACACGCGCCCATCCACATCAACGGCATGGCTGTTGAACGTGTCTCCAGCTTCAAGTCCCGGGGTTGCACATCTCAGAGGACCTGTCTTCCTATTAGCACCTCCAGCCTGATTAAGAAGGCACATCAGCGCCTCTTCTTCTTGAGGACCCTGAGGAGGAACAATCTCTCTACTGCCATTCTGGTCAACTTTTACCGCTGCACAATTGAAAGCGTCCTTGCCAACAGTATCACAGTATGGCATGAAAACTGTTCTGTCACGGACCGCAAAGCGCTGCAGAGGGTGCTGAAAACTGCCCAGCGCATCAAAAGACTTCACTTCCTGTCATTGAGGACTCCTCTCATCCTGCTCATACCTTGTTCCAGCTCCTCCCCTCCATGAGGCGCTATAGGTGCCTCAAGAACAAAACCAGCAGGTCCAGGAACAGTTTTTTCCCTAGAGCTGTCTCCTTATTGAACTCTGTCCCCTGCGGATCCCTGCTATGTGTGCATATTGTTAATACTTTTACAATTCCTGTATATACTGTCTCTTGCCATTAGTAATGCCCTTCTGTACTTGAGTATATAGTTCATAACCACCTCTCATGCTGTACATACTGCTTTTATCTTTGACTTGTATTACCACTTGCACATTAGTAATAGTACATATTATGTATATATATATACATATATATACACACACACACACTGATATACTAATATATATATACATAATATACTAATATATATATTAATATGTACTAATATGTATAACAATATAAACAGTATGTAAAGATATAAGAGCAGGTATGTACAGTTATATATATATATATATATATATATATCGGCGTGTNAGACTCAACAATCAACGCATATTATTTGACGAATCGGCGTGTTGTGTTTCACCACATATATATATATATATGTGGTGAAACACAACACGCCGATTCGTCAAATAATATGCGTTGATTGTTGAGTCTGGTCAACAAAATGTTCTATTTCTAAAATGTAAGTAACAGCGACATCTAGCGTCGGATACGGCAAACTACATCAGTTGGTCAGGCAAATCTCTTAGTAGTTTCTGCTGTAACGTTAGAATAGACTCAACTTTATTGCCATTGCACATGTTTAAATACAGAACAACGAAATGCAGTTAGTATCCAATCAGAAGTGCAAAATTGCATCAAGTGCAGTATAACAACAGTATGTAGAGATATAAGAAAAGGTATGTACAGTTTTATATATATATATATATATATATATATATACACACACACACAATATGAACAGTATGTAGAGATATAAGAGCAGTTATGTATATATATACATATATAACTGTACATACTGTATAATACATACTGTTCATAGTACTTGCTGCAATTTTGCACTTCTGACTGGATACTAACTGTTCTGTATTTAAACATGTGCAATGGCAATAAAGTTGAGTCTATTCTAACGTTACAGCAGAAACTACTGTGAGATTTGCCTGACCAACTGATGTAGTTTGCCGTACCCGACGCTAGATGTCGCTGTTGCTTACATTTTAGGAATAGAACATTTGTTGACCAGACTCAACAATCAACACATATTATTTGACGAATCGGCGTGTTGTGTTTCACCACTCATCTTTATGTGGCTCCTCCACTCCACCTTAGCCGAACAACGGATGCGTGGTTCTGTTGTACTGTGTTTTAATATGCCCGTTGTAATGGTGTAGTTGACCCTCCTCGTCGCTAGGTGGCGCCTGTTCACTCTTGGTGGAACAAAAAGAAACCGAAAGTAGTATGCCGTTTTGATACTTGCGTGTATTAAATGTTAACCGCGGATCTACTTTGCTTTTTTGCAACACAATAACACCAAAGTCTGTGTTTTGTATTGACAGCTCGTTGTTTTCGTTGGTGGGTTAAGACTAAGCTGCGGTTGTACGATATTGTTTACCGCCGTTTGTTATTGGACCAGTGGGAACCACGTGATTTCAACAAACTGCGCAATTCGCAGGGATTTGGGACGTTTAAAGTAATAAATCAGTCATTTAAAGCATTACAACACGCCTCGTGGCACATTTTATCATCGAAATAGTATATGTTTCTTCTTTGGTGTATTAACGCGTGACGGTGTTAGTTTGTGTGATTGTAACCGTCACCTTAGTTTGTAGCGTCAGGAATCACATCCGTCCCCCTTTCCTGTTCCCAGTATCGCTTCTCGGCCTTTTGGCTAAGATCAAGTGTAGTATCTGTTCTTATCAGTTTAATATCTGATACGTCCCCTATCCGGGGACCATATATTAAATTGATTTTTGGAACAGGGAGATGGAATAGGAGCTTGCTCCGTCCACTCCACGCATCGACCTGGTATTGCAGTACTTCCAGGAACGGTGCACCCCCAGCAGTGTAAAAACAAACCCAGATGTGTCCATCGATTTCAAATTCAAAGAATATATTCCTGATACGCGAGGATGACATTAAGAAGGGACGCGGATGTAAAAAGCCTCACGTTTCGAAGAGCCGTATAGAAACTGTCTTATTCTGTCAATGTTTTATATACACATATATTTATAAACTCATAATAATCTGGATTAATTGAATATACTCCTCAAGGCGGCGTCGTGTCGCTCTGCTTTGACAGTGACGTCACAATTTTGAGGGTGTGTAAACGGTTCTCATGGTTCATGTTAACGAGGCAGCCAAAAGAACCGTTTTGTTCGTGAACGTCACAACAATAATACAGCGTATTAACTATTGAAAACTTTATTCAATATACTTTTGCACATTAAAACATAAAAACATAAAAAACAAGCTCAGAGAAGAAAATGCACTAATACCCACCAGACACATCACCATTTGGGATGCATCCCAACCGTCAGTGCACATTATTGTCCTTCACCAGTTTCAACGTGAATGCAAAAGCTTGTATTGTGCACGTGCCAGTCGTCCGCTTCTCAAAGCACACCTTGAAAGTGTAGAAGTCATTTCAAAAAACCGGGTGCTCATTTCTTTTAAATATACTGCATGACAGACTAGAAAGATCAATGGGCCACTTTTACAAACTAACACTCAAGAATAATCAAAAGTTACGTCAGTGTAAACCGACCCCCAATTAAAAAACAACCACATTAACGATGATTAAACTATTGGACTGCGTCAACATTGTCGTTTAAAAAGGCAAATAAGGAAAATAAAGGAAATATTTATGGCCACACAGCAAAAGGATGTCAACCTGGGGCACATCATCATCTTTGTGACGTATACAGGCGCATTTACAATATGTTCATTTTTTCCACAAATAGATTCATAATTTTGATGGTTATGGCTAGCAGCTAATGAACAGCCAAAATTCTGTATCCTATATCAGCATTCTAATGTATTGAGCTGCGCCTGTAAATACACTCCTGGATCTTTCATGTGTAAAATCAAATTAGATTGTCCTCTAAAATAAGTGCAGGTTTGGAAAACAGCAGATAAAAATCTCCAGCACAAGATGTCCGATGGTTTGTACATAAAAGGTGTTGGGACAGCAACATGGATGGCTCCGGTGGGAATGTCGGATTTGGTCCCAAAGTTAATAAATAGCCCTGTTTTGTGCGAGAATGGGACATGTCTCCGAAAAAGCTGGTTATTCATGAGAACATCAGTAGTTCTTCACGTTGCTCAGCTGGAGAACTGCTGATGAAGGACGTCACAGTGAGAACGCTGACCAGAAAGGCGGGGCTGAAACATTAAAATATATTTTTTACAAAAACATTCACACACTTTCTTACTGTTGTTTACCCAGCAGGCTGGACAGGAAGTTGGATCCCTGACCCTCCCTGTGTCCTCCCCCTCCTTCTCCAAGGGTATCCATCTGGCTCAGTTCGGACTGATCCAGCATTTCAAAGTCCTCCGTGTCCAAGTCTGTGTCCATCTCCGAGCTGGACTGCTTGGGGTAGCCTCGGTGGTTGGCCCTCGCCCTAGGGGGTGCTTGCCTTCGTAGGGCGGCGGGGCGGCGGGGCTGCATGGCGCCCACCAGCGCCGCCTGGATCATGTTGCTGGCGATGACGCCGGCCAAGTCGTCCGTGAAGTTGGACGCGGGCGGCAGGCCGCTGAGGGAGAGTTCCGCGTCCAGATCCTCCTGGTCCGAATCCAGGTGGGCGTCGACATCCAGCACAGAAGCGCGGTGACTGCGCAACCCGGACGGACCCAGACTAGGCAGACCGATGCTGGTGTCGTCGTCGTCGTCGTCCATCAGGGTGGCGTCGGGGTTGATAGAAGGGAAATCTGGGAGATCCTGAGCGAACGACTCCTCGGCGTCGCTGTGTCTGTCCAGATCTGAGAAAAAAAAAAAAAAAAAAACTCCATTCCTTTTACAGACCCAAAATTTTATGAGTCACTCACTGAAGTGAGTCACTTGTCACAAAGCGCAATAAACTCACACAAGTTGCACGAGTTAGCAACCCGTTAGACCCGAGTCAGTAACTAACTTGTTCAATACCCATACGTCTGTAATGAGTAACTAAAATGAGCGGCGAGAGCAAACTCACCCTCAGAGCCCTCCGTGAGCGGCGTTGGGCCTCGGGAGAGGTTAAATGTCCCGTTGTCAGTGTAGGAAATCTCGGCGTCAGAGTGTTCCGAGTCGGTCAGAGCGAGTTCCTTCGCCACGACGTTGTCATCAAACTAAAAGGCAGCAGAGTGACACTCAAGTGAACCTTTCAGTATGTCAACGCAAGCTTGCTTCTTTCACTTTCTCATTGCTTTGAACACACACACAACTAAAAAATACAAATACATTAATAATAATGCCACATGATCATTGATGGCTGTTTTTATTAGAAGTATTTTACATTGCAGTCACCATCCAAGGTCCGTGTCTCTGAAGCTAACAAAAGCAGACAAAAAAAAACATGACTTGAATTTATTGCATGATAATTTTCATGCACTTTGTTTTAATTTTTAGAACAAAAAAATCAATTCGCCCATTGCTGCCATCTGCCATCTGATTGGCTCGCTCCAGTGGCATTAAGTTAAGTGTGGTTTAAGTGCCACCTGTAGAATCGGCACGCTCTCAACGGGCCATGAACGCATTTGTTTTTGTGAATTGCGATTTTATTTTTCTGCTAATTTTGTGTTAAAAATGTCCACCCGTGTAGTTGTGTTGGATGCATGCTGACCTTGGGGCAGAATTCAGCCAGCTCCTCCTCGCTGTCGCTGCCATCCCTGGAGATGACGCCGTGCAGAGGCAAGCGCAGGACTGCAGAGACGACGCACGTAGAAGCTTGACTTTCATGATGGCAGCAATATGGCTTTGGGTGACTTACATTGGTTGTCCAAGGGCTTCGACATCATATACCCATCAACGCTGAAGTCCAGCCGCTGCAGGACCGGCTCCAGCTTTACCAGCACGCGCTGGAAGAGTTTGTGGTAGACCGCCAGAGGGGCCAGCAGCGTCACCAACACTTTGAAAAGAAAGGTAAAAATTAGCACTCAAAATTAAAAAGACTTCTTTTTACTCCACGTCTGACCTATCTATGCTCCTCACTAAGACAAGATGGCCTTTCAGTATCCCTGTCAATCTTTAAAAGGAGGAGCTGATTAAACTCACCGGCCAAGTAGGAGAGCACCAATCCGGGAATGTAGTATCCCGTCGCCGCCGAACAGGAGAAGAGGATGAACGTCAGGATGCAGAACTGCAACGCAAAGTGCACTCCTCACAAATTCATCCCGCACTAAAATATTTCCTTCAGTTGGGGTCAAACGGCACACCTCGGTTCTAACGTGACTCTTCACTTTTGGTTACAGTAACGCAAAAACATGCAAAAAGACCTGCAGGTTCTTTCAAATGAAACAAAAGATAGACACATTTGGCTAGCAAGTAATTCCAGGGTGCAGCCCGCCAATTATATTTCATTGGGAATGACTTGATGTTAAATGACCAATTAATTCATAACTGATAACTCATTTAATAAAAATTTGGACCACCAGAGATACATCTGGCGCTCCTTTTTTTTATTTTTATACGTTTGCGGCTGCCTGGCCCCTGCTCCCAAACACATTATGATGGGACTGTGTGTAGCTTGTAGTTACACGATTAGACACCTCACACACTCAAGTCAATAACCTTCATGTTCTGCTCAATGAAGTTGAAATGACAATGACAGTTGCACATTTCTTATGACACAAACCAAAGTGCTCAATTTTACGTGCTCACACACGCATGGCCAATTACGCAAATCACTTCATGATGCAGTTACACTTCCTGGCCCTCACCTAATGGAGCTCGGTAAAAATCCCGTTTCCAAATAGATGCACCATCATGCGCCCGCTTATTTAGCTACACTGTTCGGGTCGTCCTCACCCTGCCGGGGTTGTGTCGCTTGAACTGCACGGCGGCGGCCGCGAGTACCACCCCGCTGACCCAGGCCTCGGCGACGTGGTGGCACAGCTCCGGCATGCTGAGGACGCCGGGCTGCACCAGGCTCCAGCTGCACGAACGGAGCGTATAGCATGTTAGCACGGCACATCTTCCAGGTTAGACACAACAACAGGAGCAGTTGACCGACCTCTCGCCCTCCGATTCATCTGCGCTTTTGGCTGCGGGGAACAGAGGAACAAATGCGTTAGCTCGCAAGCCATCTGCCCGGTGATGCGTTTTTATAAAGGTGAGAGTGTTGGACAAAGTCGGCGAAGTTCCATCCAAAAATAGGCCCGATTAATCCTGGCGGGGGGGCGCCCGCTTCGCTACGAGAGCAAAGTTTAGCAGCAAGTGATTAAATGCTGGAGGTGAAAGACAAATCCCCAGCGCAGTCCAGGGTGTGGGGCTGCCAACTGCTGGCTTATCTCTTCTGATAAAAGAACTGGTTTTGTAGCTGGGGGGTTGAGGGGGTCTAAATATAACAGGACAAAACACGGAAAGATAAACAGCCCTAACAAGGAACATGTAAGCACCTCTAAGCTTGGGCCAGATCTGGTTCCTCCAGGTGTCCGCACAGACCAGCAGGGCGAGGCCAGAAGCCAGCAGGAACAGCAGACGGAGCGACGTCAGCGCAAAGAACCTGCAGGGAAATTAAAAAAAAATTGTTACACAAGGCGCCAATCCGACCCGGCACGTCTTAACCACCCACAAACTCTTTTTAGTCTGGAGGCGTGTTCTTTCAACAATGCTTGTATTATTTGGAGAAAAAAGCTTCTAAAAAGTATGCCAGGCATATTTTGGATTCAATGAAATAACATTTCACAATACTGCATTTGAGTGGACTATTGACTTTTCTTTTTGTTTTGTTTTACCAACCAAGACTTCAAAGAAGCTCTTTTATCAAATGGAAGCTTTCAAATATAAAAATATTCCATCGTTATTTTTCGTGGACCATATTTAAGTCACTGCGTGTTCATTTGTGCAGACATTGACCCAAATACAATAATTTTTATTCTAAGCGTTGCAAAGCCACAGTGGCAGTGATTAACCCGACAAAAGAATGTGGTGGCATAATCAGGCCTCTAATTGGGCTTAGTCATGTGCAAAGATGTGGAAAATTAGGCTTCGACACACACAAGGGCTGAACAAAACAACAAATAATACAAACTACTGTTTTCGTCCTCTAAAAATGTTTTTTTAAGAGCATGTCTGTGCAAGTTCAGCCCACGAATGACAGAGTAGCCAGTTGGTCTGGCAACTACATGTACTTTTTTCTCATTACATATTTTCTTAAAATGGTTGTATTAATATTAGCATTAGTATTAAAAGGTTCGCTTTTGGGTGTGACCAGGATGGACAGGATCAGGAATGAGTACATCAGAGGGACAGCACATGTTGGAGGTTTTGGAGATAAAGTTAGAGAGGCCAGACTGAGATGGTTCGAACATGTCGAGAGGAAAGATAGTGAATATATTGGTAGACGGATGCGGAGTCCTGAACTTCCAGGCAGAAGGCCTGGAGAAAAACCACAAAGGAGGTTTATGGATGTAGTGAAAGAGGGCATGAAAGTAGTTGGTGCGAGAAAAGAGGATGCAAAAGAAGACGACCCCTGAAGGCATAAGCCCAAAGGAAAAGAAGATTTCAAACAAAAACAACTTAAGAATTTGAGATTAAAGTCATAATTTTACGAGAAAAAAGTCATAATATTATGAGATGGCTTCAGACAAGCTTTTATTTATAACGAGACAGTTGGGCACAAACAAATTAGTGAAGCTACGACCTTTATTCCCGTAAAGAACTGACTTTATTTTCATAGAATGATGATCTTTTTTATTTCATTGAAAATTTAAGACTTAATTCTCAAAATCTGATGATTTTAATACTATGCTTAACAGGCATTGCCCAAGACAGCTATAAACACAGGTGTGACCTAAGGCCTGGGTCAAAGGTTATATTCCGACTTTTTTCTTAAGACTAACAATTATTTTCATAATCGATCGATTATTTTTTCAATCGATCTGATTTTCAAAAAGACATTTTTAATTTTCCCTTCTTTGCAGTAACCCTTTTACAAATGCATGGGCGTTTTCCCTCCAAAAATCATAGCAAAGAGGAAGATCTCAGTCACCGAAATTGAAGTAGCAAAGTATAACCCATCAGTTGACAAACATCACAAACACTCTACTGCAATTTCACTGGTCTACCAGTAGGTTTGGTGTGTACGCAAGGTAAGATAATGGAGAGAGTGCAGAAATGTAGACGTTTTCCTAAGCACGAGTACAAGTATGGGATTTACTTTGCGTGGGAATGCTTTGACACACAATTTACGCACACATCTCTGCAGTGCTTTGCTTTGCAAGATATCAAAAAGAGGCAAAAATGTTGATAGCTCTTTTCCAAAGCTAAAAGGTAAAAGAAAATACGTCTGCTTTCATGGATCACTAAGGAAATTAAAAAATAGTTACATTAGAGTAGCTAAAATCAGGATATTTATAGTACATTTTCAAATGAAAAGATTAAGCAATTACCAAAATAGTTGTCAATTATTGGGATAATCGATTGATAATCGATTCTTCGATTAATCAATGCAGCTCTACTTTCAATCTTTACGACTTTTAATCTCATAATCGGACCTTCTTTTTTATAAATGTGGCGCTAATACACCATCGTTCATGTTAAAATAGTTTGGTTTTTTTCCCCTCTAACTCTATCATGCTATCTATCTTGTGCCTTCCATGTTTATTTCTTTTTCCACCCTTTGGTCCTTCATTCAGCCCACGCATTCACACGCCATTTCTTCAGAAAATGTAGATCCTCTAGTTGTAGAAATAAAATTTAACAAAAAAACAATGTAAAGAGAATAAGCTGAAATGTTGATGCTTATACACAATATTTTGTCTTTAAATGTTTTTAGCCTTTTTTCCAAATTGCTACCTGCACGAGATTTGATTGATATTTTATTGATAATCTTTTGACCCATGTTTTTGCAGTAGTTCATTAAAAACAGGACTTGAAGTAAAGGGTCTGGTTTTTACTGATATATCAATGTGCAGGTGTAGCTAATATTGTGGAGGACAACATTGGCTACACTATTTATTCATCTCCTGCCTTGCCTTGGGTGTTTACGTTCTTATCAGAGTTCTATCTGTCAACATACTCACCAAAAGACAACGTTGACCGCACCGTAAAGCAGCACGCACTGGACAGGTCTCTCCCACACCAGCACCGACTGCAGGTACGTCAGCAGCGGCTCGTAGGGACCCAGCCTGGACTGGAGGGCGGCTTTGACAGCCCTCACCTGGGCGTCCCTCTCGCTGCTGCACGGTCGACTTCGGAGCCGGTCGGCAGCACTCGAAGCCGGCTTGCCAGCGCTGTCCACCCAGGAGGCGTCTTCCATTCCACCGGTGTGCGCCATCTTTGTGTCCATACAAATACATGTGAGAAAGGAAAGTAAAGAGTTTGAATTAAGTGCGGCGAGGTGACATGCTAGCGAGATAAGCAGCGGGGAGCTAACTAAACAAGCTAACTAGGAAGCTCCTAGGAA
Organism: Oostethus manadensis; assembly: GCA_024372805.1. Taxonomy (NCBI): domain Eukaryota; kingdom Metazoa; phylum Chordata; class Actinopteri; order Syngnathiformes; family Syngnathidae; genus Oostethus; species Oostethus manadensis. The sequence continues at coordinate 1,016,903 of QODF01000227.1, forward strand.
GGCAGCAACGTAGGCAATATCATAGACACGCTGTCCTCAGAGAATTCACCTGACGATATTAGAAGGCCGACTGTTATCAAAGCCGCTGTGAGAAGTGCTTAAAACGAGCTGACACTTACCATATAAGCATTTTCCTACGTAGCGAGCTCTTGTCGTTCAGCTGCAAATATGGCGTAAGCTTGTTTCTCGCTGCCCTCTCTCGACCAATCAGAACGCACTATGGGCCAAAGTGGCATTCGGGGTAATGGAGAAGAAACATGTACCTACACCAACTCCGTTGACAAGTGTCGATTCGTATTAAATTGCAAAAATGTTACATTAAATATATGACCTTTTGAATAAAATTCATTTTCAAATTGTGATTTATTAAGAGTTGCCCTCCAACAACTAAAATCTATTTAATTTCGAATTCCGAAACCGACCAATTTATGACACGTGAATGCAACACTGCTCAAGACTTAGAAGTGGCCAAATATAGCTTTTATTTATTTTATTTCAAATTATATTATAACCTGCATCACACTGTCTACTACCCAGACCTATTAGACTTTATATCGATCTTTATCTATACCAAATGAATAAACTGCGTTGTTTTGTAGTCTCCTTTACTAGTAGGAAGTGGCCGACCATTTCCGGTAGCAAAATAACATTTTAAATGGCGACGATTGGCCATGTGTACACTGCTGTGACGTAGATTATGCGTCGCTGTGGAAATATACGGTCTCAACTAGAATCATTTTGGGAAGAGTCCCAAAGGTAATTCGTTTTTGAGCCCCCGGCAACGTTTCAGCCTTTACCAACTTTCGCCTGAGGGGGGCGCTGCGTCACTTTGACCGTACACACGAAGAAGTACCAAGCGGGAAGCTGCAAGCCGTACGTTTAGCTGGCACGCAGCTAGCTGGAGCTACAAGAAAGGTGCCAACGAAAACTTGAAGATGCCCAGGGAAATCATAACGCTACAACTTGGACAATGCGGCAATCAAAGTACGTGTATAAGTACTCTGCTTTATCACTTGCAGCAAAAAAAAAACACTAGCTAGGTACAGTTATGCTAGCTAGCGGAGAGATCGGTATGTGTCTGTTTTGGTCGTGACCATAATAAGGTCACCAAAGCAGTTAGCAAAAAGCGTGCTAAACGTAGATAAACACTACCAGTAAGTATAACAATACGTAGCAATATGTTTCCTAGTGTATGCTAATGTCGCTTTGCAGATGGCGTCGCCCAGCGTACTGCAATGTGACAGCAGCTAATGTTACGCCTCGTTGTGAGAATGCTTTGTTCATGCTACTGCAGCGTACAATGTTACTCTTAACACGACATCGCCTGTCAAACTCCCCGTTTGTTGCAGTCGGCTTTGAGTTCTGGAAGCAGCTGTGTGCAGAGCATGGCATCAGTCCAGAGGGGATCGTTGAGGAGTTTGCCACTGAAGGGACGGACAGAAAGGATGTGTTTTTCTATCAGGTCTGTGCTGCAAACTTTTGTCATGCCTTTTAAACCTAGACTCGGAAAAAAAGAGCTGTGTAAAAATGCGTTTTGACAAAGATAAAGCGCCTTCGGGTGCAAACACACAACATGCCGCCAGGTGTCGCCAGACGACGTTTGCATTGAGTCTTAGTCGACTCCTTCATAGTTTTTAATGGAGTTGTGGTTGTGGTGTAACAAGGACACCGCAAACCCCACCAGAAGCGTAACAGTCTCTCTTATGTGAACAGGCCGATGACGAGCACTACATCCCCCGTGCCGTCCTCCTGGACCTGGAGCCCAGGGTGATCCACTCCATCCTCAACTCGCCGTACGCTAACCTGTACAACCCGGAGAACATTTACCTCTCGGAGCACGGCGGAGGCGCCGGGAACAATTGGGCCAGCGGATACTCGCAGGTGGATCTCTGGAGATGACGTGAATGGACGCATGTAATAATGACTTATTTAACCTCCCTGTCTTCGCAGGGGAAAAAAATCCAAGAGGACATTTTCGACATCATTGACCGGGAGGCAGACGGAAGCGACAGTCTGGAGGCAAGCCATCGCTTTTCACAGCATACCTCACATTGTGCTCCTGACCTGATGAATCACTGAGGCGGCGCATCTTTTATTTTGAGGGACTACGGTGGAGCCTTCCTCGTGTCAAAAGCGCCAGTGTGTTTAAAGTCCCTCTCGCCATACGCTATTATTCTCAGCGCTTTCTTTAGCTGCCAGCCTGCGTAGAATAACACACGTTTCCTCGCTAATGTCCGCACTTCCTGTAAGGCACACTGACCCCACACTGTGTGCGAGGTGGGGCCCGGCTAGTGTGTGTACGTTGGCAGGCGGCGGTGTGTAATAAGTGCGCTGCTAATAGCCGAGTGGAAGGCAGGTATTACAGGGCGGGCCTGGGAGAGCACTATTTCGACTCTTATTTAAATAAGTGCTCACACACACGTTTCTATAGCCAGAGAATAACTACCATGTAGCTCAACTTCCCTTACCTCGGTCTAAAGCAACAGCGCCCTTTCTGGTTGCAGCCAGTACTGCACTCCACTTAATTGTTTATTCCTTCCCACAGGGATTTGTCCTGTGTCATTCCATCGCTGGGGGGACAGGCTCGGGTCTGGGATCCTACCTCCTGGAGAAGCTAAACGACAGGTTTGAAGACACATTGCGCACGTTATTGAAACGCCCGACCACCCTCTGCTTTGCTGGTGTGCAGGTACCCAAAGAAGTTGGTGCAGACGTACTCGGTCTTCCCCAACCAAGACGAGATGAGCGACGTGGTGGTGCAGCCGTACAACTCGCTGCTGACGCTCAAGAGGCTTACGCAGAATGCTGACTGCGTGGTGAGCTGCTGCCTAAATGCTCGTCAAAGATCCTGTATAGGACAGGAGCCCACTGCTCTTTTTAAAAACCTACATTAAAAACGCTATTCAAAAATCCTCTACATGACAGGAGTGCTCTGCTGTTTTAAAGCCACACTGGTGTTTTCCCAGCAGACTTCCTCCCTTCCAGGGACTGATTCAATCAGTTGTGGTATTGTTCTGATCTGCCCAAGAATGCCCGTTTTAGTTCTTCTTCTTGGTATCAATGTTGAATCTTTGTCCTCATGTCATGCTTGTGTGGATTATCAGGTGGTTCTGGACAACACGGCCCTGAATCGCATCGCCACAGACCGCCTGCACATCCAGAATCCTTCCTTCTCACAGATCAACCAGCTGGTGAGCAACAAAAAAACACTTATAATCTTGACTCTTATAAGTAACAAAAATACACATATATATGAAATTCCCCACAAACGTCTTTTCAGCATAAATATACTTTTGTATGTGTAATTATTTCTATATCAAAGTAAATATTGTAAAGAAAGACTGAATACGAGATTTTTTTTACGTTGATGTATTATAATTGTGAAATTGAACTATTAAAAATTTTGATTTACAAAATGTAATTTTATTTAGTCTGTTATAATATATTTCAAATGATGCTTCATATTTAAATGTCATTTTTATAAGAGATTATGTTAATCTAAATGTATGTTGCATACATTTAATTAATTTATTAGTAATTGGTATATATATCAAATATTACATATTTTCAGTGGGATGAAGTTTTTTGTGATTGGGATAGTAGGAAAAAAAAAACTAGAATAAAATAGAAATCAAATATTTCCAATGGGAGTGTTCTGAGCTCCCGTTTCCATGCTGGTGTCATATTTAGGATAACAATTCTCCCCACAGAGCTTATTTAGCTCAGCTTCCCATAGCTGATGTTTGCTTTTTTTTTTTTTTTTTTTTGTATTGTCATATCATTTTATGACGGTCCAGTTTTGGGTCCTGACCCGCATGTTGAGAACATGTCTAGAACAAGGCTAGATATTGTATCTCTTTTGTTTGCATGCCATTTTAGCCACTTGTTACATCTAGGTATTAGCGATAGCAGGTGTACCTAATGTTGTCTAATGCTGCCCGCCCCCCACCCCAGGTGTCCACCATCATGTCAGCAAGCACCACCACGCTGCGCTACCCGGGCTACATGAACAATGACCTCATCGGCCTCATCGCCTCCCTCATCCCCACGCCGCGCCTCCACTTCCTGATGACAGGCTACACGCCGCTCACCACTGACCAGTCGGTGGGTCAACGCTAATAAAACACGATGCGGGATTATTATGGTTGAAATCGAACAACTGCACCTCAGGTGGCCAGCGTGAGGAAGACCACCGTGCTGGACGTGATGAGGAGGCTCCTGCAGCCCAAGAACGTGATGGTGTCCACGGGCAGAGAACGCCAGCCCAGTCACTGCTACATCGCCATCCTCAACATCATTCAGGGGGAGGTGGACCCCACTCAGGTACCACCAAGAATCATCATCATCTTCTTCCACAGCGTTTTAACATCACTGATTGAACAGGTGCACAAAAGCCTCCAAAGGATCCGCGAGCGCAAACTGGCCAGCTTCATCCCGTGGGGTCCTGCCAGCATCCAAGTGGCGCTGTCCAGGAAGTCCCCCTACCTGCCATCAGCCCACAGAGTCAGCGGCCTCATGATGGCCAATCACACCAGCATCTCTTCTGTAAGCATCCGTCTGCTGGAGACATCTCTGCGATTCCATGTTACGACGTTCCACTTGCATTTTTCCTTTATTGCCTCCCATCGCCCTGTCCATCTTTCCTCCCTGCAGCTGTTCGAGCGTACGTGCCGTCAGTACGACAAGCTGCGCAAGCGTGAGGCCTTCCTGGAGCAGTTCCGCAAGGAGGACATCTTCAAGGACAACTTTGACGAGCTGGACAACTCTCGTGAGGTGGTGCAGCAGCTGGTGGACGAGTACAGCGCCGCCACCCGGCCCGACTACATCTCCTGGGGCACGCAGGAACAGTAACTCCCCTTCCTCCTCCACCTCGTTGTGTTCACACCCGCAGTCCCGTGCATCCCTTGCTTTGTCGCATTATTCATGCAGGAAAATGGAGAATAAGAGGACTCGTGCAGGTCTCAGAACCTTTTTGCACAGTGCTGGAGCCACACCCCACTAACAGAACATCAGATAAATAGGATTTAGCTGCAAATACTTTGTCTTTTTAGGCTACACAGTACTAGTGGAGTGTCCCGCTCAGTTTTTCTGCACTCACAATTTGTTGTTCCTTTTTGTTCATTTTTTATAATTAATTTTCTGGTGCTCCTGACCGCTTGTGAACCGTCTGCAGCCGATTAAAAAGCGTAGCCTCGGGTCAAGATGTGGGTTGAGGCGATGCATGATGGGTGTCTGTGCTTGAACAATGTCATTTTTTAAAATTTAAATAAAATCAGCTTCACAGGCACTGTCGAAGAATATAAACAGGCGATGGACATTTAATTAGGTCAGCCAATAACAAATATTTTGCATCATGACAGATGTTTCTAATACTGTATTTGGACCTGCTCGTGCAGCTAATTGAAGTAAAAAAAAGTAAAATGGGCACATTTATGGATTTAGACGTGCAGCAGTATGTAATGAAGTGTCCAGTGAGTGTTAAAAAGTTACTTTACCTTGTTGGACCTATTTTAAGATGTAAAAAGAATTACACATTTTCTATTATTTTGTCTGGCTTTTTTGGGGTAGGGGGTGGAACTTAACTCTCCCGCCGGCGCCAAACGTTGACCTTTACAACAATGGTGCCTTTAAAAAAAACAAACAATCCTGCAACATCTGATAAAATGGTGTTTTTATTACTTACATACAGTATTTCTTATTGCACTTTCAAGTTAAAAAAAGAAAATAGTGCAATGAACTATACACACACACACGTTAGATAACAAAGAGGTACCATGCAGCATACAAGCTTTGTATAAAACAAAAACTGACATTTTGTGGGGTGTGTTTTTGTTTGTGTGACTGTTTTTGCTACAACACGCAATCCCGGAGCTGCCTGCAGCTGCAGTCGGAAAAGAAGCCAAGAAGAAGCGTGACGAGATCTTAAATCACAAGTGCTGATAGCGCACCATTAGAGCTCCACAAATAAACATTGTCATATTTAATACAATTAAAAGTGGTGGGATTTTTTTTTTTTTTAAAACATGAAGAAGTATCTTTGGTCCTTGTGGAAACCCACTTATGGCAAAACTTTGGCTTTAGACATTAAAAAAATGATTTAAAAAGGCCAAGATTTTTATGCTGGGGTCGCATTCACGATTCATATATTGTCAGACAGTCCCTAACTTGCTGTGTGATTTGATACTAAAGCACAAAAATGTCCAGTCAATTAAGCTGAAACTATGAAGAAGAAGCTGCTTGTTTGAATGAAAGGTCCTTAAAGGCATCGGATGTGACAAAAACACAGCATTGTTTGTCACAATTTCACAGAGGAACCTTTTTTTTAATTTTTTATTTACATTTGTGGTTCTAGAAAATCCCCAACATTGAGGATTTCAAGAACTGTGTTGTCACGTTTTGCATTTTAAAAATAATTCTCCAGTTAGGTGAGCCACAATTGGGAGTTTATTTCACTTATCACCAGGATTTAGTCTGCACTGGACTTTCCTATCGTTTGTCAATGTGACCCCTGAACAGTTAAAAATAAAAAATAAAATAAAAATAGTAGCACTCCAATCTCATCCTAATGGGTCTGCTTTTAAGACATTATCACTTAAAAAAAACAGTATAAATTCTACAAAAACACCCTGGGCCTTATTAGAAGGCGGGCATCAGCTACCAATGAGAGCCAACACAAAAGGTCTGCCTTTATAAATATTGATTTAAGCACGTGTGTATTCTCCTGCTTTCAAAATAAACTGAAAAAAACTCAAAAAATCACGAGTTCTTGCATTGTATCGTAACGACATTTTTTGGACTGTTACGAAATTATCACAAAAATAACGATACAGAATTATTGTCATATGTTAATATGTGTGCATATATAAAATATATTGACCTTTTCTGTATAAAAAATGGTTTATATAAAATATTCTAAATGACTGTTTATGAATGATTATCATTTATATTGTAACTACTATTTAAGATGAAATACTTTTAATTTGATAAGAGTATTTACAGGATGCAGGTATTTGTTGATTTAGCTAAATAATTAAATATTGTATTATTTTTCGACAAATGAATCCACAAAATGTTAAATTATTTCTTGATCATTATTTGTATTGTAAGCACCATATTAACAGCAATATTATACTTATAAGACATAATAAATATTTAATATAATAATAATACAGGTAAAATAAATACATGTATAATAAAAGATAAATAAGTCTGTCAATGGAACAAAATTTGGATTAAAAGAGGACCTTTGTGTGTTGGCTCTCACTGCGGTGTACTTAATGAAGTGACTGTAGGTTGGGGATGATGGGCTGTGAGGTCATCAGTTATGTCAGACAAAAACAAAACATGAAGCAGCAGCAGCGTGTGAAAAACCTGGCTCCCACAGCAGCCATTAACATCTGCCTGGACCTCGCAAGGTCACATGACTCGCCGCACAGGACAGGTACAGCGAGGCCTTCAAAAACAAACATAAAGCAACAGGATGGACGCTCACCGTGCGCATGAGAGAAGCAAGATGGCCGCCAACACGCGTGGAAGTTGTATGTGTCCTCCTCCATCAGAGTCCCTGGATGACATCAGCCTGTCTTTGTCCAGGAGGAGGAGGAGGAGGAGGGTGATGGTGGTGGTGATTGGATGCTCGGCGTGTCAGACTGGATGCGAGGGAAGCTCCAAAAAGGCGGGCGTTGGCGTGTGCCGGAAGCTTACGTCGGTGCTGTCTGAGATTTTGAAGTCGTCGCCTTTGCCTCGCTGGAGCCGCACGGCGTTGAAGTAAGCGTTCATCAGCTGCATGATCTCGCTCAGCTGTGAGGAACACAAACAGAACGCCAACGTTGGTCTCTTCGTATGCAGCATCTCGGCCAGGCTTTAGTCAGTGTGCAGCTTGTTTGTAGTAATGTAGTGTCGGGTTTGCCTTGGTGGTCTCAAAGAGCAGGTCCCGGCCCCCCGCAGCAGTGATCTTGAAGGTGTTGCTGTCGGACACGCCGTAAGAGCAGATCTGCCCGTAAGGAAAAGACTCCAAGGCCTCTGCCTCTCCTTGTCGATACAGAGACACGCTGGTGGCCGCCACCCCCAGCCACAACTTCTGGGAGAAACTCTCTGTTGAGCTCTGGAGGCAAAGACAACACGAGAGGATCACCAAACCCTGGCTGATGCATCACAGCATATCATAACATAGCAGGGCTGTGGCATGGTGGTAGAGAAATCGGATTGGACGGTGAGGAAGGCCGACAGCTGCGCTTCCAAGTATTTTAAACATACAAGTAATTGAGACTAACTACATGAGCTTAATGTACACAACATCTTTGTTGGTATAACAGTATCACCTGAAATGTTTCATTTGAACATAAAGACTGAAACGAATGAAAGGAACTACAAATAAATAAATGGTATGCATATTACAATTCTCTTACCAACTTCATTTTAAATAAACTTTATTTTTTTAGAAAAAAGTTATTGGGTGTCTATTCTGGTTTATGTATTTAAAAACATTTATTGTATTGTATTTATTATGATTTTATTATTCGTACATTGTATCTATAAAATTACAAATTTTTAACTTTTATTTTTATGCAGTATTTTAGCCTGTTATTTTGTAATAGTTTTTTTTAATTAATGTATTTTATTATTCATATGTTGTATCTAATTGGTTTTATTTTTTGTAAGTTGCGTATTTTTAAGTACCATTTTCTTGTATTCATTAAAAATATTTATTTTTTATTGCCTGTTTTGTATTTATGTTTCTTAATCATATTTTTCATATTTTGCATCTATAAAATTTATTTTATACAAATTTTTTTTAAGTATGCAGTTTTATATGCCATTATTATTTAATTATTACAAAATGGCTAATTTGTTTTACTAAATGTCTAATTTAAAGTTGGGTGTTTTTATATTTTTTAAAATTGTATTAATGTATTTACTATCATTTTATTATTCTCATATTAAGCTGTTTTTATGTTCTATTTTGTCATTTAAAAAATTAATATATCTATTATAATTGTATTATTCATGTCATATTTATACAATTGTATTTATACAATTTTATAAAATTGTATGATTTAAAAAAATATGTACTGTTTTCTGTGTCATTATTACACCTTTTAATTAATTTTATTGCTCATATTTTGCATCTACACAATTCCTAATGTATTTTATTATTATGAATTGAATAGAATACAGTAAAGAAATGTTCCCATCTTGTTGATGTAGTTTTAGAAGCTGGTGTAACATATTGAAATGCTAGCGCAGCCTTTTGATAAATGTGCTTTAACTATTGAAATATCGAAAGAGCACTCCTCTAAGGTGTTAAGCAAAAAAGGCATACGAATGAATCAGTGTACAAGTGGTTAGGTTAAAGAAAGGTTTGATTCGCCCAAGCAGTAAAAGGAAGTTTTCTCACAATGTAAAAGTTGACTTCATAGAGCGTGCATCCAAAGCCGGACCACTGTCGTGCAATGGCGAGGTAGGCGGCCATACTGTCTCTGCGGTTGTACCCCGCCAGACCCTTCCAACGCTCCAGGATGGACCCCATGACGATCGCCGCCTCCTCCTTCACACGGCTTCGCAGGCGCAGGTCGTTCTCCACCTTCTGCTTGCGGGCTGCCGTGGCGGTGTGGCTCCACAGTGCCCCCGCCAGGATCCCCGTGGGGAAGCGCTGTGAGGGGGGACAGCCCGTCGGGGCGCCCACCTGGCAAGGAGGCAGCGCCTGCGGAGCCGAGAGGGCCACCAGGACCCGGGCTTCCAGCATGTGGCCGGGGAAGAGTTCGTCCAGGGGCGGGGAGGGCGCGTGCATGCTGAAGTCTCCTACGAGGGACTGGAGCCTGAGGGCCGCCAACATCTGAAGGTCCTCCTCGCACGCTGGAAGCTGGCCGCGTACAACCATCTCATGGCACTGCGGCGACAAACACGACGAGAGAAAGAACGGAATGTAAAGAAGGTCCAGGAACAGACTGTGTTCTCTCTACCCCACCTTGGTCCACAAGCCTTTCTTTCATTACGCCTTTCGGATAATGACAAAAAAATATGGAAATGTTCTAACACGGCTTCGCTACTACAGCGGCCCTCTTAAAAGACACAACATACATTTCATATAGTTAGCCTTCAAAATCCCATGAAACCAAAGTTCCTTTAATGCTCCTTTTTGAGTGTCACCGTTTGACAGTATTAGATTTAAGGTCACTCTTGGTTCCATAACCCTGCACATGTGCTAAAAGAACAAGTGGTAGTGCTATTTCAAAAATACTGCATCAAAGTCACCTAATTATAACCAATAATAATAAAATGAATAATAATAATACAATAATTATAGATTTTTATATTTTTTTTATATTTTTTTTTACAAATTTTATTTATAAACTATTTCTTTCGTTTATATATATTTTTTAAACGGGGAAGACAATTACTTTTACATTGTATTTACTATTTTCTTTTTTAATTTAATTTTTTGTATGCATTTAAAAAAAATCTCTAGTAAATGTGATCTTTTGTATTATAATAATATATTTTATTACAATATTATCAAATTACATTCAATTATATATTCATTCATTTTCTATGCCGCTTATCCTCATTAGGGTCAAGGGTATGCTGGAGCCTATCCCTTTGGGTGGGAGGCGGGGTACACCCTGGACTGGTCGGCAGTCAATCGCAGGGCATATATAAACAAACAAACATTCACACTCTAATGAACAATTTAGAGTCACCAATTAACCTAACATGCATGTTTTTGGAATGTGGGAGGAAACTGGAGTACCCGGAGAAAACCCACACACGCACGGGGAGAACATGCAAACTCCACACAGAGATGCCCAACGGAGATTCCAACCCTGAACCTCCTGACTGTGAGGTCAAAATTGTGTATATTATATATACACAGTTCAAATATATTTTATTTGTAAAATGTACTTTTACTTATTTTTTTAAAGGGAAAAATAACTACTTTTAGGATACATTTAGTATTACAAATATACAAAGTTTTAATTTTTTTAAATCTACAGTAAATATAAGGTATATAATAATAATAATAATAATATTATAGCATAATATAATAATTATTATATAATTATTATTATATTATACATCAAATTCAAATGTATTTTATTTTTCGATTCTATATATTTAATTCACCAAAATGTAATTTATTTTTATTCATGTCATGGGGTACAAAATATTTCACAAAAAATACTTGGTTTTTAGCAAATATTTTTTATTTTTAACAATAATAATAATAATCAAATTCAATTCACGAATTAAGGAATCAAGGTATCAAGTTCCTTTCACCCAAAATCGATCTGATATTTTGGAAACCTTTACAAAGAAAACAGGAGCAAAGAAGAGCTTGGTGAAGGCAAGGCAACGATGCAGTCCATGTAAAGAAGGAGCACAAGCAAACACGCTGTCATGCTAATACTTTTACGGCAATTCTATTTGCAAAGTGTCATAGTGCGTCTGGTGAGAAAGTGGGACGTGTACCTGCTCAAAGAGGAAGAGATACTCGATGCTGTCCACTGAGATGCTGTCAGCGTCCAGCAGGCAGTAGAGCTTGAAGCAGAGTTTGAGCTGGCCTTTGGCCTCGGACTCTTTGCCAGAGATGCTGTGCACACACACACACACACACACACGTCATAACAAGTGTATTGTAGCTAATATTAAACTAGACCGGTCCAGTTTTCCCAGCAGCAGGGCGTCGTGTTTTCCCAGCAAGACAAGGTCGCTTTGTTATCAAACATACTGGACCATGTTCCGCATGGGAATCCAAGCCCAGGAGATACAGTACAGTACATGTTGTGCTCACAGGACGTTGAAAGGTTTTTATCGAGTGTGGAGGGACTACCTGGTGAGGGTGTCCGCGATGATAGCGCCGCCCGACACCGGCTGCTCCCACAGTGCGTTCTGCTCGTACAGCGCGAACGTGTTCTTGCTGTCTTTCAAGCCAAGCCTCTGCTGCATCCTCTGCACCACCTGGATGGGACATCGGACTTTAGAAAGGGAATTCATGACTCTTTCTGGCACGAGTCATGCGTGCAGACCTCATTGGCGGTGGTGTGTGAGCTGATGTAGAGCTGACAGGATCCAGGTCCGGGGTAGTGCACCGTGCACAGCATCTCCTGCCTGCTCATCAGCCTCTGGATCTCCTCCCACGACGGCACACACTCGCGACACTTGGTCTTGTCCAGAGCCTCGCTGATGAAGGACGCGTAGTTGTCCATCTCGGAATCGGGACTCTGGTTCTGGATCCTGCAATTGCAAAGTAACATTAGTCATCTGTGATGGGACCAAATGGGGAATTTTAAATGGGTCAGCAAGTTTTGACAGTAGGGCCAACCCAAATCACACTCTTATTTGTACATTTTCCTCCTGTAATGTTGCAACTTTAATCCCATATTTTGTTATTTATTGCCAAAATATTATAACTTTTCTCCTACCTAGTTTGCCAAAAAATTACAACATTTTAAAATTGTTTGTTTCTCAAAATTTTAAAACATTAAAAAACATGCTACTAAAATAACATTATTTTTCCTATTATTATGAGTATAATATTATGAGTTTGTTGAAAATTTGCAGATGTTTTTCCCCAATTTTTGCTATTTTTTGAAAAAAAACATATAACTCCTTGTAAACTTTCTAATGAAAATTTGAATCCAAATTGAATAAAATACAATTTTACAAATAAATATATTTTACCGTATTCCCATATTATAATTTTTCCTCCAAAATAATTTTCCAAAAACTACAGCTTTGATTTGTTTCTTTATCATAATATTAAATGCACTTTTTCTTTAATATTTCAACTTAAATGTTAATAAAATGACGTTATTTTTGTTAGTCAGTATGTTCGACCCCCACGTTTCCAAGATTAAAACTTTTTTCGTAATATTTTGACTTTTCTTTTGGTAAAAAAACCCCCCAAAAAACAAAAACACCTCTGCGGCAAACTCTATAATATGCCTTTTACAGTTATTAAACGCCATAAAATCATTTTTACACCTTAAAAAAAAAAAAAAACTTGTCAAAGCATCTTCAGCTAGAAAATGTTGAGTGAATCGACTCTGCTGGATTCATTGCTGCAGCCATCATACCACTTTCTATTTAAGTCACCATTAAAAAAAACAAGTTAAAGCAGAGGTGAGAAATGCTGAACTGCAATTACGCGGGGATGCACTGCATTGTCATTGGCATTATTTCCCTGCATGCTATCCTTCTCTCCTTTCTTATGGTGTATTGCAACCACTCGACAGAGCATCAGCGCAAACATTAGGATCGCGCTTTTATTTCTCAATTTTACAATCATTTAAATATGAATTTGTTATTACTTTTTAAAACACTCGAAAAAAGACGGAGACGACACTGTCGCTTTTTGTTAGTCCCGCCTCTTCCGCCTACATAGCCACATCTGGGTACCGACAGCGCACCGCATTTAGCCGCACTTCTCAGTGCGAACGCACGTAGGCACTCAAAAGTGTCGGAGTGCCATCAGTACACTTGAATAGCTTTTATAAAGCATACACTGTACTTACATTGTAGCGTGGCGCCGAATCCACAACGCCGATTGCAATATTTGCCGGCTTCCTCCGTTTACTACTTTGCACCGTTACAAGTCCACGGACATTGCAACGTTGCTTCTTACTGTACGCCTCACACTCAAAAGATCAAGTGTAAGTACAGTGTTAGGGTGAGTATGTTTCTGACATCTTTTTTTTCTTTATTTTCTTTGAGCCGCTGACAAAAATGTTCACACGTTAGCTCTCGGAGGACGTTAGGAAGCTTCAAAAGGGCAGAAATGAAAGCGTGTTTGACTTTGACCAAGCGCGCCAAACAGGAAGAGGCGTTTCCGCTGCGTGTGAACCCGGGGCCGACCTGCCACTTCCTCCCGGTGGAGCGTCCAGGCCGGGGTGAGCGTGTTTGCTTTAAGGCACCGCTTTTAAAACCGTGCAACGCCAACCAGCTGGGCCAAAAAAGCGACACTTGTGAGTGTGAGAGACGTGAATTAAAATGTGAAAAAAAAGTGATGAAGTTATGAGCTCAGTCTTGAGTAAAGACAAACGGGAAGGAAACAATTACGTTATATGGCGCGGGGCACTAAATGCATTAAAACGAGGCGTTCAAAGACTCGCCCTGCTGGAGAGAGAGAGACACTGCCACAGGGTGGGAGTTTGTCCTGCATACAGTAATTAGGAATGTTCCATTCCTATACCCCCTTTTTTTCACTGCTTCCTTGCCCACTTCTCCCCGCCAGCCCACACATTCTCTGGGGGGGGGGGCGCTTCTCAGGCCACTGGTGGGAGGTTTTCTGGGCCTAGCTCCAGCCTTGGCGCTGCCCAGCTGCAGCCTTCCAAGCGGATCCCGAGAAAGAGCGTGAGAGCAGTGGCGGCACATACAGTACTTAAAAAAAAAAAAAAAAAAAGTTATGTATGCTCCCCGAGCCAAAGGGACCGTTCCCAGCGCAGACGTATAGATAACGCAGCGGCGGCCGTTTGATGCGGGACAGAAAACGTGGAGAGATTAGCGCCCCGCTAATAGCGTAGATTAGAAAACACTGCAGACGCTAACAATGTGAAAGCCTGCAATAGCTACCATGGCGCCTGCTTTTCCTCCTCCGTCTACAAGCTACTGCTGGGTTTTCAATGTTCTTGCATTAACTTGGCGTGGAATGAGGATGAATTCAACCAGACGAAACCAGGCAGCTATTAATAAAACAGCAATAACAGTCGAGCAAAGTGCTGCAACTGGCCTCAATTGAAGATGCTATTAATAAACGACCAATTCCACACTATTGACTGAGTTCTAAGCGTGCGTACACCCAAAAGGCTTTGCTACACATCCATAACTGCAGCCTGGAACTCAACCTAGTTTCTTCAGCAGACAGGCTAAACTTGCGTGATGCTGCTGTTAAAATGTGTTTTTAATGCACAAAATGTAGCAAAGTGGCCCCTGATCTACAAGCCGCGGCCAAACTCTACGGAAGCCAAAGTTACCTCTTGAGGTGGAACCTCAGATACTTGAGGACGGTGGCTCCGGGCAGGAAGGTGCAGCTCATGCAGGTGAGCAGCTGCCAGTAGCGCAGGTGCGCGGCCGTGTAGGGGGCGGGCGTGTGGCTGGTCTGTTTGACCAGCTGGCAATAGACCTCCTCGCGCAGGGGCCGCAGGTCCAGGCAGGTCTGCAGCACGCCCTGGATGATGGGGACCGGGTCCCGCGACGACTCCAGCTGCTGCAGGCAGTAAAAGAGCTTGACGGCCTCCTCGCGCAACGAGCCGTAGCCTTTGCCGTTGTGGTCTGTGGGGTGAAGGATGACTTATTAGGAGGATGTTATATTATATACAGTATAATATATTGCATTATACTACAGTGGAACTTAAAAAGTTCAACATTTTGGGGGAAAGTACACTACATCAGTATTTTTATAGTACTTGTCATATTTTGCATGGTCACTTTTGAATAACGTTTCACATGAGCACTAATAAATAGATAAGCAATTATCCTACATATCTTTCAGAAATATTGAACATAGTAACCATTCTACATACAGTGGTATACACAAATTTGGGCACTCACTTCTGATCCTTCATTACTTCACTATGCTCCTCACAGTGTGAATTTCTGAGCTAGCTTTTTGTATCCTTCACCCAAACAATGACGTTGAAGATTCTTTGTTTTCAGGTCAATTGACGCTTCAGAGAAGATGCAAAGAGGAGAACAACCCGCAATTGGCCACCTTAAATACCCTTTTTCAGGAATGGCATGACTTGTGTATGTAGGTCAAGGGTCAATGAGCTTCCGTCCATCCATTTTCTATACCGCTTATCCTCATTAGGGTCGCGGGCATGCTGGAGCCTATCCCAGCTGACTTTGGGCGAGAGGCGGCTACACCCTTGAACGGTTGGCAGCTTACCAAACAAAGTTTTGAGTTCCAATAATTGTGCTAAAGTGCTAAAGGTTATTCAAATCAACAAAACAACAAGGTTGCCAAAATGTATGCACCTGCCTAATTTTGTTTAATTATTGCACACTTTATGTAAATCCTAAAAACTTCATTTCACTTCTCAGATATCACTGTGTTCATTTGCTATGTGATATATTTAACTAAAATTGCTGATCCAACCAACTAATGCTTTATAAAAGGAAAATCTTGAAAATTATTCAAAATGTATCGGTGACCCCCACATTTTTTAAGTGTCCCTTGAGGGGGGGAATTATGGATACCGTGGAGTTACAGCAACGGTGAATAATTATTTTGTTTGATGAATTGCCTACAGGGTTAAAACAGGTTTTATAATGGTGACAGTTTGACCCTGGAACAGACTATCTCTATACCCATTACTTTTACAATCTGACCCTGGATTAGGGCTCCACTTCCATCTTGTCTAGCAACACAAATGAGACACCCTCCATAAAATGGCTGAGCTGTTGCACTACAAATGTACAATTTTTTTTGCAAAAACATGACAAGGTGCTAAAAAACTAAATAGTACTTCCAAGAAGCTACAAACAATTTTAGAATGATTACAGTGCAGTTGTTTTTTTGCAGAATCTATCATTCACGCTTACATGTGTGCTCCAGGCTGCCGTAGGGGAAAGGCAGCAGGGGGGCGTAGAGAGGGCCCTGGGTGTACTTCAGGATGGGGTTGTGCTGGTAGATGTGCTCCACTGCTTCCGGGTTGAATTTATTCTCCTGAAGGACACAGAAAGCAGCTCCAGCTAAGCATTCATATCCCTCCTCGATAAGTGCGGCCCAGCGGACGGGCGGGTGATTGAGTGCGTCCGGGGTGAGCGGGGTCCATTCTGACCGCGGTCACAACTCTCAAGCTCTGGCAACCTTCAAAGCGCCGGGGAGGTCAAGTGATGACCTGGCAAACCGCCGCTTCTTGGCTGGCATGTTATACTTCATCCGCCCGTGTCAGTGAGGTCAACATCCTTCGAGGAGAAAGAGGACAGATGGCTTCCACGCCACGGCCGTGCAGCACCTGTTGCTCATTAGTAACGCAGCCGCCGAGACCCTCAAACCCGCAACCTTTCCTTCTCTCTGGCGGTAAGACATGCATGCTCAGTGGGGCAAAGTTGACACGTTCCTGTGCATGCTGGCGACGGCCTCGTCTGCTTGAAGTGCAGGAATGACATGCAGGCACACCACTTTCAACAATCGCGAAAAAGATGATTAAATACCCCCCGTTGTAGCTGTGCTGATGAGGCATGGCATGCTGCTTGTCACATGAACACGACAGATAAACATGCCAACAATTTAGGCTCATTATCCAAACCACACTAAGTACGTTGGCAAGGACAAGACAGCATCTACAGTATAGGCATGTTTGCAACCCACACTTTGCGGCTCTCCTCGTGTCTGGCTGTTAAAGCCTGCAGCTCTGCTTTTAATCATGAAAATCCAGATTTTTATTGGCATCGTTGCATTTCAATGCACCCAGACAGGACAGCTCAGTCAAGCACTGCAAGGGAGTATTAGGGCCAGACTGAATAGGAGGAGGATAAAGTTCCTAATCTTATGTGAATAAACAATGTTGCCAGACTAAAGTAAGATTCTTACAGGAACAAAAGTTGGTCATTGTATTTTCCAGGAAAGAGAGTGCAGAATTATTAGGCAAATGAGTATTTTGCCCACATCATCCTCTTTATGCATGTTGTCTTACTCCGAGCTGTATAGGCTGGAAAGCCTACTACCAATTAAGCATATTAGGTAATGTGCATCTATGTAATGAAAAGGGGTGTGGTCTAATGACATCAACACCCTATATCAGGTGTGCATAATTATTAGGCAACTTGCTTTCCTTTGGCAAAATGGGTCAAAAAAAAAGACTTGACAGGCTCCGAAAAGTAAAAAATAGTGAGATATCTTGCAGAGGGATGCAGCACTCTTAAAGTTGCCAAGCTTCTGAAGCGTAATCATCGAACAATCAAGCGTTTCATTCAAAATAGTCAACAGGTTCGCAAGAAGTGTGTGGAAAAACCAAGGTGCAAAATAACTTCCCATGAACTGAGAAAAGTCAAGCGTGTAGCTGCCAAGATGCCAATTGCCACCAGTTTTGCCATATTTCAGAGCTGCATCATCACTGGAGTGCCCAAAAGCACAAGGTGTGCAATACTCAAACATGGCCAAGGGAAGAAAGGCTGAAAAACCACCACCACTGAACAAGACACACAAGCTGAAACGCCAAGACTGGGCCAAAAAATATCAGATTTTTCTAAGGTTTTATGGACTGATGAAATGAGAGTGAGTCTTGATGGGCCTGATGGATGGGCTCGTGGCTGGATCGGTAAAGGGCAGAGAGCTCCAGTCCGACTCAGACGCCAGCAAGATGGAGGTGGAGTACTGGTTTTGGCTGGTATCATTAAAAATGAGCTTGTGGGGCCTTTTCGGGTTGAGGATGGAGTCAAGCTCAACTCCCAGTCCTACTGCCAGTTTCTGGAAGACACCTTCTTCAAGCAGTGGTACAGGAAGAAGTCTGCATCCCCAGAGCTGATATTGTAGGGAAGAAAGAACATGGTACTGATAAAGTAGTTCACTGTTTAAATGTGATCCATGGGGGTATGCATACTACAGATATATTATACCAATATTGTTAGTTTGTGTCACACACACACACACTGTATATATTATTTCTCAAGTCACTTCCGTTTGTTGTCTCTTTACTGGCAAGTGTCCTTTTTGTTCATGGGTGTATGTAGCAATACATAGAAAATGAAAACATCAGCGCCGTTGTGAAGAACGTTTGACATTGAATAAATGTATGGTTGCATGTATGTCCAAAAAACTGTCAAAACTCAAAAATGACACTCACAAAAAAGTCCAAATTTCGCATAAATAAAGTTGACGCTTGGAGAAACAAGATTGAAATGTCACAAGAATTACAAAAATAGAAGTAATTTTATAAGAATATAGTCATATTTTATTCAGTTAACAGTCAAAATTTTATTATAGTTATTTTCTGTCATGCCCCCCAGGGGACAGAAATGCTTTCACGCCCCGCCTGATTTGATGGAGTCAAATTACATGTACAATAAATGTGTACATGTTGGCAGTTCAGCAGCGACATTTGAAGTACTCCCTGCCTCTGAACCCGCCGCGGCCCACTATTTGAGAAGTTATATTTTTGAAGAAAAAAGTTGGAATGACGACAATTTTTTTTTTGTTTAGATAGTAATCAAATGGCAAAAAATTGGCATAAATCTTACAAGAGCAATTATATTTTTTCGGTAGAAGTTATTTTCTTGGGGGGATGAAAAAGAAAAAAAAATTCTAAAAAAAATAATTTATAGCAAAAAAATAATCAAACAATGTTGCAATTGCAAAATTTGTATTTTACACAAATGAAGTCATAACTGTATTTCAAGCATTTAAGTAATTAGGTAGTAGTGGTAGTAGTAGTAGTAAGTAGTTAGTAGCTAACTAAGAAGGTTGGGGTAAAAACCCAAACAAAAATCATTTCATAAGCAACCACCATTTGAAAGTAAAGTGCAAGGTGACAGCAGAAGGAGCTGCTTCATGGTGGCTGAAAACCAAAACAGCAGCAGCGTTTCCCTCCTCGGTTTTCTGTTGCTTTAAAGATAAGCCATCATTCCCGTGCACACAAAGCGTCCTCTGTTGGGTCTCGGCTGATTTTTGTGCACTTTAGCGTAGTCGCCCTGAGTCAGCTGGGATAGACTCCAGTTAAGAAGGTGATACGCGGTACAGACTTCTGAAGTTGCCCTACAGAACTTGATAGCTCGGCCTCTCGTGGTGAAGCAGGCAGACTTTCCTTGAGATTAGACACTCTGGCTGGATGATTACATGCAAAAGCGGGGGACTGCTTATCTGACCCTGCCGAGCCCTCCGCCTCCTCCGACTGGCCCGGGTCGACATTCCTGCGAGAAGCTCTCTCTAGCAACGCTGCAGCTAAAAATAAACCTCATCAGCACGCCTCAGTCCCTTGTGTGTTCACGCGAGATGACTCAGCGCCGAACAATAACTTTTATCTCCATTTTCTGCCTCAGGGTTTGAGCTCTGGGGATAGGATGACATCATCTTGCAGACAAGGCAAACTTTGGACCCCCGTTTCCATGGCGACAGCAGCACGAGGAATCCTCATATCGCAGAGCGAGTGGGTTTTGTTTGGACCTACCTCGATGTCCTGGATCAGGAGCTGTGTTGGCGTCTCTACAGGCGATTTGGTATCAATGATTTTCTGGATGGCGCAGGCCCAGTGCACAGCCTCGTTGAAGTGCTTGGTGAACAGCCTGTAGCAGTGTTTCCGTCCGTACACCGTGATGCTCCAGAAGCCTGGAAGAAGCACATCCATCATTCATTCAGGCTCTAAAGGTCAGCAGACCGCACCTAAATAAAACACTTCTTCTGTAGTGGAATTGCTCCCTACAGGGAAGTAAGACACACAGAGGAAGCCTGCCTGATCTGCAACGGTTCTTATCAGGTCTTTCACTCGTTGTGTCCAAGTCCAAGTCAAGTCCAAAGTCATATGCTTGAAATTTGAGTCCTTATAAGTCATGCGTAGCGTCTCCCAAATCAAATGTCCTTTGAACAATCTACCACATTTGACAAATAAAATGAATGCAATATATTTTTAAATAAAATAAGACCAGTGAGACAAGACTTAGTCACAGAAAAATAAGATTGAGGATTTCGTTAGTGCACAGAAATGTATTCCACACAGTCTTTTGTTCCTAAACCTGATTGGACGTTCAGAAGATGCATTCAATGAGGCAGATTCAAAGGGAAAAGTGGTTTTCTTGCTGGAAATTACATCATTACTATCACGGTACTTCAATACTTTGAATGGGGGACATATTTTACTCTACGCATTCGCTGAAACATTTTTTCAAGTCATCAGACTTAAGTCTGACACAAGTCTCAAGTCATACAAGTCAAAGTCTTTGGTGACATTGTCGAGTTCAAAGTCATAAAAATTGTGACTCAATTCCATGTCACGTTACTTGAGTCCACACTTCTTCTCCCTGCTACGTGACTTGGCAGCGCGTCCTCCTTTTCTTGGAGCTCCCCTAAGCCCAGAATGAGGAGCTTTCACAGCTCGGTGCTACTGATATTTGTCATATTCACTGAAGAAGGCTAAATGATGCCAAAAAGGGCAGGAAGTGGCCGTGGTGGAGTAGTTTTATGGCTACTTGGTATCAACCGGGGCTGGAGAGGACCAAAGGACAACTGGCCTGGACTAGACTGACTCCCAATGTAACCAGCGAGGAGATGGTTTTGCAGAAGCAAGTTTTGTTTATTTCTTTTCACACTTGGAGCTTCGGGGGTACGATTAAAAAAACTCAGCTTTTTCCTGCTCCTTTTCAGACATGTTGGGTTGTGAAAGTGCAAACATCTGATGCACCTTAATGTAACTTTGTGGGGCATAGTCAAAATAAACTAAACCACATTTTGTGTGCTTCATTGTTTTTTGTACTTTTGTGATTGAGTGTGACTGTTAATAACCCACCATGGGGCCAAAGAAAGTTGCGAGGAGCAGCGCTTTGGTAATGAAAGAGGAAAAAAAAGTGCCGAAATCAAGAAAGAACTGAAAATTCCCCATCCAAAACTGATGGTAAATCAGTTATAAGTCAGTTATGGGTGAAATTGCTTTGGATTACTAACATAAAACAAGTTTTCGTAAAAAATAATACCACCTTTAAACCCCCAAAAATATTATAGCGCATATATGCTTTTCAAATCTTTACATTGTACTATTTTTAAAAGTAAATGCTGCTCGTTCATAAAGTTGAAAAGCCAGCATTTCAAGACATGCTCCAAATGTTTGGCAGACATTGTGTGAAGTTGTGAAGTGGATGTGAGGAAATCATTGTCACAAGCAGCAATTCCCAAACCTTACAGAGTGAAAGATGACATCTTCCATTATTATGATATATCATCATCATTATATACTACCATAATATTAGTGGGGTATTTGGTCTCAAAATAATATTGTTTAATGCCAGTTTGTGGGACAATGAAACTGCATTGTTTTGACATGGTTAAAAAAAAAGTTTACGCACCTTTCTTAAATTTAAAGTTAAAATCTCGTCATGTCACGTTCTCATGGGTTCGTGACACCTTTACTATATTGCAATGTTGACAAAAACAATCCTTTGCCCAATACACACACAAAATTAAACGTGTTCTATGGTAATACGCCATTAGCGTAACAATAAAGCGAGAGATGTAAAACGTAAACCTACTTAGTGAGAATCCTTAAAAGGGAACTAACCTTTCGTTTCATGACAACCAGAAAATAAATGGAGGAAGTCAACATTTCATGGAACATTAGCGTGAGGAACTTTCTACAGCTTTTACAGCAGCTAAGACAGCTCACAACAAAATCCCTCACAAGAAAGTCCCCATCATGCACGATGATGTAGTCCAAAATATTTGGACATCATCTCTTTTTGGAGTAGTAAAACCCTAAAAAACTCCCTTCTCTCTAAATGTTTGGTTTTGCTCAGAAGGAGGAAACAAGATGCCTGTCTGATCACCAAAAAAAGTTTCTAAACAAACATTTGGACCACACTTTTGGACCGAACACGGTTGGGGTTTCCCAAATGTACTCACAATTACAGTGCATGTGGGAACACAAAGGGAACCACAAGACATCACATACATCTGAAAACATGCAAAACATCTGCCTGCCTTGGAATCTCTGAAGAGTCCAATCACGACACCACAAAAGTCGGGGAAAGAACACGAGGCTGAGCGGACCAGGGCAACGATTACAGGCAGCATGAGTCAGGGATGTGTCAGTCCCCTTAACCGTGTGACGCTCACCCGTCTCCTTGAAGGTCTGCTTGTCTGGCCAAATGACGGAGCAGAGGCTGGTGAGGACCAGAGTCCCTAGTCTGCGGGCTCCCTTCTCCGGCCCGCTGTAGTAGTCCAGGGAGTCTTGGCTCAGCACAAACCAGAAGCGTCGCTGCTTGATCCAATTGCCTCGCACCTCACGCAGCAGCCAACCTAGTGTGAGCATAAGCATCAGAAGACGAGGATCATCTAATCTGAAAAAAAAGTCCCAAATACTGCATAAAAAGAACAAACAAAACAATCATCTTCCAATAAGGTTAAATTTATTTATTGTCATAACTACCTAATACCTAAGAATCTAATGGATCCAAATTAGTAGAGGTCTACTGGACGCCAAAAAAAAGAATCAGATGGGCGTTCGTTTAGCTTGCAGCGTTCTTAGTTGCCTTTGTGTAATCACACTATTTCCAAGATAAACTCCCAAAGCCGTCCAGGTAGGCTTGACATAGCAACACACTCCCAATAATCCCAGAGGCCTGTAATTGCCCACAAAGCTAGTAGCAGCAAACCTGCGAGGGGTAAATGCTAGTCGGGGATACAAATATAGCCTGGCTAATAGTAGAGGCATTAAAGCCTGCAATGCAGCCTGCATAATTACAGCTATGGAGTGAGGGAAAAAGGAAAGCAGAAGTTGTTAGTGTTGGAACAAGCGTCATGGACGTCGCTGCAGATGACTCGTGAGCGCGTTTGTTGATCGCACGTCCCGAGGGTTATGAAAGTAAATTTGAAATTGCCCTACATGCACATTGGAGTTCTGCAATCGGCTTAACTGAAGAACCCTTCAAAGGAGATGCTCTGGAGCAGGGGTGTCCACCGAGGGTCTCAGTAAAAATGAAAGGATGCAAGGGCTTGGTATTTTGTAAAGCAACACAAGAAAAAATTGCATCGCAGCTTTGTGATATGCATGCATACAGGTGGAAAAATCCTATCATTAGTTTGAATTTTGGTCTTTTCTCTTCGCCCCTCTATTTTTTTCTAAGACTATAATATTTTTAATATTGAAAATATTGAACATTTTTTTTTTATTTGTTTGAACATTTTCTTCTTGTAATATACTGTAACTGTATGTCCATAATATATTGACTTCATTCCCACATTATAATTTTTTACCCCAACCTAATTTTCCAAAAAATGAATTGTTTTGTTTCTCATAATAAGGCTTTAGAAAATAACACACTTTTTCTTTAATATTCCAACTAAAATTACTACTACTAAAATTACATTTTTTTTGTAAAATTGCAACTTTTTACTCGTTACAATGAGACTTTTTCTCTAAATATTTTGTCTTTATTCTCAAAATTACAGCTGTTTTTTCCATTTCTTCTTATAAATATATTCCCATAATATTTTAATGTCATTCTTATGACCTAGTAACCTAATTTTCCACATTTAAAACTTTATTTGTTTGTTGTTTCTCAACATTTCAACTAATGCACTAAAATTACATCAGTTTTCCTCAAAGTATGACAATGTTATTTTTGCATAATTATGACTTTTTCCTTGTTAGATATAATTTTTCTCCTAATATTTTGACTTGATCACTTGTGAAATTACATTTATTTTTTTCTCATTAAATTATATTTTTAGTATGTGCCCTAGAGCGCTGACAAAAGGCGAGCTGGTGATACCATTCAGTCATTATGATATTGTTAAAATTTCACTACGACCATGGCCACGAGTATGTGAATATTTTCCAAATAGCATATTTTCTTTCTGCAATTTGACCTTTCATTCACAAAAGAACAGATTTTTTCCCCTGAAAAGACGGAGCTTTTGGAAAACTTTGCCTGTAGTCTGCTTTTGGCATTTGCGTGTGTCACAGTGTAGACATAATCAAACATAATAAATGCAATTCATCACAGACGAGAACGTAAGGTTACTGAGTGGGACAGCGACGCTACCATGTATTTAAGGGCTTGTAGAGTCAGAATGTAAACATGGAGTCTGTTAGACTTGCAGCGGGCGTACGTGTGCCACGCATGTTTGAACGCGTGTGCTGCGAATGTGGCAATGACGCCACAGCAGCATCACATCTTCCTCTGCGGTTAGCGAGCTGCGTGCCACCTGTCAGACGGCCGCTCATTTTGCCTCCCCTGCCCTCGGCCTGTTTACTCTCACGCCTCCGCCGCTTTTCCATGTTTCCTGTCCTGTCTTCCCTCACTTCCCTTGACGTGGTTTTCCCAGGCGGCGTGAAGCTGCTGGAACCAAAGTAAAAATAAAGACTCGGCATGTGAGGCAATGGTTCCTGTTTAAGAATTCATCTATATGATCTTCACATCATAAACCTACCAAAATAGCCCCCGCTTCACGCCACATTAGACGGGGACAAAATAGAGACAAGACAGGCTCCTCGCCGTGCATCAGGAATGCAGACAAGCCTAGCGGGTGTGAGACATGCGGAGAAGCGCACGCCTAAAAACGCCGACGCCTCTGTCAGACATGGTATGTCGCACTCAGGTTGTCACGCAGCTACGGGGAAGGATTAAAGAGACCCCCGCTCTCCAACCCATCTGGATCCCATCATCTCTGTGGCCTGCTAATGCCTTCTCTTGGGGGCCACCCTTAATTTGTTTCATTTGGCACCTTTGACCTCCCACACAAAGCCCCGCAAACCCCTCCCCCCACAGCTCACAATCTCATTCTGACCAATTTTAACTGCAAAGATCCTTCTCCTCATCCAGCAAGTGGCAACATTTTAAAGCGCATGCAGAGATAGTTAAAAACTGCTGGATGCTGCTAATGCCGCTACTTAAATCTCATTGAGTTAATAAAAAAAAAAAAACTAAATCTGGAGGTTGCCTACAGCCACAGCTGTCATTGCCAATGTTCTAATGTAGACCACACACCTATTATTAAGGGACTCTGCGACAAATTTATTAGAGGCATTAATTGAAGCAATTTCGGTAATTACCAATTTTCCCCCCATAGTAGTAGGAAAAACACCCAAGCCTTGTGAGTTTCATGGGTTCTTTTGGCACCAAAAGAGCTCACAGACAAGAGATTAGTGTCGCGTGAGCGGAACTGCCATCATTGGAACTGTAAATCAATAAGAGGTATGTCAATAAAGCCATCTCTCGCTGTCACCACGACCTATTTGAGATCGCGGGGAAATGTGTACACACACGCCACACGCGGGGGAGCAAGCCACGTACTGCACTTATTAGTGCTCGCTAGGGTCACAGGGTTTATAAAAGTGGCAGTTTTACTACTGGGTGTGTGTGTGTGTGTGTGTGTGTGTGGGTGTGCACGTGAAATGTGACAGCCACCATCCAGTCCAAACAGCTATCCAAGCACTGCCTTGAGACAGGCAAAAAAAAACAAAACCAAAAAACCATGAGCTCATTCCTCAAAAGCACGACACTGGCAAGACAGCGCTCGACGTGACGTCGGCAGCCATCTTTTACACGGGCCCACGCAGCCCAGCACACCAGCAACACATGTGGCCCACAGCTGCACAGTGGCAGCGGAGCTTGATGAATAAGCCAGTAGGCTACTCTCTGGTTCATGGAAGGCGACAGAAGCTTAAAAGTGTAAGTAACTAACTCAACTCAAATCAAGCGACAGCGAATGGTCTCGTACATTGCCTTTATGCCGCCCCTCATGTTTGGCCCAGCAAAAGAATCGCCTTACTAACTATCAATCCATCCAGCGAGTTCATTCGGTTACCGTAAATTACAGACTACCAGCCAAACATGTAGCAGGCAACCAGCGGCTGTGGATAGCTACACCGTTGAGCAACGTTGTCCCATCCAGAGCAAATTATGAGCCCTGCACGGATTTTGCTGAGGAAATTTGGGGTATCAACTTAGTCCAGAGAAGGAGAAGCGGTCAATCTTGATGGTGTACTTTTGCTAGTCCCAGAAATGTATTTTCCCCCTTCCCATATTTATCTCAGAGACCATACTGAATAGCATCATGTCCGCTCATTGAAAATCTCAGAAAATGGTTCTCGTCTGGGCGATGACGAGCAGCGTTTTGCTTCAAACGCCAGTATGTGCTCGATCACATGCACAAGCACAAAATTTAACACACAAATTTCACTGGTGTTGCTTGACTGGACGGTGACCAGCAATAATCGCCATGTTGCACAGGATCCATTGAGAAAGAATGGACTAGAGGTGATGTATTATTTGTATTATAGTCTTTCTGTGTAAATAACGCATGTTACAACGTAGACAACTGCGGTTTATAGATGAGTGCGGCCCATACACGCTTTTTCCCCTTTTTTAAACGTGGTGGGTGCGCCTCATATTCAAGTGCCCACAAGAGGCCGGAATTTACAGTACTTAATGACTTTCCGTTATCTCTAATGTAACTTGTGTGTATTCTATTTTTTGACTACGGAAAACCAGCACTTTCTGACCGGCAATGTGATACTCAAATGATACCACCTACAACCAAAGACACCAATTCCAAAACGTTCAAAAACCCGCATGGAAGTGATTCCAAAAACAGAACAACACGGGAACCTGAGGTCAAATGCTTGTTTTGGAATGTAATTGGGATGAAGATATTATCGGCCAGATTTCGGCATAAAAATGTAATATCTGGAAATGTTGCTATCCGTTTTTTCTCTAGAATAAAAACCGACAAGACGAAAAGTATTGTAACGACCCTAAACCTATGCTGGTGTGCATGTTTGTGTTGTGGTTGTCTGACTGTTTCGGGTCGCTGTAAACCACCCACGAATGGGGGCATGTCGTTTAGGAGTCAGTTGAGGGAGCCACTGTTGTGCTGGTGTGTGTGCTCGTCTGTTATTCCTTGCAATGAAAAAGCGTGTTGATCAAACACCTCCCTGTGGCTTTAATAGTGTCTGTACAGATATTACATTATGTAGGATTTTCATTTACTTCAGTACTGCATCTATCTGCAGATGAAGTTTCATTCAAATCTGGTGGTGGTGCCAAATAACTTCTTTAATGCTTTGGTCAGAAGTGAATGAGGTATCAAATTAAAGTTTGTCATGTTTTATCAGATAGAATTAATCAATCATTCAACCTGTCAATCCATTACTTTTTACTTCAACCGGAAGTGTTGGTTGGACTTTATATATAAAGGGACTTTTTATATATAAGAGCTTTTTGTAAGGGAATTGGGTGTACTATAATATACCCAATTCTAGAAAATCTAGCACGGTGCAGTATCCAGGTATTTATTTCACAGACTGGTCAGACTGGTTGAATTTTGGGCAAAAAAGCTACCGAATTGATTTAAAGTTGCTGAATCAGATCGTTCTTTAAGAACCAATATCGTTCTTGAATCAAATAAGCAACCACGAATCGAAGTTAAAACAAATTGTTGCACCCCCTCATACTTATGTAAAGCATACTTTAGCAAGAGCGAAAGCTAATACAGTGTACGCAGTATAAAGAATAATCATAATCATAATAAGAGTGCACGTGGATACAATCTGTAAATGCATCAAAATAATTTGAGATGGTAACACTTTATGACTTTGCTTCTCTTTGACCATGCTACATATCTTCCGTACAATCAACTACTAGAAGTGTCCGGATTAAGGTTATATAAACCCCAATTATGCTGTCATTAACAGCACAATGGGTGATTGTCAGCAGCATCCTGCAAGGAAAGGCAGCACTAGCCACGTGTTTATTTTACGCGTCTGACTCACCTTTGACCAGAATTTCAGGTTCTTCCTCCAGAGACATCTTGTTCTTCTCAATGATGAGGCTCCTCATCTCGTCGGCAACGTCTGACACACACACTCTGCGTCGGACAAAGAGACGGAGACACAGAAGAGAAGGTAAATAAAAAAAACTTTCCCACTCAAGGGAAAAGTGAAGTGGCACCGAGACACCCCCACCCCCGCCCCCTTACCCCACTTTCCCAAAACGCTGGCACAGCGCTCGCCACGTTTTTATCACCTTGGCCGACGGGGCGGGCAAGCAACTGAAAATAAACGTGACAGGGCGACACCGAGGCAGCCAGCCGGCCTGCTCGCTTTTGTGGGTTCAAGAGTTTGCAGCCTTGAGGAGTTGAAGCGCTGAATATCACAAACATCTGCATATGTCACGGCATGACACTCGATATGCTGCAGGTTTTTCAGTCATTGCATCACCATACGAGGTGACACTGGGAGAATAATACCAGATCGACACAGCCCTCATCAAGATCTTTAATTTCAGCTATGACTCGATGTGGTTAGTCACTAAATCATTTTCGACCCTGT
Organism: Oostethus manadensis; assembly: GCA_024372805.1. Classification (NCBI taxonomy): domain Eukaryota; kingdom Metazoa; phylum Chordata; class Actinopteri; order Syngnathiformes; family Syngnathidae; genus Oostethus; species Oostethus manadensis. The sequence continues at coordinate 1,045,882 of QODF01000227.1, forward strand.
CACCAGTAAACTTTGACCTCACGCCGCCTCTTTATGTCGGGGTCAATCGCCAGCAAAAGCAAATAAGCAGCGATGCTCTGATCCTACTACAAGTCAACAAAGTCTGGAGATGATCAGTTAGAAAGTGCGAGACAAACCAGGTTTTTGGCATTTTGCACATTAGCGCTTACTGTAACTTTGACCTTGGATTCAAAACTTTTTATTTGTGAAAAGTCCTCAAAGCAAAAAATCTATATAGTAAAATTCCACGCGATTTTTCATGCAGGTTTGCGCACGCTTCCCCTCTGTACTCTTGCCGTCTAATCCCCCCATGTCAAATTGCTTCCTGCTCTCCACGGGAAGTTGCCTGCTGCGTCCCACCACCTTCCCAGCCTCACTCCATCACAGCCCCTGTTGGAGCTTCTGGGAATGCGGGGGCGGTAGGATAGTTTGGCGGACGATGGAGGGGGTGGGTTTGTGGATGTAGCTGCTAGACAGCTGTGCAAATCAACCGAAGACTGACCGCCGCTGTACAACATGCAGCTGTCCCTTTCCTAACTTGTTGGCGGCCATCTTTCATTGTTGCTGTACATAAATTGGAGCGTGATGGTGGAAAGTGGGCGCTATCGTTTTTCACGCTTTAGGAAAAATTAAAGAGTACAACTCACCAGTAAATCAAATCCAGCCCAGAAATTCTTCACTGCTGCTAGTTCAATCCCTGCTCCTCTAGTAATTGAACATACTGTATTTATATATTTCGATCATTCTCCATTTTTACATGAAGATTTGACATCATCCATTCCAACATCAAAATGTTCAGCTCATTCAGGACATGTAGGTTATCTACCGGGGCTTTTCTAAAAAATGTTCACATTTTACATATTTTTTCCCCTTGAAAGTGAATGGACAATTTCCATGTCACCCCCTATTGGTGAATTGTTTTATCACTGAACATTAAAATGCAACGTTCGGCTTATTCTGAGCACGGTGGGAGTTTTCTTCTCCTAACTTAATGGTTGCTGGTTCGATACTCGGCCGGCGATGCAATACATTTCAGCATTCACGCGCTAATGAAATTTAAGAGCATTAAGTATTTTTGTTTGTGTGAAATATTACTAAATGAATCAAATTCAAAAGGTAGTATTTGGACATAAAGTTTTAATGGAAGAGATGGTTAAGCTCTCCATGGAGGTCCTACTGGTGTCCTGACTATAAAGTCAAATCTAGTTTGGAACCCTGCGGTTATTTTTAAGGCCTCTATATATTGAGGTCCGCTCGGGCTGAACAATAGAATAATTCCGACTTAGTTTTAGTTTTGTTTAGTTTTAATTTTCCTAGAAATCAGCATGAGGCCCGTGCCAAGTTTGCCTTTTGAACTCCCAAAATATTATTATGATGGACGAGCTTGAGTGTGTGTGTGCGTTTTTAAAATAAACCTTACAGCTTTCCTGCTGGGACGCGGCCTGGTTCCAATCCAGAAAGTAGAAGGTGCTTTCATCAAATCTCGGAGTGCGCAGCCTCTTGTGCTCACTTGTTGCTTAGCCATTGCATATATAGCACACAATAATCCATAACACTACAAATAAACACCCTGTCCTGTCTGCACGTTAATTTTTACGTACATGTAATCCCCATCACTGTATGAGCTATTATTGCCGGTCTGCAGTGGACGCCTCGGTTTATGTTAAGGTTATTAATGACATGGCTTAAGTGCTGCCCTCGCATTTCTGTGTTTATTTTAACCCCAATCGAAGAGGATGAGGGGGATGATGGGATGCTGCGACAGTCCCAATGCAGCGGGCGGGATGAGATGCCGATTCTGGATTGTCTGCTTTGGGTTTGGGGCGTGTGAAAGAGCTAAAGTGTAATGCCGCTCGGTTGGCGTCTGTGACTATGAGAGCATCTGACACAGCAGGCTGCTGTATCTAGAAGAGTTATTACATAAACATGGATGACACAGCCATGTTCATTGATTATGACTGGAGAATGCAGCTGCCTGTGTGGTCAGATCAATGAATGAGAGCCAGACTCATTTCCCGAGGTTTCACTGCACATGCCTCTATCAATACCTTAATGCACTAACTATCTTAGCTAGATATTTAGGACAATTGTATACTTTTAACCTTGTGGGAACCTTGTGTGTTTTCTGTTCATAAAACAAGGGCCATAACAGGCATGTCGTATGGGTTTGGTGTGGAAGAAGTCCCACAAAAACCTTTGGCATGAAGGTCAATGGACGTTGAGCTATGATGTCACAAATGGACAAAAACAGCAAGCTGGCAAACTGCAAATTTTTGTAGAGAGGCTCTGCACAACAGTGGAAGCTATTGCAGGTGCAAAGATGCCGCACTCAAGAAAACAAGGAAAAAACAAAAACAAAGCATATGAAAACGATCAACCAATTAATCAATATTTCGTTAACTATGAAAAATCTTTGGTGTTACCTCATAAATATTATTCTGTTTTTCTTTAGACACCAAACTAGTGTGGACTGAATCAGCCACAGCACCTCTGCTGGTTAAAGTCAAGTAGTGCACCCAATTTGGCCTTGCATTGCTTCAAGATGCAATTCATCAACAGTTTCTGCAGTAAATCTGACATTACATTATGAGGAAACTTCCAATTTTATGGCTTTCTGGAATGCATTGTTATTCCAATACATGTCTTACTAACATGTCCAGTTAACAAAACTTCTCGGAGGCCCCCGCATTACAAAGTGATATACAAGTTTAAAGAAGCATGAGAAACAAGAAGTAGTAGAAGAAGAGCCACAACAAGGCAGAGGAGAGGAAGCTGGAAAATGAATAAGTATAAAATAGATATTAAAAGACGAAGGGGGATATTTTGTGAAAATGATAAGATGGCAACGCTGTCACCACAGGGTGCGTGTGTGTACGTGCCCTACTTTCTCAGTGTCTGTCTGCTTAAACTAAACACTCACATGCAGCATGGCATACACCATCTGACAGTTGGTTACATGGCAACCAAATGTTGCGCCAAACGGAAAAGAGGAAGAGAAGACAAAACATCATGCTATAGAGGAAGGAAAAGACGAGGAAGCACACAGCATGATCGTACACCGCAGGCCATTGCCTAATAATCACCCACATAAACATGTAGCCACTACATCAGGTACACCTGTCCTTGAAGGATCATTATCTGGCCTTTTGAGTGTCCGTACAGGACTACAAAGCCACAAATACGGTTCAAATTAAAAATACAAGAAACTAGAGTAGAATACATTATTATTAGTAGTATTATCATCATTATTAATAAATGTTGTCTGCCCTCCATCTTTCAATTAAATGAGGGCATTGTCTTGCGAATGAGACATTCAAAGTCGCCGAGAGGTTGTGCAATATGTTGACTGACATGTGACTGTCTGCTGCAGAGTGCAGTTGTGCAGCTGAGTAATTGATTTCAGCCTAGAACCTAATCAAAAGCACAGAGGTGCTAAAATTGACGTTTTGAAACCAAAAATGGCGTCCTTGCTCTCGGGCCTGGATGACCGCACTGGAGTGATATGGAGAAATACAAAGGCATTGTTGCAAAATAGGAACATTTTAATAAATTGTTAAAAAAAAAAATTGGGAATTTAAAAAAATAATCATAATTATTTATACATATATATATATGTGTGTGTGTGCGCGTGTGTGTGTATACATACACACACACGCGCGCGTATACATACACATACTGTATATACATACATATATACACACACACACACACACATATATATATGCATAGATTATGATCATTCTTTTTATTGATATTATCGAACATCTCTAATTTTTAGGGTATACTGTGAGCCACACACACAAAAAACAAGTTATGGGTCGCACATTGGACGTCCCCGAGTTTAGTGGGTGTTTGCTTATAATCCATTACTGTAAATGGCAATGAAAAGAACCTATAAAAATGCTTCACGGGATTTTACCAGAAGTGCAAAAGCAAGAACCCATCCCTTGAGTGCAGCGTGCAGCCTCCAGCTGAAGGCGGGCTGGTGGGAAAATGGGAATGTGATGCTAAAGACTGGGCCTATATGACCTCCCCGCTAAAAATACACTGTTTACCTAAGACCACAGCCAAGAAAACACTGGACTCGTTGGAAAGGAGAGCAGGGGGCGGGGAAAAAAAAAGAGAAAGTCATGTTTTAAGAGGGGAGGGGTGACAGGAAGTGTGTGATCAGCAAAAAAAAAAAAAAGAAATATGACTACGTTACAAAGCAAAAGACCCCATTAGAGTGCAGATGAAAGAGTGGATCTATACATTCTATATGTGCTGACCTTGTCAAGTATGGGACAGTTGACAGACAGGCAATTAGCAAAAAAGGGGCGGGGGGCTCTCTTTCTCTCTCACACACACACGCCCGCACACACACACTAGATAGACACTGGCCTCTTTCAGTCACTGCATGCTGGCAGCAAATTAATAATATATATATATTTTTTTAAGACTTTTTGAAGGTCAAACGCTATGAGCGCAATGAAAAAGGGTCAGCGTCCCTTCTGGTAAGCTTTGTACATTACCTTGTTCTCCAGTTGTGAGAAGAATAAGTAGAGTGAGGATCAAATAAATGGATGCAAAGCTGTACTTATTACTATAATTATGCATGATTTATAATTGTATTGATAAATAAGCTTCCTTATTTGAAAAAACAACACAATGTGGTTCCAAGATATTGCATTTCCATATATTTAAGAAAAAACAGCTACATCTCCGCTCTGTGCCCGAGAGACAACAAACTAGCTACACAGTGTTTAATTTTAATTTTAGAATACGCTACAGGCCAGTAAAATAAGAGCTGCGGGCTGCAAGTGGCCACTGGGCAGGATTTTGGACACCCAAATAAACAGTATTTTACTGCGTTTTATTATGACACTGTTGCCACTAAGATAATGCCTAAATATCAAGGTCACGTCCCGTTGTGGTGACTTACAAGGCGGGCCGAGAGGGTGTGTCCCGCGGTGAGCCAGGTAATGTCCAGGCAGCGTGGCTCTCTAGTGTAATCTCTACCCTCAGCGGCATGATTACAGCCCGTCCCCTTTTGACACACGCCTTTTAAAGAGTTAATTATGACGTGTGGCCCTGAGGCTGTCGCCGCCACACTTTATGACACACATAAATATAAAGTTAGCCTCAGTCGTCCCAGCTTCCATCTCCACTCGTTTGATGGGCTTGATAGTCCCCACAAGTTGAGCCGCTTTGTGACTCATCGTCTTTTTGAGTCTGCAGATGTACAGTAGAGATTGTCAAAGAGGGACACGGGGGCGGCTGGGGGGGTGGGGCATGATAACGGCATGATGCCAGAGATAGAGGTTGGCCACATCACTGTCTGAGATCACAGACCGGCACTAATAACCCCCATGAGTCACTATAGCGTGCACTCGAATGAGAAATTTCACTGACCGGATATTACATTTGTGGCCCCCCTGTGGATTGTGGTCAAAATGCTTTGGAAGACGGGCAGGCAAACATGTTATACAGATATCCTCAAAGTTTTAAAAAGATTTAATTCTACCCTGCGTTCCAAGTCGTTTTTGCCAAAGACAAAATCGCTGGGGATCGGTGACGCCTCTAGATTAGTCCAGAACAACGGAATGAAAATGCTTGGGTGGAGGGTTGTACCTCAAGATCGCCGATTCGCTGATTTCACTGTCAATCAAAAAGGGATTCCACCTCAGACAGATCATCCAGTCCTCACGCAGAAGCCTTCATAGACAACCAGAGACGCTAAGCGTCCATTGGGCAGGCCAAAGCCCAGCATTTATCAAATGAAAGTCCAGTTTCACGCAGTTTAACAACCCACTCTACACATCCCCATCAAGGTCAGTAGAGTTGGAGTAAAGTCACAGTGGGAGTTTTTATAGAGAACAATGAGCTGTGGGAGAAATTTCAAGTTTTTCAACCTTTGAGGACTGGTCCCCTGTGTCATTTTCCAAAAGGTTAGACGGTAAAGTTTGGTTATTTATTTCTAGGTTATGTATCAAAGCAAAATTTTAGACACTTATTTGTACCTTCTTTAGAACTTCAGGCAATGGAAATGCTAAAAAACACATTCTGCACTTCTCAACTTAACAAAAGCAAACTGGATTTTTCTTCTGTCCTGGAACCCCTCACCGGGAGCCACACCAGCCTCTAGTACCTGGAATTGCAAGTTCCGAGGTCAACAGTTTGTGTGTGCAGATACAGAACTGCGTACTAGAGGCGGACCAGTCAGTCTTTAGGTTAAAAATTAATGGAAAAAACAAAAAAAAGAGATCCCGAGAGAGAACCGATACCTCAGCGGCCTCAAACCAAAACACGTGTGCACACACGTGATACCAGAGATAACGTGCGGCGTGGAGGGAAGTCGCGCGCTCGCAGCGACACATGTGCCAACCTGTGGCTGACTCAAACAGAGGGAACCTTTCTTTCTCATGCCCCTCATAACTTACCCGCTTGTCCCATTGGCTGTACGAGTCGGCTGGGAAACATGAATCGCCTCAGATGGACTCTGTCAAGGACAAAAAGAGGGAGAAAAGAAAGGATCAGCAGATGTAATAACACATAACACACAATACTTAGCGGCAAGTGTGCTACTGTAAACATTCATTCATTTTCTAGGCCGCTTATCCTCATTAGGGTCGCGGGTAAGCTGGAGCCTATCCCAGCTGGCTTTGGGCGAGAGGCGGGCCAATTAACCTAACATGCATGCTTTTGGAATGGAGGAGGAAAGAGGAGTACCCGGAGAAAACCCCCACACGCACGGGGAGAACATGCAAACTCCACACAGAAATGTCCAAAGGAGATTTGAACCCTGAACCTCCTGACTGTGAGGCCAATGTGCCATCCACTCGACCACCGTGCGGGCCCTACTGTGAGCAAATACCAGTTATCTTGCCTGAGTTTTCCAGATTTGAACTCTTTTGGTTTCGATCCCGCTATAGAAACTGATCAGAAAGCACAATTCCCTTTTGTTCCATATTTTTCCCCCGTTGCAAATAAAAAGGGTGACTTTTAAGGTTTAAGGTTGAGGAAAAGTCCAAATGAACAACTCAGAAAGGCCATTTAGCGGTTCTTGCGCTATTATGCATGTTAGCACGCCAATATTAGCATATTAGCGTTTTTTACCAATTTTGATTAGTACAGACTTACAGAAACACTTAGTGCTATGATGTTATGTGGTAGCATGCTAACATTAGCATAGTAGCATTTTTAGCCATTTTTATTAGCTTTAACACTGGCAGACACACTATCGTGTTAAGTTTAGCATGCTGATGTTGGCATTGCTAAATGCTAACATTAGCATGTTTTCACGAGTATAAACCTATATAAAACGCTTGCTATCATAACATGAGTGCTAGAGTGCTAGCATAGTAAGTATTAACACACACAGACACCAAGCTAGGTCCTGCATGCTAGCACGGGTAGCATTTTAACTTCAGAGTCGAACACTCGCGCCTTTCCTGCTCATTTCCGTTTTTTTCTCCTGCTCCAGTTTTCCATTCATGTTATTTTAAGTTTTGTTTTTAGTTTTTCAATGACTATGACTCAGAAAAACGTCCAATTCCTTCACTCCAAACAAGCTTGCCTATAACATGAGGCTTAAGAAGATTTTGACTTCCTGCTTGTTTTGCACTTTGCTCTTGGCAGAGGTAATCAAAGTAGGAGCCCGCAGGACCGGCAGCCAATCGTTTGCCGTTTTCGTCTCGAGTTGGTTGTGCCATGACAGACTCTCACTGCTTGGCTCTCACTTGCAAGGGCAGGAATATACCAAAGGCTCATTAATGTGGCAGCGGGGGTGGGAAGGGAACAGAGGCATCATTTGTGCAACTGCTGCAGGCGCCCAAACCAGCAAAACCCCAAAGAGCTTCGCTTGAGATCAATCATCCCTCGGAACAGGTTGCTTGCTGGTCTGTACCTAACAATCACTGTTTGGGCCTGAAACTACTTCAAGCCCCATGACAACAAAGCACTTTCCATTAACCATCAATACATGTTACTAATCAGGTCCTGACATATCTATCTAGTTCCCGATTTCCTTTCCAGAATCACGCCTGAAGACATCACTTTTGACAATGTTCAAGCTTTAACATTCTCAAGGTAACCTGGGAAAAACCCCACAATTTGGCCAGGTTCCCCGGTGGGAAGGGCAGCACTGTCTTTGTCCCCCGTGGCCTGACTTGTAGTCTCTCTGAACCGCAGCCTTGGACCAGCTCCTGTGGCCGACCCAGCCCAACCCAAGCAGAGGTTGCTGGTCTACCTGAAACACTATCCAGGTCAGCACCACTACCCCCCACCCGCCGCCACGCGCACATTTTACTACTGGGCAAACTAGTCTAAGTATAGCCCTTTGCCCTGCAAAAACACTCCATGCTTCTTTTTAGGTGGCTCCAAAATAACCAAGAAGAGTACATTTATAGGCCGGTACAAAATCTGTCATGTATTTATGAATCGGACAGGCTCGGGTGCAAAGGGGAGTTTGAATAAGAGATTGCGTTAATGTTCAACTCTGGGAGAGGTACTGTACACGTCATAGCAGACAGCCAAAAACAATTGAACCATGTCAGAGCAGCATCGTGCTGCAAATGGTAAAAATGTGTACTGGTAGTCCCGTTGCCCATGCATGTTAGCTATAAAAGATTGTGCCAAGCTGACGGCCGATGAGAAACATACAACCGTGCCTTGAAAACAAAAAATGGGTGCTAGTCACGACATTGATTTGAAAGCAGTGATTCCATACTATGAACCGATCCGCGCAGCAATAAACCAAGGGCTCAGGTTAAAGGGCTTTAATATTGTGTGTAATTCCAAACAGAACGTGACAATGCGGCGTGCAGTCAGTGTAGTAAATGGGCTGTGGGATGAGGAACAAGGATAGCGTGCGATGCAAAGCCTTGGCAAAAGCTCTCCCCTTGGACGGGCCCGCGATGATTCACTCCAGAATAGAGCAGGGCATGGAAGGAAAGAGGGAAAGCTGCCGTGATGTGTTTCGTCCCGTGGCTGTCTTCCACTCTGGCTTTCTTCCCTCCTCCTCCCTCTTCCTCCCAACTCTGGTCTACTCTCCCGCTCTCTCTTTCCAGCTCTCCTGGGAGGCTGAGTAACCATGAGGAAATGCTTGGGCTCAGCCAGTGTCGGCCCGAAGAACAGATGTGTGGCCTGGAGGTGGTGAGGCGGAGACGCAACGGAAACCAAATATAAAACCAGTGCAGCACGACGACCGCTGGCAACAGAGGGCAGCAGCGGCGGCAATGAGACTTCCACGGGCCTTGGTGATCCCAAAATGTGACCTTTTGCTACAGGAAGCCTGGTTGCTTTGCTGGTGTTAAGCTTAATGCAACACCCCTGGCAAAAAGTACAATCGTTTATTTAGTCTCCCAAGGAACAATGGTTACTAGGTGCAAAAAACTATTCATTATGTACCCCCAATGCTTAGCTCATGACTTCCTAAGTGTGCCCTTTTCTGCAGGAAGCCTGGTAGGAATGCTGGGGTATTTTAGTGCTACACCCTTGGAGAAAAAGGTACACAAATGCTTCCTTTAGACCAGCGACTTTCAAATGGAGGGTTGAAGCCCCAACGTGGGTCACAGATCCACTGCAGGTGGGTTGCACGATGTCTGACTTGTTTTTAATGTTTTAAAAAAAACAAATACACTTGCTTAGCTTAAAGGGATAGTTCCGATTTTTTTGACATGCAGTTGTAGGACATCCCCATCATTAGCATAGTACATCAACAGTGACTTACTGCCCAGTTCTTCCCATGAGTGCAGTTCTGGTCAGATTTCGGTGATGAAGAACGCAAATCTGGTTAACTGCCGAGATCACGTAAGTAAAGCATCCTGCTTCTCAAAACAATATGCGTCCAAAAGAGTAACACATTTGCATGACAAACTCTGCCAAAAAAATACAACTTCATACATCGCTCAGCTTTCTGTTTCTCTTTCGACGTATTAATGCGCACTACCGACTATGTTAATGATGGGGAAGACATACAACTTAATGTCAACAAAATCCAAACGATCCCTTTAAATAAAAGTGACCACTATAAATGGCGGTCCCAGAACGCCTGCATTTGACTTTTAAAAAGGAAAACTGCGCTTTTTGGGGGGTATGGCCCATCATTCACAGACCTAAATGGAGACATGAACACATATGTCTCTTTTCTATACCTGTGGCTTAAAAGGTATTCATTTTGGATTCCCAAAGTGGTTTAATGGTAGTTTAATGCAACACCCTTAGAGAAAAACAACAATCCTCATTCCTATAGACTTTGGAGGAACAATGGTACCCCTATAATTTACAGGATCTCACGACTGGGGTTGCTCCTACTGTTGATGGTAGTGCATTCACAGTCTTGTTTTAGGCCTCAAAAGATTCAGCATCTGTACCCTGGATCTTGATGTTTATAGAGAACACTGTTTTGGTACAAAGATTTGCCTATGCTTGTGAGAAAGTAGTTTGAAAACATAACAGACTTAGTGCTTCTTGTCTCATCACTGGGGGTGTTCATCTAAGTGTGACTATTTGGGCAGCTGTTGGAAAGCTCTTGAGGAGGACTGTAAACATGCCGGATGGGGTTCAGGCACACCAACTCCAGCATCGTCATTATCGGATGGGTTTCAAGTGCCTTGGTTGCTCCACATGTTGGCACCTTCTGGCAAATAGCTACCGGAGATGGTGGTGAGGGTTCTGGATGTTTTAACAGTGAGAGACTCCACCAGAACTCTGTGGTCGTCCATGTCGTATTTCAACACTGCAAGGCCTAAAATATACACGTCCAGGGAGGTCTGACCTGCTGTATGAAAATGTGTGCAGGACACAGAGCTCCGGGCACAGGCGGAGGAACATGTGGCTCCCCCTCCCCTCCGAGGGACTGTCTGCCTGGGACGGACTTGGACCTGCCACGCAACCCCCCCTCAGTTGACACCATGGAAAGGCAAACACTGTCAACTTAAGATGTGTGTATAGTGAGGGGAGGGGCTGGCATAACAAATTGTGTCGGTTGAAGAGTACGTCAGCTGATGAAATTTGCTTGGAGTGGTTCAGCTGTGGTCTTAATTGCGGTCTCGGTGTGAACTATTGACTCTCTTATACAAGATCCGGGGCAGAGCAGTGACTCAGACCGGGAGGAAACTGGATTAGAGGAAGTGCATTGATTGCCTGGAAGAAGGAGGCCATCAATAATCAACTACGAGCACATAAGTGCCATTTGTGTCTTAATCTGCTGATCCCAAATTCCCCCGAATGTGTAAAAATGAACATTGAATTCCACAGAAGCAAAGATACTCCAGTCAATAAAGTGGTTCCTTCGATTAAGAGGTCATCTGATAAAGCCAAGGCACACGAGAGACAATGCAATTAAGAACAGAGATAGAACACAGTCGCACAATTCAAAATTCAGACGAAATTTGGGGTGAAACTTCCAAATTCAAACCGCCGTCACGCATAAGATGACGTCATGTGACGTTAGGCGCCAGCGTACCTCGCTGGAGCTCATCAAGCGTCTAAAGAGCAAGTCTAGGCTTGCGTTGTGCTTTTTCTTTGGCTTTTCGTGCCACACGTATTCCAAAAACGACGTGAAGGATATTCACGTGCACTCACGAGGCAGCAAGACTCAAGAAAGGCCATCATTGATTAAAATCCACTGTTATGCTCTTTAAGCTTGTGTGACTGCTAAAAACGCAACGTTACTGAAACCATATACCTGTACAGTGTTAAAAAGTTTATTATAGCCAAACTTACAAGTACATTGCACAACACAGCAGCAACAGAACCATCTAATAGAGGTTGCCCACAGCCACTGCTGTTGCTTCAGTTTGCTGGGTGCTGCCTGGCCACGCACCCGGCGACTACAGGAGATTGTGTGTGACTTGGAACACCTGCAATATTTCTAATTCCATCATTTTCTATTGAAAGTGCTCCCTAATCAGAACAAGGATTGTGTTCCACTGCAGCAGCTAAAGCCTTAATTCAACACGTGTATCCAGCCTGCCCTTTTACTAACCGGCAGATCCGGGAGCGTTACCAAAAAGATATCGCCTTCTAAGCGGTCATCAGGCACCTCCATTAGCACCCGCGTCTGAGATCCGGTATTGATTACAGATGTGTGTTGCACCCGTGGCCAAGCAGATGGCAAGTTAAGAGCGGGACGGGTCGCCGGTTGCCAAGAAAAAGAAAAAGAACCGCACGGCATCTCGTACGATAACCCCAAGCAACAGATGTGGCGTTTATCTGGTGGCTGTTGCTAACGCTTTCATGCAAATTGCTCGGGTCTTTGCAAACACACCCGAGGGGTCAATGGACAGATAAGCACATACTGTACGTACAATCAGTAATGGCTCCATGTGGTATTACCGTTACCTCACACACACTGTGGCTCCAAAACGGCCTCATAAACAATCCGAGGGATACATTGTGGTCGTCTACGCCCATGCGGTTATCACTGTGAATGCAGAATACCAGAGCTCCTATAATAAAAGATGGAAATCAAGCTTACATGACAGTTCTAGTGCAGTTTTTGTACAGTATGGGGGGCGTACAGTGCCACCTCAACTCAGGGCAACAACAATGCCCCCTCACAAAGAGGGGTAGGGGTAGGGCGGGGGTGGACAATACTGATCTCTCTGTGCCTCATCACATGACTAACATTACAGAGGAGACAAGGCCGCAGTCTTACTAGAGGCCACACAGGAGCCCTTCAGCACACTGGAGCTTGCATCAGTATGTGTTGGTCAGTGTGTGTGTGTGATTGCACAATGCTCCTCAGCAGCTGCACCCGTAAGCATCCTCCATCATAAAGTCAGGACTCCCATAAGACACATGTGAACACTCCAGGTCAGAAAAAACATCATTATCCAAAATATTTGGTAATTTTTAAGAGCTTGAAAGGCTTCAATGGGCTTTAAAGTATAATTTTCTTCAACTCTGTGAAAGGCTCGTCATCTAAATCACTGAGCACGGAGTCCTGCAGAGTTTAAATGAGTCGCAGGTGGAGACTTCTTACCTGTCCATTGGGAGTCAGGTCGTCCTTATGGCGCAACTCGAAGGACTCTTCCTCCTCCTTCTCCCCATAGTCCCTCCCCAGCAAACTGAAGCCCGGGCGGCAGCACAGCAACCAGCAGACACCTTGCAAAGGCATTCAAATGAGGTTAAGTGCGTCGCCTCGTCGTATCCAGGTCGAGGAATTCAGTGCGAGCGGCGGGGCGGCCTGGGCGCTGTGCAGGGGCAGCGTGCGCGCCTCCGGGGCAAACTCTCCATAGAGACCCGACGACGAGGATGCAAGGGAAGCATGCGACTCTTCCCTTGGAAATGCACACAAATCCCCGCCCCCTCCGAAGCGAGTCTGTATTAAACGGCAATTCCAACAGTCCACCGTGCTTTCCTAAAGCGAACCCAACTTTTAAACCATCAGCAAAGTTAGCAGGACACGCTCAAGCGAGTAAATAAGCGACGCGCGAGGGTGTCACCGCCAAGCACACACTGTCCAACTTGCATTGAACCAAGTGTGTCGCAGCCCAGGCAAACTAATGTGGGACAACAGCCACGCCCACATGCCTCGCATCTCCCGTCCGATTGGCTGGGAGCAGACACTCCCCAGGACGTCACGCCTGAAGACACGCCCATACATACGCTCGAAGACGATCACGTGTGTTAAGGTGACGTCGACGATCCAATCATGGCGTGTGCGTCGACTGGATGCATCAGCATTTCTTTTGCAATCTAACACAGGTAAAAATTAAATTATATATAAATATGCACTGTTGAAATAATCAGGAATAGATGTTCGTCATTTTTCTGTGCATATATTTTGGTAATTGCGCCTGTAATGTAACTTTTATTCACGTGCTCGGTGGCTTCTTATTCACATATAAGCTCCGGATAAAGGAATGTGATGTAAAACAACGAACAAAGTCAAATAACTAACAATGTAACGCAACGCAAGACTGCATAACATAACATCGTGTATTATTGTGAACAAAGACATAAAAGCAATGTAACTAAACACAAAGTAAGTACAAGTCACGTCACGTGACACACTACAAAGCATAAAATAACATAATTAACATATATCATGACATTAACATGACCTAACATGGCTTAACATAGTTTAATGTGGAATAACCGTTCATTTTAGAACATATGGCAAAATAACAAAGTGCAACTTTGAATAATGTAACACAAAGTGGCGTAAGCTAGCATGAATGTGACTTAAAGCAACATAATGCAGCGCCTGACAATGTGGCATGACGCTATGGTTTTTTTAGACTCTTAAATCAACAGTGTAACAGGAAATACAGCCAGCATGGCACAGCGCGACATAACACAAAGTAACATAAGATAGGGGGATGTAACATTACATACCACAATGCATCATAGCATAACAAAAGATGCAGAGTGATGTGCTGCAGCACGTGATCGAAAGTAGCCTAACTACAACAAAGTACTGGTAGTTACCTAGCTTAATACAACGAAAAAAACCTAACATGATGTAACATTACATAACATAAGAAAGTAACAAAACATACTCTAACTTGCCAAATTGTGCACATAAAATAACGTAACGAGATGCAGCACAACAAACTTTTTGTGTTTTTTTTCCCCCCCAGTTTTAGCCTGTCTGTGGTCACCACAGCGACTCAATTGTAACCTTTCAAAAACAACACATAACATAAACGTACACAAACGTGACATTATGGAACGTAAACACACAGCGACATGAGAAAGTCACGTAGCATGCAGAGAGTCGGGAGCTAAATAAATCAATAATAAGTATGAAAATATATTAAGATAAGATATTTAATGTGCAGTAGTCAGTAGTATAGTTATCCTGCGGCAGAGAAAACAAAACACAAATGCAGTGCAAACTGTGGAAGAAAAAAAAGTGCAGAATGAGTTTGATCGCACACATGTACTCTGTTTTCATTAAAGGAATCTCGCTATCTTAAAACGAGGCGTGTTGCAAATATTGCAAACGTGTATTTGACTAGCTGGCCTAAGTCTGTTGACTTTTGCACATCCTGCTAATGAAGCGCTTTGTGCAGTCTTGTGAGCAACTGCGCCGAAAAACACTGTCATCGTGCTTCTTTTTCACTCGCTCTTTCACTTTGCTGAGCAACTGGTCTACACAGAGCGTGCGAGTAGAAGGCAAGAGGACCGGTGCTAAACCCAAACACGTGATCCATGCAAGACCCTCGGTGCTCGTGCTTGCCCCCCCCCCCACCCCTCTTAATATCCCGTCATTTTCCCCCCTCTCGGCTCTGTGCAAACACCCCCGAAACTCACAGTCAGCTGGCTTTAACTCTTTCTTGCCAAGAGAAGAGGCCTCGCCACATATTAGCATTATCATACATAAAGCTTTCCCGAGGGCTTTGGAAAATCAGTATACACTCCCATGGATGCACCTTTTCAGCTGTGCGCCATTATGAACTCGTGACCACCTCGTCACCACACTTTAAACTACACACACTCTGCCCTCCATGAGAAAGAGCATCAATTGTCCTTCTAAATTTTTGCTCCTATGCATGCAGCAGCCGTATTCCATATATTGAGTACAGCAAATAAACCTCCCTTCCCCCAACCTTCATTTCAGGCAGAATCTTTTTGGAGCAGATCCTCCCCCATATCCTAAAACAATACACTAGGGGCCCTCCTCTGCTAGGAACATATGTTTTATTTTTAGAGCCCCTCGGTTAAAAAAAAAAAGAGCGAAATCCCTCCATACTTTTGTGGTTTTTGAAGGAGCTGAATTGAGGGCAAAATATCAATAGATGCCTTTTTTCAGATTTGGGACAGAAAAGAAAGAAATGCAGACGTGTCAGATGTTCTCCATCTCTTTCCAGAGAAGACACATGAGTATGCACACAATTCCAGTACTTCCTGGAGGTTTTCACATGATATGATGGTTATTGCTGTGTTATGAGAGCATATGTAATTCCCTCCTATAAATCTCATCATGTTTGCCAGGAAGAGATGTGTTTGTATGCTCAATTTACAGCAATGTTGATACAACTTTTGGCTCTTTTTTCTAAATCCCAGACTCCCCCCATGCAACTTCCTGTCCACCTCTCGTCTCCGTAAAGTTTCCACTGGAGATAGTGTCATGAATTATAGGGCATTTTTGCCTATTAAGACACGATCCATGCTCATCTTTGGACTTTAAATGTCCCTTACGATGCAAAATTGCAAAAAGGAAAACGTGTCCCTACAGACAGTTAATGATTGCTGACTGAGCACCAAAGCTCAGTCAGCAATCATTAAAAAGAAAGAAAAGGCAGGCTTTGCAACACGTCTTAAAATTCACTCTGGAGCTATGTTAGCTTAGCAGCGCATGCAAGTGCGACTCATACTGTACGTGTGTGTTTTACTGCTTGTTAATGCAAGCAAGCGTTTTAATATGCCTGCTGACATCGTGCAAGTTTAGAGTGAAATAAGGACTAGAAGCATACTTATTCTTTCCAGTTCATCTTAAACCTCAGCAGATATTCTCAACACACTTCCAGCCTTCAAAGTAAAGGTGCTTTTTGCTAATACTGTCTAATTGTGTAAACAAAATAAGGGTATCATTAAAATATACAGTGTAGGGCTAAATCCCAGCACAGAGGCTTGATTTGGTCGACACACTCCCAGTACATATTTTATCTATCTGTGCATTATTGAAAATGCATCAAATCTTCACTGGCACTATGTCACTATCAAGCGTTCGGGTCGACAGGTGAACTTCACCGTGGACAGCCAGACAGTGACGGCCATCTGTAACGGAGAGTTTAACCACTTGGATCTGGACAATAAGGTAGGCTAGCATCTTTGGGAGGTTCCTTTAGATATCTTGGACAGCCTCTTTTGGTGTGTCTCTCAGTTGTATGTCGGTGGAGTGATAGAACCAAACATGCCTCACCTGCCCACCACCCCAAATTTCCGGGGCTGCCCGGAGAATGTCTTCATCAACGGCATCAATATCATCTATAAAGCTAAGAGGGAAGAAGAGGACATCGTCATACCAAGAAAGGTATCTCGTCAGGAGGAGACTGACTTTCTGACATACAAAAACAAAACAAAAAGAAATCAGTGACCAATACAAAAAGAAATCAGTGACCAATACAGCCATCTTTCTTTGCAAGGACACTCAAAAGCCTGCCATCCATGGATTCTGCCAGTGTTTGGATCTGTTCACCATCAACATTGCGTGCAGCAGCAACCACAGCCTCCCAGACACTGTTCAGAGAGGTGTACTGTTTTCCTTCCTTGGAAATCTCACATTTGATGATGGACCACAGGTTCCCTATGGGGTTCAGATCAGGTGAACAAGGAGGCCATGTCATTAGTTTTTCTTCTTTTAGAACCTTTCTTGCCAGCCACGCTGTGAAGTACTTGGACGCGTGTGATGGAGCATTGTCCTGCATGAAAATCATGGTTTTCTTGAAGGATGCAGACTTCTTCCTGTACCACTGCTTGAAGAAGGTGTCTTCCAGAAACTGGCAGTAGGACTAGGAGTTGAGCTTGACTCCATCCTCAACCCAAAAAGGCCCCACAAGCTCATCTTTGATGATACCAGCCCAAACCAGTACTCCACCTCCAACTTGCTGGCGTCTGAGTCGAACTGGAGCTTTCTGCCCTTTACCGATCCAGCCACAAGCCCATCCATCAGGCCCTTCAAGACTCACTCTCATTTCATCAGTCCATAAAACCTTAGAAAAATCTGTCTTCAGATATTTCTTTGCCCAGTCTTGACGTTTCAGCTTGTGTCTTGTTCAGTGGTGATGGTTTTTCAGCCTTTCTTCCCTTGGCCATGTTTCTGAGTATTGCACACCTTGTGCTTTTGGGCACTCCAGTGATGATGAGCTCTGAAATATGGCAAAACTGGTGGCAATTGGCATCTTGGCAGCTGCACGCTTAACTTTTCTCAGTTCATGGGAAGTTATTTTGCACCTTGGTTTTTCCACACGCTTCTTGCGACCCTGTTGACTATTTTGAATGAAACACTAGACTGTTCGATGATCATTCAGAAGCTTGGCAATTTTAAGATTCCTGCATCCCTCTGCAATATATCTCACTATTTTTTACTTTTCGGAGCCTGTCAAGTCTTTTTTGTGACCCATTTTGCCAAAGGAAAGCAAGTTGCCTAATAATTATGCACACCTGATATAGGGTGTTGATGTCATTAGGCCACACCCCTTCTCATTACATAGATGCACATCACCTAATATGCTTAATTGGTAGTAGGCTTTCCAGCCTATACAGCTCGGAGTAAGACAACATGCATAAAGAGGATGATGTGGGCAAAATACTCATTTGCCTAATAATTCCACACTCCCTGTAATACAGTAGAATAAATGAGCCATTGTAGTACTTGCATATATGCAAAAGTATGAATACCCCGGGTGACTCCACCTGCAGAAAGTGAAAATGGACAAAAGAAAGACTGTACAAGATTTTGGAGTGTATCCGGGAATTTCTGTCCCATTTGTGAGGACAGCGGTCTCTGATATTGGCCTGCTGTCTCGCCATCTTCATTCTATTTCATCCCATGCTTTAAAACTGACAATTAAGTCATATAAAATAACACATCTTCTTACTTTTGATGACAAAAATATATAGTGGAAAATTTGTGTCTTTTGTTTTTGTACACTGTCTCGGCTATCGTAAAATTTTACACATAACCAACTAGTGTACTTTACTCAGAGGCAATTCTAGAGTCTGTTGGGGCCCTAGGAGAACATTTACAGTGGGGCCCCTTTGCGTAGCGCTGCTGCTGTAGAAGTTCAAAGTTTGTCAGCCCTCGAGGGCCCTCAACTGGGCTGGGGCCCCAAGCAGTTCCCTGCCTTGCCTGGTGGTAAGCAGCACAGCTGCCTGTACTACAACATTCAGCAAAATTGAGTGCCCGTGCAGTTTGATAAAAAGGTGAGAAACGCAGTTGAAGTTGATCTTGCCAGGGTATACTGTAAGTGCCATCCATTCATCATTTATTAGTGTCTAGCATTGTTTTCTGCATGTAAAACTAGAATTTTCTCAATACAATGTATTTTTTTCTAATATATTTGGTTGTCTGGAGGGGTTTAATCGAATTTACAAGATTCACTATGGGAAAAATTATATCCTAAATAACATGTACTAAGAGCGAATGCTCTAAGACTGCAGAGGGAAATGTCAACAAAATTTGTTACATATGTACTGCTGCGTGTACATTTAATTGACTTAATATGCGCTAGAATTCCTTCTCCTTCATCCCCACAGCGCCACAACGGAGCACACTCGAACACACACAGTCAGATGCTGAGCATCTACTGACTTTGATGGGGAAGCATAAAGTGAGTTGTTCCACTGTGCAAAACTGGACGGTCATTAGATAAATTCTGGGCTTTTCGCGCCCGTCCGATGCTCAGCTTCTTTGGGAGTAAATGGCCCGGACGCTTGGCCCCTGAATGAAGATTGGAGGATCTGTCTGAGGCAGAGTCCCTTTTTGATTGACAGTGAAATGAGCAAATCAGCGATCTTGAAGTATAAACCTCCACTGCAGCATTTTCCACTTTTTTATTCCGTTGTTCTGAACTGATCTGCAGATTTGACCGATCCCCAGTGACTTTGTTTTTGTTGTAAACGGCTAGGACTGTAGGGTAGAATTCCATATAAATACATAAACACATTTATGATGTAGGGCGGAAAGACCTTGACTCACCAGCAGCCACCACTAGTACTAACATGTACTGTATATGTGAGATATGTGAATAAAAAGCAAATCTTTTACCTTGATTTCAGCTTTAATGTGCTTAAATTTCAGTTTGTGCAGTGCGAAGGTGTTCTTTCACACCACACTTATTTAAGCATGCCCTTAAGGAGCTTGATTTTGGACAAAGGACCTTCCCCAAATCGTTCCTACAAAGTTGGAAGCATACAATTGTCCAAAATGCCTCACTTAGCTTCATAGTAAAGAACCTAGTCCAGTCCCTGATTGATTAATCCATCAATTAAGAGGCCCGTCCATGTACTTTTGTCTAGGCAGTGCAGATATAAACATCACGTGTCACGCTGATTGGAGACAGAAGCGGAGCCGTGTTCCCACCACCGCGCTCCCTCACGCTCTCACTCTGTGTGCGCCTCTCTCTCCTGGCTCCGACTCTCTTCCCTTTTGACTCGGAGCCGGCGGGATCCTGTTTCTCCGCAGCCCGCTGCATCGCAGCCAGAACCTCGTGCCGACGAGCCAGATTGATTGTCAACAGAACGGGATGTGAAATGCAGCCCTGCCAGAGCGACTCACATTTTCGGAGGGTGCGTCGTTTTAAGGCCCGGTTTTTGGGGTTTTTTTGCTTTTGAGGTTTTATGCATGAGCTTCCAAGTGTGGTTGGCTGGCACATAAAGGAATTATTCACTCACTCTTAGCTTTTTGTTTTTTTCGTTTGTGAAATTCCCTCAGACTCACTCAGGATTTAGGATAGGAACTGACCTCCTTTGACCTCCATACCAACACACAAACATGACTCAGACAGGATATCCTCTCCACACAGTCCAGCATTGAACTTAACCCTCATCCAGCTGTGCTACAAGCACCCCAGTCTGTCCAGGTCCAACCAATGGGGCGGGGGCGAGAACACTAGTGAACAGAGAGCTGCTGTGTGAGTGCCGGTAACAGGATAGGCCGCAGGAGCTCTTTACCCGCTCCTCCACTTGACCCCCGACTCCCAACCGTGCGGTGTCCAGCTGTGCGTCGCGGATGGTGCGTGACAGTCAGGACGGGAGAGGTGCAAAATTAGGATGGAATGATGATGATGATGATGAAGGGAGATAATTATATCGACGACGGAGAAATGAGAACCATCTGCCTCTGACTGCACGCACTTACAGTCTCAGCTTTTAAATCACGCTTGCTCAAAGTGAGATGGTGGAATTCCGTGTACATTTGGAGTGGCATATCTGTTTCCTGCTGGACTGAGTGGGCATCAGGCGGATCAGCTTCAACTTGTGACCCTTCTCCTCCTGGCACGGCTTCATTCCACTAACATTCCAGGCTCTAATTATAATTGTGTTGCAGGGTGGTGGTGGTTTTGGTAATGGGGAGCGGGGTCTCTGGTTTTAGGAATTCTAAGCATATTCTATAGCGGCCTTTGAGTGCTATTAGGCCAAAGACTTTTTGCATTTTTATTATTTTTCTTGAAATATCTGGCGCTCCCACATTCCAAAAACAAGCATGTTAGGTTAATTGGCGACTCTAAATTGTATCAATATGAGTGTGAGTGGTTGGTTGTCTATGTGTGCCCTGTGATTGACTGGCAACCAGTCCGCCTCTCGCCCAAAGTCAGCTGGAATAGACTCCAGCATACCCCCGCAACCCTATAGAGAACAAGCAGCATAGAAAATGGATGGATGGAGGAATGTCATATTCATATTTTTGATTAAACATTAAACATTCAAACATAACATTCATATTTCTTGATTAAGACTTTTAAACCAAAAAAAATGTTTTATTGTTGCTTAAATGTCAGACTTCTAGTAAAATTTGGTCTAAATTTGAGCACTGTAAATGCGGTGTAGGCTACTTCTTTTTACACTTACACGACTCTAAAGAATATTTAAACAGCTCAGTGCAAGTCTCCACTTCCTCCGAGTTAACAGTGAGTACACAATTTATAGTTAGTAAGTTTCATTATGCAGTGCTTAGCTTCTTTTTACACTTGCATGACATTCCATAATGCTAAAGTTGCGGTTCAAAAATTGTCCATTGCAATTTTCCTTTTAGATGGCGCGAGATTTATTGCATATTCCTGATTTTGGGTGGCAGGGCATCATCTGTAAGACCTTGCTTGGGGCCTGGAAGTATAGGTACCTGATCCAGACACAGAATGTCGTCAAGGACCGGTTGTGAGACTATACCGATTTTTTGTTCCACCAGTACCACTCTAAAACCTTGTAGAGAGTCTTCCAAGAAGAGTGTAAACTTCCTATTTTCTTACATGTTACTTCCTGTTCCAAGCGCCCATCTACGTTAGTCCATGTACCTGTGGTAGAACTTTGCCAGTAAACTTCTTTGAACACTTCAATTCCCGACTTATTATCCAAATATAAAAGTCATGGTGTCGGGTCACTTCCTATCAAGTCATCAAGGCGGGGACGTTGGGGTCCAAGTCGTGACTCACAAGCTTTCACATCTCGGCCAAGTGTGCTTTTCAAGGCCCACACCATTACATAATAAGTCTCTCTCGCTCTCAGTACAAAAGACTCGGCAGCATAATAATTCACCCGTTCCTGGAATTGTAAAACGTAACATTCCGCAGCGTGCCGGTGGCACGCATGAAAACGACAGGAGACATAATAGCACACTTGTCCTTATCTCCAACTGTCATCAGCAAGTTTATGGCATGTGTGTTGGAATCTGGGAGTCAAAGATAGGCATGGAAGAGAAAAAGCAGCAGATAACAAAGCCAGCGCGGGGTTGAGACTGCAACCTGCAGACACAACACGTGACATTGCAAAAAATACAAAACACAGCAAAGTTCCTCCTTTGCCAATTCTCCATCATGGCGGCAGTTGGTGTGAGCAACCACAACAGCTCATCCTTACTTTCAGCAATTAGCCCACGTCCGTCTCATTTTGTCAATGGAGACAACTGAGTAGAGCGCAGACCTCCACCAACTATGAACAAAAGTGACAAAAAACAATCATGAAGCGCCATATTTGTGTTTGCTTGTCCTGCTGTATGCTAGCATTCTACTTCCTGGTTGACAAGTAAGGATGTCACACCACCAAACCGTACCATTTTTTATTCCGGGGCAAGGGAACCGGTTCCACTGTGACTCAAAGGCCAAAAGGTGAAAATAAATCCTTCTAACAGAAACAAAAATGTGATTTAAAAAAGCTTCTGTTTAGCCCCCCCTCCACCACCGCCTACTTGTAAGCTACTAATCCACTTCCTGCTTCATGGAGGATGACAGGACCGTATTGTTTTCAATTCTGGGACAGGTGGAATAGTTACCTAAACAGTAAAAAGATACTAAGACAAATAGTGAAACCAATAAAGCAGTAAAACACAAGGGGGGGGAAAAAATAGCAGTTGTGTACATTCCCCCCCTTGTATTTGCACAAACCATTTCCTGCTTCACGGAGGACCGTTGGATAGCTTTTTTATCCTGGGCAGGTGCAACAGTGACCTTAAAAGCAAAATTTAGACAAAAATAAAAGGTCAAACAAAAAATTCCGCAAATTAATGTGAAAAAAAATCGCAAAGCACTGAATTTTTGCTAATTTGTCCATCTGTGAAGTATGTTAGCTAGCAAGCTACTTCCTGGTTCTGCCTGAGCCATACCATTATTCTGGTTCAAGGGGGCTGACCGGACAGTTCATTTTTCATTCTGGGACAGGTGGTTCAGTGGACTGAACAGCTAAAAGAATAGAACAAAAATATATGACTATTTATTATGCTGTTTGCTAGCATTCTACTTCCTGGTTTATGGAGGATGACATGTTCACAGGACCGTACCATTTTGGTGGAGACAGGTTCCAGCGCAGTTCAATTAGCAAACCACAGAAAAAAATTCCTCGACAAATGGAGGAATACTGTATTTTCTGCATTTTTGTCCATCTGTACATTATGGTAGATAGTATATGACTTCCTGGTTCATGGAGAATTTAAGACAGGACCATACTATGTTGGGAGACGTTGCTCAATGTGGCTGAATTAATTAAAAAGTGGGGGAAAAAATGGAAGAGCACCGTTTATGGAGAATGTAAGTCAACAGGGCTATATCATTTTTTAACACTGGGAGAAATGCCCCATGGCACCTCTAAAGGGAAAAAAATTCCTCTTTCACAAAGTTTCATTAAAATAGGATTGTGTAGAATTTACATGAGCTTGCTAACTCACAAACAAACGACAATTCAAAAATCAAAATGTTTTATTGCTCGGTGGAGGTTTGGAGAGAGCGCACATCCCTGTCAATGGTTGAAAAAGTGGGGGGGGGGTGCTGTATTTGTTGGTCCTTTCAAATACTTCCGGTACTGTACAAGTTGCATTCTGGAACACAAACAAAGCCCTTGCGCAATCCGGCTCGCTAACCAACAAATGTCAATCAAAACAATGGCTCTGGCCTGGAGTGGATGGTAATCATAAGCAGCTAACATGTGGCGGCTAACGACTGCAGCGAGGCAGAAGATAACTTATTGACAGTTAGAGCAGGCCGGGCAGAACGCCAGGGTCCTCCTGCTATTCTTAGCCTGCTGACTACGTGAAAGTGGTCTGAATGGAGAACGGATGACACGCTGCCATAATGTCAACCTGGGCTGGATTAGTGGCGCGCATATGCACGGAATTGCAGCGCAAAGGGGGTTGACGGGGACGGGGATTTGAAGAATAAAATCGAACTGTCCACGATATCTCTGGGGGCTTGTTAACTGGTGGTGCTCACCACGGAGAACCGCAGAGAAGATGGCGGTGATAAACTGACTGGAGACAGGCTGTTTATGTGTTGCTGTGGATATGCGGACAACCAAAGTGGAAATACTGAGAAATCAAACTAAATGTATCTCAATTTGATAAAAACTATAATCTGTCTGTGCATGTGTGTGTGTGTGTGTGTGTGTGTGTGTGTGCATGTGTATGTGTGAGTGTTGTCTCATGTTTCTCCCCTCAGGACTGGATCCAGGCTGTTGCTAGGTGCTGTGACCTCCAAAAGCAACATTCATGGATGCAAAGGGTGCACCCTGCAAGGAGAAGGCCTGTATTTTGTTTTGACACCCCCCCCCCCTCCGCCACCACTCTTAAACACACCCTTAAACACACAACGGCGGTTTAAGACACATTTCCTGTGCGGCTGTAAGGTCTGTGCAATGAAAGCTCACGATCAGAGACGATATCGGCTTCATTTTTTTGTTTGCTTTGGACCACGGGAGTTCACTTTTTAGCGTGACCTGAACGCTATAATGGTGTAAAAGGCGCATTTACGCTTGTTATGTTTGATTAAAAAAGTTAAAAGCTGTGTTTTTTTTACTAATATGGTTTGTTTGGTCAAGTGCGAACGCCATTATCCGAAACAAGCGGACCAAAACTGGTTAAGAGATTCAACCCAGCAGAGGACAATTTGGCTTTAAAATATTTGAGATACGGCATGTAATATGTCACATAAGCTACCCAGTCGCGTTCTTACTTTATGCTTATGTTCTTTAACTTTGGTACTGTGACAAAAATACCAGCAGAAAACAGATGTCCATCTTGCTTTTCCTGTCTGGACACCACGGTCAATCTACTCACCGGTGCACCGTCAGCACTTCACGCTGCACAAAAGCCCAAGGTGGATCCACGGAGAGCAAAGACAGTTGGCAAACAAACTGGAAGGCAGACTAAATAACTGCTGTGGCGGCCGGTGCGTGTGTGTTTTGTGGCTTTTGCCTGTGTCTACATACTGTGCGTGCGTGTGTGCGCAATGCGAACAAAAGTGTCTCATCTCCCCGCGTCTCTGTCAGGTCACAGCTGTTGTTAATACTTAAACTTTATACAGGTGTGTGTGCGCCATGGCCTTTGTCGAGCTGTCGTTGCGCGCTTAGCTTGAATAAATCAGCCTTGGAAATGTGTGTGCGTGTGTGTTGATGAGAAGTGTACAGTATGTGTGATGATGTGTGATGATGGTCTAGTGACGCTGGCATACCCTCATGTGTGCTGCACATTCTTGGTGCTAGAAAACAGTTACCTGTCCACTAATTAGGTCAAACAGTGCAGAACAGGGCAGCCCGCAGGCCATGCCAGGCCCGAAAAGGGTCCTAATCTGGCCCAAATCATTTTTACAAACCTTTAACATCCAAAGCTTAGCCAATAACATGCACCTGCAGTGATATCTTGCCACGCTTGAGTAGCAAAAATAGTCAGACGCAACCTATAGCTTGTGCACTAAAGGGATCCAAACAACACAACACATCAACACACACACAATGCACAAAGTAACCTACCTACTGCACTATGTGGGCATACAAATAAATATCTGTGTACAATACTCATGCCAAATAACACCTATATGGTCCTGCCGCAAGGCATGCTGGGGAGCTTGTGGTACTCTTTCTCCCAACATTTTGCCGTGTTTGTCGCATTTTTGCTTGACTGAAAAAAATATTGAGGATGCCGTCAAGAAAGTAAACAAGGAGTTGTGTTAACAATCTCTGGATATCCAATGTTTTATTGTTCATAGTTCATATCATTGTTGCTGGACTACACAGCATCCCTTGAGGAAATTTGGAAATAATAGTTTTGAGTTATACGTTGTGTTTAGCGCTTAGTTGTTGTTTATCAGCCACGTAGCAGTAGTAGTAGTTGATTTATGTGATGTGTTAACTGGCTGTTTGTTTCTGTGTTGTTTCTGTTTGTTGACCACCTGTATATAGACGGCCCCCTTCACTAATTGTTTTAACCCAATGTGGCCCACGGGTCAAAAAGTTTGCCCGCCCCTGGCGTAGAATGTACCCCGAGGGCGACAAATGGACCATATTGGTGCCAGTAATCCCTTTCCAAGGGCCGTCACAGTATATCTGTTACTGTTACTAATATGGTGTCAGAAGTGGGATGGTCAGGCACAAGGACATTAGTTGCAGTTGGAGGCACTTTTGAGACGGGTGACCCTGGAGATGGGTGGGCACAAGTTGGGTTGAAATGAAGAACCTGTGAGGGACAGAGGCCCTTCTGTGGCAGGGGATGGCAGTGTTTTGGAGCAAACTAGAAATGTCTGCAGATTGATGGGACTACTTCTCAAAGTTTTCTTAAAAATGGGGTTAAAAGTGGGATCATCAGGGATAAGGCCCTCCAAGGCAATTGAAAGGACACATGAAAAAAGTGACCCCTGTGACGTGCAACCCTCGAGATCAGGGAAACACTAAGATCTGATAACCATGGTTGTTTAGTGAAATCAGGCCAGAAGTAGCATCCTTGGTGGGTCCAAGTTTAGTTTAGATTATGTATTATCACTGGGCTGGCATCCTCAAAGCCTCTGCTAAGCCTCTGTACCCTTGATGTTTAGTGTTTGGGAACATAGCTAGACCTTTTTGGTCATGGAAAAGACACCAACAGCTACTCTGGGACAGACTACTTTAACGCGCACCCTAACATTGGACCTTTGTTTACATCAGTATAAATGTGTGTTGAAGGTACTACTCTTTCAGAGTTCTGGGACAAATGGTGTCAGCCAAGTGGTGGGCCCAGTTGAAAGAACTCTGGGTTCAAGGCGACCCCTGTAGGGTTTACTATACTTTTAGGGGTATGACATCTTGCCATTGGGGTGGTGCACTCTGAGGTTTTGGGAAATTACTTTTACCTTTTTGGGAGCTAAAAATGGTATTAAAAATTACACTGGAGTCCAATAATTAGTCCTATGGTGTACTTTAGTGTGGGTGCAGAATTAGACTCCTGCTGTATCTCTATTTGTGACAATGGACCAGTCACTGACCTAGTCGTCAGACTAGTGGGTGAAATATCAGACTTAAACAATTCCTCAGATTACAGTTAAATATCAACAAAAATCCCATGGGATTATCACATCCCTTCAGTGCCTAAAGGTTAACAGCATGCTTGGTCCAAAATGTGAGAGGTCAAACAGCTGAGACACCAGTTGAGCCAACACTGAGGCCTGAGTGGGCGGGCTGGGTGTAAGGGATTGGTCCCCCACCTCTACCCCAGTGGGACACCCCAAGCAGTAGTGCATGCACACCCGGGGGCAGGCTGCTATCACAGCTCTGTTTACGGCCGCGATCAGGAAGCTGGGACAGCAGGTTCTCATGGGTAGCAGCCAACATAAACACTCGTCCCGGAGAGAATCCTGCTGAATTCCAAAGTTTCCCAACAGGCTAATACAGTCAGCGTTATCTGCCTGTGTTTTGAGTTGCGCGCACATACGCACACACACACACAAGGCAGCTCCATCCATCATTATGACAAGTAGCACTCGGCCATGATAACAGATCAGCACGACTATCACATGGAAACATCTGGGCATGAGTCTTGACCCGTAGTCGTCACCCACGGTTGTGTGCGGCAGTGTCTCCTTATGTTTGCGTAGTCGTGCGACATACCCACACATGCCTTGCACAGCGCACCCCGTATGGAAAACGCACACGCATCAAATGAGGGTGGACCAAATCTCCACAATTGTGGTGGGAAACAAGCTGATAACCTCCATTGGGAACTTGGGACGTTAGGTGCTCCCACTATGGTATGGTTTCAAAATGCCTTGGAAGATATCCTCTAAGTTTTATAATCATGCTTGATGGTGGCCATATTTTTCAACCAGTCTTGCGGAAATTTTACACACACGTGCTTGTCAACTCCTTACAGATGTCTACCAAATGTCATAATGATTTAGCGAAACACCCTAAATTTACAGTGGGTGTGTTTTTTTTTTTAAAAGAGCTGTATGAGGAAAAGCCAAGTCAACTTAGTATGAGGGGGTTTAATGAAACATGTATTTGTCATAAAAACAGCACAGGCAACTCTGTGGTGGTGCATGTTTTGACACATTTCCACCCTTTTGTTGTCTGCGGTTAACAAACAAAAACAGACAGTCCACAAATGGGATGTCCTAGTTGTTCCCCCATGACTGTATGAAAATGCCTACTTTACCAACATTATCATTCAATTATGAAATTCAATGGCCAGTTAACATGGTCTATGTTTTGTCACTATCATGCAAACCTTCACCACAGGTAGAAGACTAAGCCTGCCATCTAGTGGTTCCGTGTTGCAACATACACATGTGGCCTAAAAAGGAAAAAAAAAACAAGTGATGCAAAAATATGGAGTACCATTCACATTCCAGTTACGCCATCTTTAAAACCACAGTGATCTAGCTTCTTGGTCGCCCTGTTTCCCCCCCCAGAAAGTGATGAAAATGTTGTGGTTTCTATAGACGAAGCACACCCAGTGTCTAGGGGCAGGTCAGAGGTGGTATCATTTCTATAACTACATCTTTCCCTTCATGACGGCATAAAAACATGCGACTTTATGATGCAACTTTAAAGTGGCAGAAACATGTGATCCGTGAGGTGACATATTTCTTTCATGCGTGGTGCAACACACGCTGATAAAAAGTCACTTTTGCACAATAGGACGCATTTAAGGACTATTGAACAGGATTGTTCAAAGCAGAGGGAAAATATTCCATTCCCAATACTACAAATCTCACCTTTGACCTTAATTACTGCACAATACCTTGTCCATCTCATGTCTAATAGTCCTCTAACGCGCCAGGTATTATGTTAGTTATCATGTGTTCAGAGCAATGGGAAAATAGTCCATTCCTAACAGTACATATGTCACCTTTGACCTTAGTTACTGAGCAATACACTGGTTCACCTCAAGTCTAAAAGTCCTTAAATGTGTCAGGTATCGTGTGCTCAGAGCAGAGGGAAAATATTCCATTCCTAACACAACATATCTCACTTTTGACTTTAGTTACGGCACAATACCCCTGTCCAGTTCAAGTCTATCCTACCAACCATTTTCTATACCGCGTATCTTCCTTAGGGTCGTGGGGGTATGCTGGAGCCTGTTTTGGCTGACTTCAGGCAAGATGCAGGGTACACCCTAGACTGGTTGCCAGTCAGTCACTGGGCAGATAAAAAACACATTCATACGTATGGACAATTTAGAGTGGCAAACATGCATGATTTTGGAATGTGGGAGGAAACCGGAGTACCGGGAGAAAATCCAACAGCACAATGCCCAACGAAGATTAAAAGTCTAATTCAAGTCTAGTAGTCCTCATATGTGTCAGGTGTGTGTTCAGAAGGAAGACCTTCCATTCCTAATACTACAAATCTCATCTTTGACCTTAGTTACATTACAGTGCCTTTTCCACTTGATAATCCTTAAATGTGCTTTGAGCAAGACACGTAGAAGGCTTGCTGATAGCAAAGGGAAAATATTCCATTCCTAAAAGTAGCAACGAACTTCAGTGTGGCCCAATTTTAATGCAGTCTTTTGTCAAACTGACTTTGACAAATAACAATGCTCAGTTTACGGGCATTAACTAAGCAATGGGTGTGTTATTGTGGTGGTGCTTAGCACAGGTTTTGTACATACAACTCCATTTATTGTAATTCAGATGTTTATTGAGATGAACTATAGTTTGAGTAGAGTTTAACCCCTCCTTCTCCTTCACGCACATGCAATCAGGTCTTTTAATAAGCATGTTAAAAGTCATCAGATGGTAGTCCGGACCCACCCACGTCTATGTATTAGTAGTGCTAGTGCTACAATACAGGAGTGTAATGGTGTTGCAGTAGGGGAGGGGATTTTGGGGGAGCTTACAAACAAACTGATTTGATTGAAAACACAGCAAATCCTCCACACTGGCTTTCAATCTCACAGACACACTGATGTCCCATAAACCCACTTCTTAATCCCAAAGCCTTTTTTTTGGTGGTTGCTTTGCATCACTGTAAATCCTCCCCTGCCTTCCCCCACTCTCCACCCTCAGTCCAAATTCAGGCACAGCTGGTACTTCATTATCATCATCTTCCTCCTAACCTGTTCTAAATGTTCAAGAGCGCCGCATACCTGCAGGGCAAGGTCACCGGGAGCCTTCATGTAAAGCCTGCAGGCCTGTTTTGGGGATGATGGTTTCCTAGACGGACTCTGCATCACAGCGGCTTAAAAGCGGGGATTGTGCCAAATCAGAATATGAAATCTCTGACGAGAGGACATAATTTTGTGCCTCGTGGTAGCATCCAGACAGCAGATGGATTTTTATAATTGACATTTTTTAAAGAAAACTACCTTAGAAGAAACTTTCAGTCCTAAATGGACTCCGGCATCAGTAGGACTCCACTTGCCAGCAAACATCATTGGTGCGCTAATGCATTAGAATCACAGAATTCAACCATTTGAAGGATTTAACAAAAAGAAGAAGAGGTGCGCGCTCACGGCCGGTCGCAGCATCAGCACCAGCACCACATGCGCGTCCCCGCACCGGTAGAGGCTGCCCGAGATCCCGGGAAGAGGAGAGTTGGATGAGTTAAAGTTGAGGGTTACGGGGAGGTGATGGTGATGAGAGCATGCTGCGGGAACATTCTACGCTCTAATTAAGATTTTCCATGCGGCCGGAAAAGGAGCCTTAAAAGTGAATGATGACTGGCAACATATTGACTCTATTCCTGGTGTGTTTGGCTGTGCGGCATTGCTCATCACGTAAGTCCTGCCAAGCACGATTCTGTCTGTGTTGTAGTTGTGTCGTCTTGATTCTGCGTGTTTTGCGCAAAAAGTTGCATGCTAAAAAGGCGCCAGAGGACAAATTGCGGCTGCACTGGAATCCTGAAGGGCACGAAAATGATAAGATGGTGACTGCAGCTTTGTTGCAATTTTAGGATGAGGATGTGGTTTGATGTGGTTTTCCATGCAGGCAGAGTGCAGGCAGCGATGACTTCAGTCCCGCAGAATTAAGGTGCGCACGGAGGGGACCCTCTGCATTGCGGTGATTTCACCCTGCACGCAAGTTTGTGCACGGCGCCGCTCCAAGTTGCCCCACAAGGACGGGGCTGCAGCACCTATGCGGCTCTTTCTGACATTTTGTCAATATAACGCGTGTGCTGTCACTGGGATGGCTCAGAAATGACATGTCAAAACGAGAGCGTGGCTCACCGCCCCTGACCGGGACCAGCCCACTGCAGCAGTTTTAGCGGGAGGCAGATGTGCGGTCCCATCACCTGTGCATATAAATATCCTGCACGTACTTCATCCTAGAGGAGCAAAATCTCGCTTTTTAAATGTTAAATCGTATTTAAGAGGGCTGTAAATGAATATTAGGGACTTTAGGATGTACACGCATGCGTCATAGTATGATTATTATTTCATACTAAAAGCTTCTTTGCGTGTTGTGTGTGAAAGTGAGGGTGGAATTCAGCATCCAATCAAGTTTTAAGGATGCAGCATGCATGTCATGACTCAGTAGTTTTGCAGTGAGGTGGTGCAGGGAGGAGGGATGTGCAGTCACGTGACTTGACGAGAGTTTCGAATATAAATATTTGAGTGTAGGAAACAAAAAAAAAGGCCATCATCAGTGCCTGAACAAGCTTATAGGCCCCTTTATCAATAAAGTGTATTTATTGACGTGGTCACTGAGGGCATAACATTGTGACTGTAATTTACTGCTGTCTTTTAAAAAATTGCTCCATCCGCTCTGTGTATATTTTTAAAAAGTGCTCACTCGGCCCCCTTTACAGTGAAAGGCGCCATCTTCATATGCTGAAATCAATACAGTAGACTTCAATGGAAAGCAAGTTGTTTGTAGTAGAGTGCTTGATCAAACATTAAGTGGAGGCCTGCAAATTTTGTCTGTTATGCTGCATAATGGGCCGAGTGGGTTAAATGGGCACAATGGACATGAGCCAGAGGGAAAATGGACCCGCCTCAATGGGATGAGGTGTGGCACACTCCGGCGTGGGCTCAAGTGGGGACTGAAAAAGTCAGAAAGCCTGTCTATTGTGCTTATCTTGAGTATCAAAGGTCGCTCACAGTAACAATTGTGACTAGAAAGGCTACCTAACAACTCCATATAGGGCTTACAGTGAAAAAAAAGTAGTATAATTCCCTGAAAACTGGTATAGTTGCTATAGTTAAGCTACCTAAAATTCCCATAAATGCCAGACAGGCTGGTTATTGTGCCAAAAGTGACTTGAAAGGCTGCCTACAGTGCCAATGGCGACTAGAAATGATGCCTATAGTGCAAAGAAAGGCTGCCCTAAATTCCTATAGTCACTAGAAAAACTGGCTCTTGTGCTTACACTGACTAAAAATGTCCTTCAGTGCTTAGAAAGGCTACCAAAGCAACTAGAAAGGCTGCCTATTTTGTGAACAGCCATTAAAAAGGCAGCGGCTAGCGACTAGAAAGGCTGAAGCCTGAATAGAAAGGCATGCTTCTAGTGTCTATCGTACCTACAAAGGCTACTAGAGGTCATTAGAAAAGCTGCTTACAGTGCCAGTAACACTAGAAAGGCTGCCTAAAGTGTCCATAGTGACTAGAAAGGCTGCCTACACCTCTTACAACGAGTCATGTAAACTTGTGGAAACAGTAAGACTGGTAAGCTAGAGACTTGAACTGCCTACAAGAAAGGTTATTGACAGGAAAGGCTGCTTATTGTGCTTACAATGACCAAAAATAGGCTGCTACAGTGCCTAGAACGGCTGTCAAAAGTAACTAGAAAGGCTGCCTATCCTGCAAAGAGTCATTAGAAAAGCAGCCTATAGTACCTATCGTGACTAGAAGGGACACAAATAACAACTAGTGACTATAAATTGTGTCATAATTGACTAAAAAGGCTGCCTAAAGTGCCAAATCTGGCTGTAAAAGGCCCCCCTCTAGTGTCTATTGTAGCTATAAAGGTTGCCCACAGTGTCAATAGTTATTAGAGAGACTGACTAGAAAGGCTGCCTAAACTTCCCATAGTGACTAGAAAAGCTGCTCTTACAGAAATTTCATACGTTTGCGGCAACAGTAAGAAGAAAGGCTATCGATGAGAAAGGCTGCCTATAATGCTAATAGTCACAAGAAAAGCTGCCTTTTGTTCCAGTAGTGATTAGAAATGCTGCCCAAAGCTCGTACTGTATACATTGCTCAGTCCTTATAGTCATGAGAAAGGCTGCTTATACTGTAGTGCACAGTAACCCCCAGTAGTGCCTTTGAAAAGATGCCAAGCAGTGCCAGTAGTGGCAAGGATGGCTGTCTAATGTGCAGAAACATCTCAGTACGTGACTTTGTTGCATCTTCACTGTCGTCACACATACCCCTCCAGCCCTCTCCCTCCTCCTCCTTTTCGTCTCTGCAAAGTGCTGCTGCAGGAAAGCGTGTGCCCGCCGGGGTCGGCCCGTCCCACACTCACACAGCAGCAGACTGATGAGTCAGCACGAACGGAGCCGGCGCTCTAAATGTGGCCACACTGTTTCCGCACCACAGATGCCTGCGAATGAATAGGGATGAGGGTGACTATGCATGTGCAAGGATTGGGGAGCTGGGTGGGGGTGGACGGCTTGGGCCATGCAGCCAGAGCTATATGAAATAACATGGAGGTAAGGAAGATGTTCACTAGGTGATGCTGGACTCGGCTGTAGTCGCTTTCGTTACTTCTGATGAGATTACAGTCAATCAATACTCCTGATATATGCATATTTCCTCTTTCAGCAGAACACAGGTTTTTAGTTGTGCAGAAATGTGAGCGCTGTCATCAGCCGTCTGCAGCACGACAGCGTGTCTGATGACAGAGGCAAGGGAGTCGTGGTGCAGCAAGGAAGGTCACATTAACCTTGCTGGGCACATCTCATCCACCTGGGGGTGACACAGAACAAAACCCCCTTGTAGGGTGGACTCTATTCCTGCTATTTTCATCCATGTTTGACCCCAGTAGCCTCTGCAATAGGTCCACTTTTGGTAGCTCAAGGTGAAGGTGTGGCACATCTATCCACAACTCTGACGCAAGAGAGATGGAGTAGAAGGTTGGCGGCTTTTAATAGTCAAAGGCAACTCACCCTGCCTGTTTTTTAGTCAGCAACAAGATCAACTTAAAAATGACTAACTTAAAGGTTTTTTTTTAAGTGGAGATAAAGTTTGGAACAACCATTCCTAGTAACCACCGTTAAACATTTAAGATGAGCTAAATTATCATTTCGTTTGACATTGCATGCACTAATTAAAATCCAAAATGTATTTTTCTTATCAGGCGGCGCCACTCTTGTGACTTCCATCCTCATTTATAACATTCCGGGAGAGATGTGGGGAAGGCGGTGTTAAGGCGTCTGGCAAAGTCATTTATTTAATAACTCGTGACCCGGCTGTCGTATTTCATTTGTCTGCAGAAGAATGTGTGGACCCGCTGGTGTCGGGCTTGTACGCCTCCTCCTTCCTGGCTTCCTCCAGATATAACTTTCTCTACTCTGCAAATTTTGCCAAGTTGTATGGTGAGTCTCCAGCACTCCTATAAACAGTTCCTTCTTCGGTAAAACACTTTGGATAAAACGGTATTTTTCCCAATGTCTCCTAGGCAGTAGTGGCTGGTCGCCGTCGCCCAGGGATCGACAGCCATGGCTGCAGGTGGATCTGGGCAGAAAGTACCGGCTGAGGGCCATTGCCACCCAGGGCACCTTCAACTCGTACGACTGGGTCACCAAATACACCCTCCTCTACGGAGACAGGCCCGATTCCTGGACGCCGTACATCATGAGAGGAGGAAACTCTGTGGGTATCCCAGGGTATTCAGAGGGGAGGTCATTGTTGGCATTGTGTGGAATATTACTTTACATGACATTTTTGGAGCTCAGTGCATTAGTAGTTTATTCCTTTTCTTCCACTTATACTTCCTCGCAGGAGTTCATGACTAAACAGGGATGCTCAGTCCTCCCTGTTCTTGGGTACCTTCCACAAAGGAAACTCAAGCATTCCCAAATTTAGTCCATTCGGGTCTGCCAAGAGATCATTCCAATGACTGGGTATGCCAAACCAGGAAAGTATCCCAGGAGTCATTGATTATAGATGCTTCAGCTGTCTGCTACTTTACTTTGAATACCTTCCCAATGACAAAGGTCCTCACCCCATTTGGAGCTGCTGAGAAGTAAACCATCCATCACCATGTCCTTTTAGTCATCAGATCAGGTCATCAGAGTAGGATTCTGTCAATTGATCGGTAAATTTAGAGCATTGCCTTTTGTTTAACCTCCCTCTTTGCTACCATCTGATCCCTCGGTCAAGCTCACGCTCTATTCATCTCCAAAGACCGAGATCTGAAGAAGAAGAGGACTCCCGACCTGGAGTTTGGTTGGAGTTTTGTTGTTAACTACCCAAATGAGTCTGTTGAAATGGGCTTAGTCAGACTTCAGTCACTATAGACCAGTTGGCTTCTCCCATCAGGGGTAGTATCTAGCTGTACAGAACAGAGCACGGCCCGCTATGGATTGGAATCTCCAATGGTCACAAAAAAGGTTCCTATATACTTCTATACAACTAATACCAGACTGACATCAAAAGCGGCATGTGGGGAAAATAGTCCTCGGGTCACTCGTTAAGGTTGTTTTTTTCAGAAGATAAGTCATTCAGAGCCAAAACAATCTTTAGTAAATTCTGAAGTCAAGGGATGTTATAATGTCACCATCGCCCTTGGTAACGGACCTCAGAATGCACCTTATTTCTAACAACACTGACAAAGCTTATCTCATCACTGCTTCATCTCCAGTGTCTTAACAAGCCGACAATCCACGGCCGCGACTCAATAACTCTCCTCGCCTTATCCTCATGTTTGCAGACGCTCCCTGGAAACTGGAATTATTATCAGGTGAAGAGGAATGTCTTCCATTACGCCTTTACCGCGAAACACATCCGCCTGCTGCCTCTAGCGTGGAACACGGAGAACGGAGGCAAGATTGGCGTGAGGCTGGAGCTGTTTGGATGCCATTATGGTAAATTTACAGGATACACACTCGTGAGTCTGTTCTCTTGACAAATTATTAACGTTTTGTACAAAAAGTAATGCAGACATAAAAAGCTGTGCTGATACCTCGTACGCCCTTAACTCATTGTTGCTAAATCGAATGTTTTCATAATACAAGTTGAAGTGTTGCTTTATGTGCATGCTTCTGTTTGTTCGCTTCTTTATTGAACCTAATGCCTTTTTAATCTTAGTCTTTTGTTCAAATACCTCCCACTCCCCCAGATTCCTATGTGCTGCAGTACAACGGGGACGACTCTGTGGTGTACGCGTACCCCGGGAAGAGGTCCCGCACACTTAATGACCACATTGCCATAAACTTTAAGACACTGGAGCAGGATGGACTGCTGCTACACAGCGAGGGGGTCCAGGGAGACCTCTTCACCCTCGAGCTGAAGAGAGGACGTCTCTACCTGCACATCAGCCTCGGTATGATCTTCTTTTAAAAGCGACAAGGTGTAATTGTGATGCTAATTGAGCACAAGATGTCCAAGATGACAGCCTCAGGCTCAATTTTCTGCCTCTTTGCCTATAGGAAGTAGCGCTATACACAAAAAAGATGGTCGGACGACTCTGGTGGCTGGCAGCCTTCTCGATAATCTTCACTGGCACTATGTCACTATCAAACGCTCAGGTCGACAGGTGAACTTCACCGTGGACAGCCAGACAGTGACGGCCATCTGTAACGGAGAGTTTAACCACTTGGATCTGGACAATAAGGTAGGCTAGCATCTTTGGGAGGTTCCTTTACATATCTTGGACAGCCTCTTTTGGTGTGTCTCTCAGTTGTATGTCGGTGGAGTGATAGAACCAAACATGCCTCACCTGCCCACCACCCCAAATTTCCGGGGCTGCCTGGAGAATGTCTTCATCAACGACATCAATATCATCTATAAAGCTAAGAGGGAAGAAGAGGACATTGTCATACCAAGAAAGGTATCTCGTCAGGAGGGTACTGTGTACTTGTGTCGACACTGACTTTCTGATTTCCAGAAAAAGATGCACTTCGCCTGCCGTGACATTCTCCTCAAACCCATGACCTTTGCCGGACCCAACAACTACCTGCAAGTGCCGGGCTTCTTCAGGAGGCCACGGATGTTTGTCAAATTTAAGTTCCGCTCTTGGGACTACACCGGGCTGCTCATGTTCACACGTTTCGCCGATGACCTTGGCGCCCTGGAGCTGGGTCTCAGTGAAGGCCAAATCAACGTCACCATCTTTCAGCCCGGCAAGAAGAAACTGCAGTTTGCTGCAGGTAGACAAAGATAATGCAGTGGTTTGTGGTGGAATCCTTGCTATGACTGGTTGTTCTTTGCCGTCTTAGGTTACAGGCTTAATGACGGCTACTGGCATTCTGTGGATTTGGCAGCCAGAGATAACCTCCTCACCCTCACAATCGACGAGGAGGAGGGTTCCCCACTGAAGATCACTAACCCCTTCACCATACGCACAGGGGACCGCTACTTTTTTGGAGGTGAACCAACAGTTACTCTGAAGCACAACCAACAGTTACTCTGAACAAAGTCGGCGCTCTTAAACCATTTGTGTTCTTGCGCCCAGGATGTCCGAAAACCAACAACACAATACGGAAGTGCGAGACCAAGCTAAACCGCTTCCACGGCTGCATGCAGCACATCTTCATAGACAATGAGCAGCTTGACATTGACATTATCCTGCAGCGACAGTGGGGGCGCTATGCTGAACTGCTGTTAGGAACATGTGGCATTACCGACAGGTATGTAAACATTACACTACTATATTGTACAGCAATTCCTTGATCAAATGATGTTGATTTTTTTAATAGAATGTGCTCATTTGATATTTGTCTCACATTATGGTATTTCTAATGACTTTTTATGATTTTATTTGATACTTAATGTACAAACTATCTGGAATGATGCAATATGTTGGGCAAAATTTGTTTTGGGTTGTAAAATAAATATTGTTGTAAAAAGTAACTTTTAAAAAGTGGCTAATGTCACACAAATGATATTGCAACAAAGTAAATAATAAATTATTTTTGGGCTATTATTTGATATGTCCGTATTTGTACGGTTATGTTTTATATGGAAAAATATTTGTATTTTATATTTAATTAAATAATTTATTTTATAAATTGTGTTAAGTATTACAATAATAATATAAATATGTTTGACAGTTCCATATATTTTAGCCAGCTAGCTGGTAAAACAAAATCAATAGTCGCTCAGAAAGTTTATCAATGCACAGTCTGCATAGTCTGCATTAAAAAAAACTATTAAAAAGTAAGAACACATATGACCAAATCTCTACTGATTATATATCAAATATAGGTTTGATGATAAATTTAAAAGGGTGTGCATAAAAAATATTCCAATATATGTGTTTTTGTTTTACAGATGTAGTCCCAATCCCTGTGAGCACGAAGGCAGATGCATCCAGTCCTGGGATGACTTCATCTGTCTGTGTGAAAACACCGGCTACAAAGGAGAAGTGTGTCATATGTGTACGTAATTTAACACAAACAACCAACAAGCCAACCTGGATGGGCTCAGTTTTAGAGAATAAAATGATTCTAACATTTTTTTAACAGCTGTTTATAAAGAGTCATGCGAGGCCTACAGGCTCAGTGGTAAGTACTGGTCCGGAAACTACACCATTGATCCGGATCTGAGTGGACCGCTGAAGCCATTTGAGGTGTACTGCAAAATGAAATGTAAGATCATAGTGTCTGTTTTCTCTTCATTTAAATCTCCCAAATATGGTTCCTGACATCCTGTATCTTGCGTTATAATTCCTGAATCTGTTCTCTAGCTTACAAAGCTTGGACCGTGATCCTGCATGACCGCGTGGACGGCACCAAGGTGAAGGGGAGTTCGATAGACAAACCGTACATCGGCGACGTCAACTACTGGAATGCCTCTTGGGATGAAGTCACAGCCCTGGCCAACACCTCCATATACTGCGAGCAGTGGGTGGATTACTCCTGCTACAAGTCCCGCTTCCTTAACACGCCAAGTGAGTGCACTACTTGGGTAACGTACAAATGGAAAGGGAGCACTGGTGCAATGAAACTCCCTCTTTGGTTTAGGTGGTCGACCTTTTGGTTACTGGATTGGCCGCAACAATGAGAGTCATTACTACTGGGGTGGAACATTCAGAGAGGTCCAAAAGTGCGGTTGTGCAATCAACCAAACCTGCATTGACCCCAAGTATCAATGCAACTGTGATGCAGACTACAGACAATGGTAAGTCAAGGACATAGTGTATGGTTTGTGTTGTCTCTAATTCTGACATTGTGACCCTTCAGGTACTCGGATAAAGGCTACCTGGACTTTAGGGACCACCTTCCTGTCAGGAGGGTGGTGATTGGCGACACCAACAGGACGGGCTCCGAAGCACAGTTCACAGTAGGACCTCTTCGCTGCCATGGCGACAGTGAGATTTACTTTTTGTTGTAAAACAACTTGCTTTTTTCTTCCCTAACCTTTCGCTGTTTGCAGGAAACATCTGGAACACCATATCCTTCACCAAGCCTGCAAACATCACCTTCCCAGCCTTCAAGCCGGGCTCCAGTGCTGACATCTCGTTCCACTTCAAAACCTACCGATACGACTCTGTCTTCTTGGAGAACTCAGATGACCACCTTCGGAACTTTATTCGGATAGAGCTCAACAGTGAGTTCACTCAGAAGTGACCTGCAGCCCATTGTACCCATGTACTTATACATTTAGAATATTTGCAGCAGTGGGCAACTCTTTGGAACTAATGTCTAACCAACTTTCCACCTTCTGTCCAGCAACCCATAACATTGTATTCATATTCATGGTGGGGGATGGCATCCGAAACGTGACCCTACGCTCCCCCGTGCCACTCAATGATAATGAGTGGCACTTCGTCCAGGCTGAGATCAACGTGAAGCTGGCTCGGATCAAAGTCGACTACCAGCCTTGGGCTGTCAGACATTTCCCCAGTCAGACTTTTG
Source organism: Oostethus manadensis (assembly GCA_024372805.1). NCBI lineage: Eukaryota > Metazoa > Chordata > Actinopteri > Syngnathiformes > Syngnathidae > Oostethus > Oostethus manadensis. The sequence goes on from QODF01000227.1 coordinate 1,086,233, forward strand.
TCACCATGAAGTTCACCAATCCTCTTGTAGTAGGTAGGTGTGGAGTGTTGCATACATAAATTAGTTGACTAATACAGTTCTTTTATTAGGTTCAAGGAACTTCACCCAAAAACCTTTCTTGGGTTGCCTCAGAGGATTACGAATGAACGGCGTTCCTCTGGACTTGGAAGGGAAGGTCGATGAAGAAAGAGGTATTAGAAGGAACTGTACAGGACAGTGTCTCAATGCGACCATACCGTGTCGCAACAGTGGACAGTGTATTGAAGGTTACGCCTCCTATACTTGCGACTGCAACAACACCGCCTTTGATGGGTTCTACTGCCATAAGGGTAAGTTCTCAGGCTATTATAAACCCGACAAATGCATGAATGCTTCTTACATCTTGTTTAAGACATTGGTGCCTACTTCGAGTTGGGCTCCTGGCTGCGGTACAATGTGCGGAAGAAGCCAATATCTGACGAGGCGGCTTGGGCCAACTGGATCGACCCACATTACGACAATTTCAGCTTGGGCTACAATGACACGGCGGATGACATTGAGTTCAGTTTCAGCACCGTATACACGCCGGCCGTGCTGCTCTACATTAGCTCCTTTGTCCACGACTACATTGCTGTGGTTCTCAAGACCGATGGTGAGAGCAACCACATGATGTTGCTGCATACCAGCATGTAAAGCCCATACTAGCTTCTGTTTGCTTTCTCCACACAGGCAGCGTAGATCTAAGGTATAAATTGGGACTCATTACCCACAAGTACGAGCTGACTCGGAGAAACCTGGCAGACGGCTACCCACATTACATCAACATAACCAGACACAACAGGACCATCAAAACACAGGTCTAAGATCTGACTCCCAAATAACAAAAGATCTAATAGCTTATTAAGATAGTCTCCCAAGACCTTAATGATTCTCTGTCAACTCATTCTCATGCTCAGTTTTCACTTATTCAATTTGTATGGCATGGATTTGACCCATGCATAGATTTGGTAACCATCACCATCCTTAGATTGTAGGGATGTAACGATATATTTTGACAACGATTCAATTCGTTTCACGATTCTCGGTTGTCGATTCGATTCAAGGACGATATTGGTATATTTAGAACAATGCAATCCGAAACCATTCAGTAACTTTAAATCGATTCAGTAACTTTTTTGCCAAAAATTCAAGCAATCTGACGGTAAAATAAATAGTTGGATACTGGACAGTGCAGGTGAAGTTTCCTAAATTCCCGTTGCTTTTTGTAAGAGAATGATGCTCAGCGTCACAACCTCATCCGCGCACTCCAGTCAACAGACGTGAATATCGACTTACGACAAATCAAACTGTTACAAGGGAAAAGTTTAACGTCTTTTTCATTAAAATAGCCAAAAAACACACATCCATATAAAACCTACAGCGCTTAAATCTAATGCTTCATTTCTTAGTATCGATTAAATCAATAGATTATCTTTCAAACGATCGTTAGATGGATATATGTGGTCTAGAATGGCAATTTGGCGAACACACATCGATGTAGTTCAATCATCGGAATATAAATCGATACATCGATCTAGAGAATGAATCGTTACACCCCTAATAGATTGACACTAATAAACCAATTCCACTCTTGCCCATGTCCAGATAGGATGCTTAATTGGATTTCAATTTTGCTGCAGGTGGATTTCATGGAGCCCATTGTAGAGAAGATCACTTTAGTGGAGGATGCAAGGTTTGACTCTCCAAAGTCCATGTTCCTTGGCAGAGTGATGGGTAAACAGAACATGCAACCTCTCTTTTTGAAAGGCAATATTCTTACCCTAATGTTTTCTTTCAGAGGTTGGAGACATCGACTATGAGATCCAGAGGCACAACGCCCCGGGCTTCATTGGCTGCATATCCGGAGTGAGATACAATGTCTACGCTCCCCTAAAAGCTCTTTTCCGGCCCAATGAAACGGATCCTCCGGTAACAACGCAAGGTTACGTCTCCGAGTCCAACTGTGGTGCCTTCCCACCGGTCCTAGGTTACGTCCCTTGGGAAGTAGATCCGTGGTTTACTAGCATCGGTGGGTCTGTTCACATGGAAATGCAAAAATAAACCAAAAACATTCATTGGCTGATCATCTTACTGGGTATATCTACTTTTCAGAGTATATATACATCCATGACGACCTCGGCCTGTTCTGGATCATAGGTGAATATTTTTTCTTACCCATCTTCACTCCAAATTTGTAGGAAAACACAGAGTTTCAACTTTTAACGAACTTTTTAATGGTTAAAAGTCTTGATCTTTCCATTATTTACACATGTAAAAACACTTTCAGTGACTGTTTTGCATGACTTCATGCATCTTTTAAGATTTGGAAGCCAACCATTTCATGTGCATTTATTTTTCCATCCATTTAATCCCCATACCATCATACTTCACCTTATCAGAAGATGAGCACCCTGTAGCGTCGTATTACAGATGAAGGGGACAAATTACAGCCGGTGCCTCCCGATGAGAAGGAGAGCTCTGGATTTACTGTAAATTCCATCCCACGCAGACTGCCTCCCCGCATAGTCCATGTCTGAGACCTTGACCGGATCAGCTCTGTTTATTCTGCATGGGCCTAGCTTACTGCTCCAGCTTAATATTGTATGTGACCTCCACGCAGATTCAGAAGTATTATAGCCTACTAATACACAGACCTTTATGAAACACTATAGCAACGCAATAGCCGACCATATCTCCGGCCTGGAATACAGATCAGGGTGTGGCTGGAAAAAGACAGTGCAGCTTTGTATGTTTTGACACGTTGAAAAAAAATAAAGTTAGACAGTCAAGGGTGTTCCTCGCCTCTTGCCCAAAGTCAGCTGGGATAGGCTCCAGCATACCCCCACCAGCCCAGTGAAGATAAGTGGCATAGAAAATGGCTGGATGGATTTAAGTGTCAGTTTACATGTATCTGACTGGGATATGTAATCAATTATTGATATGAACTGATTAAACTATTGCCAGTAAAGTAGAAAAGAGCATTTCACATGCAAACCCCTTAATGAAAATGTACAAGTTGCACTGTAAGCACACAGAATGAGACAAAACCGAAAAGCCCAGCTGCTAAAAAGCAATATGTCAAATATTAAGCACCGTTTCCCCTCACAAAAAGTTGAGTGTCACTTGCTGTTTTTAATCCCGCAGTCATCGTCATCCTGGCCCTGCTGCTGCTGCTGGTGGGTTTGTACGCCATCTACGTGTACGCGTACCAGCAGAAGGGTAGCTACCGCACCAACGAGCCCAAAAACCTGGAGTCGCCCAGCAGCTCCCGGCCCCTGACGGAAACCCTGAGGCGGGATAAGAAGAGCCTGGGCGGAATTGAAGAGTAGCTCAAAGCTAAGATACGAGGAGACCAATAGGACCTGGGTGACTTTGGGAAGCACTCACATTATTTTGGATAAACATGACGTATTGCTAGTGGGTTTGACACGGTGGACAGATTCAAACATTTCCTAAAGGAGAAGGTTTACCAAGCATCACAACCCATTCCACAATCCGGTCAAAGGGATAAACAACGCTACACTAGCTAATGCATGCTAGCTCCTAGGGAAAGCTATGATCAGATTGGATTATTGTGGTCAGTCTGTGTGACTGCCTTAACCCAAAACTGATATGCGAGGTGTGCCTGAAAAGTTCCAGGACTGTTGATGACATTTGTCGATGTGAGGGGCATCATCCACTATGAGCTCTTACCACAGGGCCAGATCATCAACCAGCGATGAGATCCTGTGGCGTTTGCATACGAAGAAGCAAGAGTTGTGGCAGGACAAAGTGCTCGCTCACAATGCCCTGAGCATCCGACACCTTCTGGCGGAGAAGAATATCTTGCTGGAGCACGACCGATTTTTTCCCATGTTTCCCAAGCCTGATGGGGTCTTCAAAGGGACCTGGACAACATCAAGACAGCTGTGGAGGATCCCAGAAGAATCATTCCAAAAGTACCCAAAGGAGCTGCAGAGAAGGTTGGGAACGCGCGTTAGACTCCAGGGAGATTTTGTTGAAGGAGAAAAGTCGTAGTTTAGATTTGAAATAATATTTTGTGGCACCAGTCCTGGAATTTTTGTGACACACCTTGTAATAAACTTGCTGCATCTATCCGATCAGATGTTTCATATTGTAAACATTTTTATGTACACTTAAGTCTTTGCACAGTTGGGGGCTATGCATAATATTTTGTTGTCCATCATGGATGTGTTCTAGGTCCCTAATAGTTCCGTACTTGTGGAGATTGTATAGTTTACAACTGGACTAGGAGAAAGGGGAGATTTACCAATCTTGACTTTGCTGGGATAGGCTCCTGCGTACCCGCAACCCTAATGAGGATAAGCGGTATAGAAAATGGATGGATGGATGGACTTTGTAGATGATGCGGACCTCGATGTTACTGGAGAACCGATCTCTGGAATCATTTTTGGTGTCCTAATTGAAGACTGAAATGCAGAGGGTCAATGACTTTTCAAATACCGATCCCAGTCCAGTGTGGAAACTGACACACTTTTCCTTACTTTCACTTATCTCGGTAGTGACATCCACTGTTGTGGAGTCCATGAATCAGAGTCATTTACAGTACATTGAGTCTTTAGAGTCTTGGCGCTCCTGTTCTTGCTTTATGGCTGTGAGACCCAGACTTGAACCTGAAATCTCAGACTATACTCTCAAAAATCCTTGGGTATCCGTATCTGCTTTTCAAGGAAACCCAAATTGGATGTAAATGTAACTTGTATCATCCGTAAAATCCAACTAAGACCATGATTTACAGTGAATGATCTAAATAACTCGTACCTCTCTGCTTAGGCACCTGACGGGTGGTCAAAACCCAGAATGATCACTGTTCTTTGGGTGTGTGTCTGAACCTGCAAAGTTAGCCCACCCAAACATCAGTTATCAGTTATGTCTATATCTTGAAACAAGGTGCAAGTAATTCAGACTTAGTGTCGTTTGCTACCCTTACCTTACCGCAGAAGAAACCAAAACAGCAAGGAAATAAAAGTACATGCTTACTTACTGGACCATTTAAAACGACAAAAGTGACAAACATTTGTTGTAAATATTGCAATGTCATAATTACCTACACCGAGCAGTGAACTGGGACGGAGTGAGGTTTCCCAGGCTAGGAAAGTTGGCGTGTAGAAATGTACGATTAGGGTTTAGAGTTGTTGAAAGACCACTTAAACTAGAACAAAATACATATTCAATATACAAAACTCATATACAATAACATTGGTTGTAAATACTGCTCCGTAGGCTTGCATTGGCTACCATGCAAGCCTACTGAGAACTGTGGAAAAACTTCCAAAAACCACGACAATAACTTAAACCCACTAGCAACAGCCGAAGTCCAACGAGAATCACCACCTGTTTAATTCATTCAATCATCGTTAACCTTTGGTTCTGAACCCCAGTTGGATGGGATCCGACGCCTGGTGCTGTACATAGTTTGTATTTTGCCGAGTAAGTCAAGCCCCCCACTTATTTTTGCCAGTCGCCAACGAGTCTCACGCTGTCCTGCAGGGTGAAATACTGAAGTGCCTCATCTGAGCAAGCTTGACCCTTCCCCCGAGTAACCAGAGAAGGAAATTCAATCTAAATTATAGGGATCGCTTTCTGAACCCCTTTTCTGCCCAATTTAGCCTCCCGGTAAGCTACTGTACTGTATGTGAATGCTATACCTTCTATGACGACAATCTCTGCCGGTGACTTCACCAAATTCGTCTTTGCAAACGTAAACGAAAAAATACAAAATATGACTTGTTTGTGAGTGATATACGCTGGCAAAGCATGAACATAAAGATTGCATACTGTAGGTTTGTGTGTGTTAGCGGTATACACAATGTACGCGGTCTGGAAACGCAATACTATATTAGTCGTACTGAAGATCGCAGCTTTGCCAATGGCAGTATTTATTTAAAGGGGTGGCTGCAGATCCGATACTGTAATGATGATGAGGTGCAAACAGCGACGACTTTCCCAACTCTCATGCTTCTTGCAGCACCTGGTGTTTCGCTTTTAAGAAAAACAATATGCATACACTAACGCGTGGTTGGCGTAATTTGGTAGTTGGTAAACCCGGTCTGTTCCCACCCTGGTGCGGTTCCTTTTCACACCCAAACGCATCACGGCAAAAAACATGACATGGCAACTCGTAACCAGGAAGAAGAGTACGCGGTAGCGTAACATACCACCGAATGCGATAATTACGTGGATAATCTCGCAGGCTAAAGTTAAAACACAAACAGATGAGTTCAAAGTCAAAAAAGTCTTTGGTGAGTCAATGGTGTCATCTTTTCACACTACAGACATGCATCCCCATGTCAAAATGTAACGTGTGGCATCAAAATGTGCAAAATCCAGCCAAACATTGAACTTACATGACCTCCGCCATGACGCCTGTATGCTTTGTTTTGTACACAGTGCGTATTTATTGTCATTAAATATGTACTTAAGTAACTTTGTCGCAAAATTCTGACTTGGGGTAACAATAACAAGACAGTTTACTCTTCTAATTTTTTGCTAGAAAAGTATTTTATTGTACAAGAATTACAGCTTTTCTCATAAAAGAATGAATTTTGTCTTTTGTGGTCGTTTTTATAGCGTTTTTTTTTTTCTTAGGAAAGATTAGTTTTCACAACATCGCCAGAAACCGCGGACTATTATCGTAGTCGTTTTTTGTCGCTCGGAATTTTGACGTGAAACCAGTTGCCACCGATACAGTTTCATCAGGGAGACACGAGGAAATTTGAAAACAAACGTCACGTTTCCCAGCAGAAATAATGTCTGAAGCTCAGTTGTCGCCTGCTTTTCAGTTTGTTCCACGCACACGCTAACTGTTAAGGCTACCTGTCGAAGCACGCCACGGAACGGAGCCAGCCCGCATGAACCGCGCCAAGGTGGACACGTTCAAAAGCGACTAAAAGGTGCTAGCGTGAAAACACCCTAAATCGCTTGACATACTATGTGGTAGGACCCTGATGGTGTAATGCCGACGTTTTGCTGATATTTGGCGTGTCATGTGGTAGCGTCCCGTTAAACTCAGCAACATAGCAGCTTTGCAGTAGCAACCATCACTCGTGGCTAGCTTGTCTTTGGAAAACAAAGAAAAACAACAACTCCAATGACAAAACCGGATACTTCTTAAGCCACTTTTGTTCCTTTAGCCGACTCTTCTTGCATTTTGAACGGCGCTAACAATTATGCTAGCTTTACCGAACGCTCAGGACAGAGAAAGTACAATTACGTGCGCCCTTTAGCTATTATAATGATGTACATTTTTGGTTTCTACTTTTGAATCGTACAGAGAGAGGACGTCAAGCTCGGCACGGTACTACTAGCGGCTAACAATGGATGCTAATGTGCCGACTCTTGCCGGCAAAGCAACACTATATTTTCAAAGATGGTGAATGTTGTGAACGCGCAAGAGTGCGTGTTTGAAAGGGTGTCACTATTAGCTTGTTAGCTTAGCATCTGACTCACCACTGGTGTGCGTGTGTGTTCTAATTTAGCGTGACACGACTCATTACTTTGTTTTGGGGACATTAGCTAACTTCCTGGTCGCCTGGCTGACTTCCTGTTAGCGTCTGCCCCAATTGGCCGTTGTGCTTTGGGTTAGACTGCGCATGTTTGAGTGCAATCACAGTTTGCGAACACAACAATCCTGTGCACGAATGCCAACAGCCAAGATTCCCTTCCTGTGGGAAAAAAAAAAAAAAAAGTTGCATTAAAGGGTGACCAGAGCCTTACATGCCCACTAGAGGGTGCGACATTTCTTCGTGTTCGTCGGAAGCTGAGATTTTCACTTCATTAGGTACCACCGAAGGGGATCGAACGCCAGAGCAAGCACATTGTGCAATTAATACCTTCTATAATTAATAACGCCGCACGGTGGCTGAGTGGTTAGCACATTGGCCACACAGTCAGGAGATCTGGAAGACCTGGGTTCAAACTCCGTGCGTGCGTGGGTTTTCTCCGGGTACTCCGGTTTCCTCCCACATTCCAAAAACATGCATGTTAGGTTAATTGGTAACTCTAAATTGTCCATCGGTATGAATGTTTGTTTGTCTATATGTGCCCTGCGATTGACTGGCGACCAGTCCAGGGTGTACCCCGCCTCTCGCCCAAAGTCTGCTGGGATAGGCTCCAGCATCCCCGTGACCCTAATGAGGATAAGCGGCATAGAAAATGAATAAATGAATGAGTTGTAATTAATAACCAACACCTCTCTCACTGGTTCCCACTCGTTAACATTGTGCAGGTGTACCTAATAAAGTGTCCACACGTTATCATTGTGTCACTGTAAATGTCCATCATCATCGTTATTATTATTATTATTATTATTGTTGTGTATAAACCAAATTCACCTCAATAAAAAAAAGCCTGTAGAAGCCAGTGAATGTTTTTTTTGTGTGGAAAATGCAGAAGCACCACCAGGAAACGTTTATAATGTATAAAGTTAAACCTTTATTTGTGTTATTATTATTGTAGGCATACGCTGTACACAGCTGTGATCTCCTTTATATTGTATGGACAAAGATATCATAGTAATGGAAAAGCAGAGGAGATTATTCAAACATGAAAGATTGACAGATGAGACATTACAGGGGGGAGGGGTCAGATTTGGTTCAAAACGGTTTCGCTTTTTTGTCGGATTTCTTGTTTGGAGGAGCGTTAGGGCCACACTGCAATGTTGTGTAAAAACGTCACAATGTAATGAGACTATATTGATATTATTAAGGGAATAAAGCAGTCATATTTAACAAGTGAATGTCAAATTCGGGGAATATCATTAAATAGGACTTGATATTGTTTTTGGCAAAATGATGACTTTTTACTAGTAATATTAGGGCTTTTTTACTCTAAAAAAGGGACATTTGGTTGTTTTTTTTAATTGTCCAAATGACATTTTTTAGTTTTAAAATTATGACTTTACACCTGTAATATGAAGACTTTTCCATTCGAGAATATTTTTGTAAAGTTACACTTTTTAGACAAAATTCCGGATTTTATTTGCCTAAAATGTACTCTACTCGTGCGGCGTTAAGGCTTTCTACGGAAAAAATAAAAATAATGACTTTGTTCTATTTAAAATGTGGTATTTTATGTCGTGGAATTATGGTAAATGTATGTCTTTAACGAATATGTAATATTAAAATGCATTATGACTTCACACTCGTCTGATTGGCATTTTTTCCTATTAAATGTGACTTTTTTTGGTCCAAATTATGTTTAATTCACATTAAATGTATTTGTCATGAAAAATGATCAGCTTTAATGTTTTATCACTTTTTCCTCAACAAAATTACAGCATTAATGTGTTCAAATTCTAGCTAGATACTTTTTTTTCTTGTAAAATTACAAGTTTTGGTCATAAAATTATGATTTTATGCTCATAATATTAGTACTTCCCCCTCCCCAGCAAAAATAAATTAAGTTTTAGCCCTTCAAAATTAGGAATGAATGTAAAATTATGACTTTATCCTGCTTGATTCATTTTAGATTTAATTTAGATAAAATGAGCATCGACTGCAACATCGTTCAAAATATGTAAACTACAGACATATTTTTCTGATAAACTTAAAATGTGTTCTATTTGTGTAATGGAATTATGAATTGATTTTTGGTCCAAAAAGAGGTCAAAATTCTCACTTTATTCTACTAAAATTGCAGTTTTTATTCCTCTAAAATGACAAATTGATCCCAATAAAATGGTGGCTTTATTTTCCAGTCAAATCCTCCATTTTCTAGAATAAATATTCTTTATTCTTAACTTTATTCCTTGTCAGTGTGGTCCTAATACCCCCTTTTTATTCTTAAGTGGATTTTGGCACCTTCTCTGATTTACTAAGGAAGACGTTAGCTGTGTTCATTTATTCATCGCAACTAAAAAATACCAACTCGGCGGGTAAATGCGTTAAATAAAAAAAACCAAATACAAAACAGGCGAGATCTCTTCGCCGTCGCCATCTAGGGGTTACATTCAGTCAGTCGGTTTCTTGCCTACGACGTATTTGCCGCCGAACAACTAAGTCAATGCACAACGTTTTACACCATAGAGATGTAACGGTACTGGAACTAAATGCGTTTATTTCTCTTGAAAGTCGTGCATGCTTGCCAGTGAAGGGAAATGGAAGGTGAGCCTTAAAGTCTGAGGAGCGCTGTAACAAAACCACACACTGTACGCTGCAGAATCTTGGCTTGGGTGAACAGAAAGAAGAACCCTTAGCAACACGGACCAATAGTATATTGACAAGCGTGGCGTATACATACTGCTGGAGGCGGGAAAATGCACCTAATGCGGTCTATTTTTGGAAGCGCGGCAGCGAGGACGGAGGTGCCGGCGACGTTTCGTGGACGTAGGGACGGCGGGGCTAAGACATGTCCATCTCCCTCTCGATGCCCACGTATTTGAGGGCGTCGGCTTGGCTGTATCTGCAGGGAGGAAGCCGAGAATTAGAATGCAGGAATACCTCAGAAAAAAAAAAACACATGCTCCCACCCATTTCAAGATGTTTTTCTTTGGGGTTTTTGGAGAAGTTTCACATTTTAATAGCCAAGAAAACTAAATTAGGACTGACTGTAAATGGGATTTGTGGCGCCCCCTATGGGTTGTGGTGAAAATTGACTAGTAAGGATGTTTTGCTTGACGGCAGCCATGTTTTTCAACCAACCTGTCTCAAATTGTGCCTGTCAGTGCCCTAAAGGTGTGCGCCAAATGTCATGGTGATTCGGCGAAAACCACTTTCACAACAGCGCCACCATGTGGTGCATTTGTCCGGAAAATAATAGCACACTGTGCACGCTTTCCTATTGTGTGCAGCTGTCCTCATCTTCCCACAAAGATGCACTTTTCGGTAAGAAATGTGGCTATTGAAAAATAATTTGCATACCATGTGCAAATGATGTAAAATGCTGAAGGAAAAAAAACACTTAAAAACACTTTAATCACGTTTAACGCTACGAATACACCTAATTATTGATTTCCATCCATCCATCCATTTTCTTCCGCTTATCCGAGGTCGGGTCACGGGGGCAGCAACCTAAGCAGGGAAGCCCAGAGGTCCCTCTTTACACTCACCCGCGCATTGAAACAGCTACTACGTGGTCGCTGCAGGCAAGGACCCGCCCCTTTTGCCATTTTACTCGCTAGCTTGAGCCATCCGGTAAATGCAATGCCAAAACGCAAAGACAACAGAGAAAAGGCAAAGACAAAATGGACTAAATTTTCCTTTTCATTTTGGCACTCCTGTGACTCCATACTCTGTGTGCCACGGAAACTGTACGCTGCCGGGTTGTGACTGCCTTCGGGCGGGGCGGACTTGTCAACAGCACCCGCTGCTGCTCAGTGGGAATACAAAAGTGTGAATGTTGCAAAATCTAGCGAACAAACGGCCAAGTCGGCAACGCCGCTACCTGCCAGGTCACTAGAGGGCAGTGTCACTTTGCAAAGAACATCAGAACAACAGCTTTCCGGCGTTTATTTTAGAAAGTACCAGCAGAGCCATAAAAGAAACTGCAGTCAAGTGGCTGTGCTGTGTATACAACGCCAAGGCGTACAAACACCAGGACTACGGTTAGAGCTTTTGCCGTTTCTGTGTGAAAAGACTTCAATATTGCAGCTTTTGTGGTTGCAGAAGCGGTCCGCTTAAAGAGCACAAACAGGCTGCCATTGTTGTTTGGTTGTAAAGCGTTCTAACGCATATGTTTATGAAACGATAACAAAAAGACCCCAACAGTGAAAAATCATTCAGCATTTTACTGCTCTCTGACTCCCCCTGCTGGTCCCAGCTGGTTACATTACTACAACTTTTAAGCCTGATGCCTCACCTGTAGTCGAAGAAGAGCTCCTCCCCCTGCAAGATGGCCCGCTTGGCGAAGATTCCGATGCGGTGGTCTCCGTTCACCATCACCACTGTGGCGGCGGCGGGAAAAACGCAACGTCAAACCTCCATCTTAAAACTCGCGGCGCGCTAACCTACCTTTGGCGTAGCAGTTGGGATTGACCGAGTGGTTGGCGAAGCGGATTTTGTTGCCCTTCCTCGTGGCGTCCACCACAAAGTCTGCAGGGAGGAAAGCGGCAAATGACTTAACGCGGCGGACTGTACAGCGAGTCTGAAGGTGCACGCGCGGCGACTACTTGCCGTTGTTCAGGTTGAACAGGAAGCTGGACATGTATTTGTCGTAGATTCGGCCTCGCCGGTCCGCCTCGTCCTGGGAGATGAGCTGAAAGCAAATTCACCAAACAGTCGTTTTCTTTTCCCCAAATCCAGTGTAACCATGCATTCCAGCCTCCTGGGAAGACAAAGCTAGTATTTGTTTAGTTTGTTTCCATAGCAGGGGTGGCGCCACACACTCGAGATGAGGCGAGATTTTAACATTACTTTTAAAAAGCGTACAATGAAAAAAAAAAAAGACAATATATCGCAGTCTAGTCTACCTTACACTCTGTACAACCGGGCCATGGTGCTGGACGCAATGCACACAGTGAATCCCCCTCCTGCCTGTTTGGAGGCGAAAGCCACATGGCAACATATTGAGTGATTATTTAATAAATTCATTCATTCATTATTGTCCCAGGCCTATTGCCCACGGGAAACCTTCAAATCACGTTCTAATCTCGCGAGATCTCGATACACTCGTATTGTACAGTGATTCTGTATATTATACGGAAAATATTTGCTTCTAACACTGTCCAAAGCTGATACTTCAAGATACCAAGTGTGCCAAGCTGGTACCTTCCGAGTGGCGTAAACCGATGCTTTTGAGGATCAGTGGCAAACGTAAGCCTTAGCTCAGGACGCTAGAGTAATATCCTCCATTCTCCACTTTGGTGCCCTCAGTCTCCTCTTGGGTAAAATGAGTACGACCGGCACATGCAGCAAATACAGTTTTCTATTGTGTAGTGCTTTTCCATTGGTACTACAAGGTACCAAGTGTGGCTAGCCAGGAAGACAGGGGTGATGTAAACCACTGCCGTTGTTTGAGCTGAAAAGGACAAAAAAAAAAAACCTACTGATGTTAGCATTAGCTCTGTCACTTTGTGGTGCCCTCAGCCTCCTCTTGGATAAAATGTGTCTGGTAAATAAAAAAGCGGGGCCAATTTCACTTCACGTGGTTGCAAAAGTCTGGCTACACTGATTTAGGCATATAAACTCTTATTCGCGTGGCGTTCCGCTGCTGGTTTCCTAGGTAAAAAAAAGGGCATTTACCTCTCCGCAATACTCAGAGATGAACTCGTTCTTCTGCACGGGCTCTTTGATGAAGGTGCCCCATCCAGCGACGTCCGAGGGCGCCAACAGGAGGTGCTGAGAGATGTGAGGTGCAAATGACGGGCGGTACAAAAGGTTCATTCACACTAAACACCTCAAAGGCTTCATTCAGGGACTCCTGTAAAGGAAGAGGTTTTTTGAGTACCTTTTTGAGGCCTCTCTGGATGCTGCAGTTCTTGCATGACACCACTTTGCTGTCCCAGTGGTCGGCCGCACCACAGGTCATGCACAGATCCGGGTCGCACTCCCTGACGGCCAAGTAGCAAGGACACTGCTTGGTGTTACACTGCGTCTTACACCTGCAGCCCGGGAAACGGTTCTGGCCTGGGAAAAAAAACATTTTGGGTCTTTAAGAAAAACCCCAGCCGCTTGAGTGTTATGCAGAAGTGATGTTTAGGGATGTTCTAACAGTAACATGTGTCCCTAGTGACTGAACTGCGGCCCGAGGGCCATTTGCGGCCACCTGGCTGTTTTTAAATTGGCACTCTGCACATTCTATGAATACAATTAAGAAGGAAGAAGAAAACTAAAAAAACAAAAAAGGCTAAAAACAGCAGTTTTACAACAATTAAGTCATAATATTAAGAGAAAAAAGTTATAAGCATACGAAAACATGCTTTTAAAGGCATGAAGTTGAAATATCTAATTAATTAAAGTTTTTTATTTTTAAAGTCGTAATCATATCAGAAACAATCTAAACAAGAGAATAAAGTTTAAACATTTGGAAAATTAGCTTGGGAAAATTCCAAGTTAAAATCATATGTTGATTTAATATATATACATATATATATACACATACATACACAGATATACATACATACATATACATATATATATGTGCATATATAAATATATATATATATATATTTATATATATAGTAGAAATATTTGTAAAATTACAGCAAAATGGAAAAACAAGCAATAAAGTGATGTTAGGTGAAAGATTGAAAGTAGTTTATTAAAATATACACAATGTCTTAAGAGTATATGGGCTGATTTACAAAATGCAAACTATCCAAATGACCCCCCGCGTTCTTAAAATGTTGAATATGTAAAGTTTGGCCTCCCCTTCCGTTGAGTCTGTTACTATCTGCTACGGGTCTGCCTGGCCCGTTACTGTGCTGTTGCTGTTGTCTGATGTATGCCGTTGCTGTTCTGGTATGGGATGTGCGCTGTTGCGCCAGTCAATGAAGATGAATTTCCCGGTGGGGACCAATAAATCTAATCCAACCCAATGTAAACCTAATCTGTCATCTCCGCTTTTAAAAGAAAAGGCACTCTATAACGTCACGCAGGAAAAGTCTTCTTCCGCAAGGCGCATCGGACTCACCCCTAGCTAAACGACCCACCAAAAGGCTTCGCTACACATCTTAAAACAAAGCTTCGCCGACGACCCGGAAGTCAGTTACGGATGTGGACGCTGCATGTTGGAGTGTTAAAAACGACTGAACTGTTATACGGAACGTGAAGGAGGACAGTGAGCGTTAGGATGACCTCTGCTGGCAGATATGCTGCATTGCACTTTTCCAGAGAAACAAAACACCCTGTGGGCCGATGAACAGAAGAGGCGGCAGGAATAAACCCAATGTCTGGCCAACAGCCTCCGCCCTGGAGGGGTGGGGGGCGGTCTGCAGCAAGAGGCTCCCACTTGGAGCAGCCTTTAAACGTTCCATCTGCATCCATTGTTTATCCCGAGCTGTCGGGATCTTGCTGATGTTGGACGCGATGTAGTAAATCAGGCACATAGCTCCGCCACGTCCCTTTGATCGCCTTCCAAGGCTGCGGAGCGCACACATTTGCTACTTCCCGTTTGGCTCCGGCTCCCCTCGGCTACGGGAAAAAGGCGTTTGGGAAGGAGGGGAGGGCGACTGAATGGCAACATCTGCACGCAAAACGCTTTATTCCGCTTGCTGTTTTACACGGAGATACCGTAACAAAGCATGCGTGCATCGCTCTGTGTTGCTGCAGTGATAATGTCTTATTATAAATGCAGCTGTGTGTGTGTGTGTGTGTGTGCGCGTGCTCAGAGGACGCTGTCTCCTCTAATGTTGCAGAGAGCTGCTTTTAAGAGACACAACAAGGACAAAAATATTTGGACGCAAGGCAAAAATGTGTCGGTGTCTGGAGTTTTTTGTTTTTTTTTGGTCCATTTCTTCCCCACCAAACTCATCCACGCACGCCTAAAAGAACCTTGATTTCTGCACTGTGGCCCGTCGCCCAAACTGTTCCCACAAACTCGCAAATACTCACACTCGTGTTCGCACTGGCAGAACTTCTCGCAGAAATTCTGCGTTATCACACACGGGCAGGTGCTGTCGCACGGGTGGTCCGGGTGATCACACGGCTGGTAGTTGTACACCTGATTGGACGCGTTATCTGGAACGTTATAAAAATAGACGTGCTGTGATGTGTCATTGCCTTAAAAGAACAAAAAAACTTAACAAAAACACAAAAAGCGTACCTTTTTTTAGCTGAATCTTTGCCCATAACCTGCAAACAAAAGGTTCCTTTTAACACGCAGTGTGAAATAGCAGATGGGAATGGCCACATCCTATTGAGATAAGGTTTTATGTTCCCTATGGCATTGTGATTCCGGCAATATTTCCAAAAGAACTTATGTTTAAAATGGTGCTGATCTGGATAATTGTGCTGTTAGTAATGTCTGAGTGGCTCCTGATGAATCAAAAAAAGACTAGAAACTCTTTAGCAGGTGCCCGGCGGGCTGCTTAACTTCTCTTTACGCTTAAAAATATTTTAAAACTACTGGTTTTAGAACACACCAATTTATCTGTAGGAAAAAGTGATATTTTTAAGTGTTAACATGGTCTCTCTTCCATTTTAATTGTAGAACACATTACTTCACGCAGTACAGTACTTTTCAGTTGATGCTCACAAGGGTATAATACAGACAGAGGAGGTAGTAAGTACTCCAAAAAACTTGGGATCCCTGGAGAAATTAGGCACACCAACTATCAAGGCTTTATCCACCTCCATTTCTGCAGGACAGCTTTAAATGTCCTGCAGAAAGTGTTATTGGTCGGTGTTATTACTTTATGCTCTTTGTTGTTTGTCCTGCACTGTCTTGTCTGTGTTTGCACTGTGTTGTTTCTGCACTGTCTGGACTAGGCTGCACACAATGCACTTTATGTTCTACGTTAGTCCTTAGTTCTCTGTCGTGTTGTATGTGAATATATGTTGTTTTATGTAGCACCAGGGTTCTGGAGGAACGTTGTTTCATTTCACTATGTACCGCATCAGCTTATATGGTTGAAATGACAAAAGCTTCATGACTTGATTTGACTTGAAATTGTTGACCCATTTTGTGGTACATAAAAAGGCCTTTTTGTATAATTCTGTAATATATTGAGTTAAAATTCAGTTCTGGGTACCCATAACGTTTTTTTTTTTATACCATTTGGCACTTCACCACTTACCTTTGAAACATAATATATAATTGATAAAATATTAAATATATACAGTATATAAATACACATAGACCAGCAATGTTGTTTGGTTTACAGACAGTGCTGCTGAGGAAAAGACAGGAAGTAGCAGAGATGAAAAGGTTGAGGTTTGCTTTGGGTGTGACCAGGATGGACAGGATCAGGAGTGAGTACATCAGAAGGACAGCACATAAGAAGGACAATAACACATTAGTGATAAGTAGGGCTGTAAAATGATAAAAATTTTATATCAGATTAATCAGTCAGCTGGCATAGGCTCCAGCAGGCGTGCTTGTTCTAGTGTGCATGTGTTAATTACGCTACATAATGTAACATAATTAATGGCATAAATTTGTAGGTAATTAAATCTTATTTAACCTACTAATTACCTAGTATTTAAAGTAGGTAATCCAAACTAGGATGTGGATTTGCTTTTCAAATCTTTAATGCACAAAAATGACCGAAGTGGACACCCCTGCTCTAAAGTACCACAGCGCCCCCCCCCCCGATTTCTTCTAAAAAAAAAAACCTTCCCACCTCAAGTAATTTTGATTTATAGCTTGCTGCATTGGCGCACAAAACGAGAGCATCAGCTTGCCTGTGTTTCCTCTTCTTCTTTTGCGGAGAGATGCCCCCGTCCTCCAGCGGGACGCGATGAATGAGAACCTCCTTCGCCGCAAACTCGTACACCTGGGAAACATCATACACACAAGAGATGTACGGGTGGGACAAAGCAACATCCAGCAAGTTCATTGCTTAAGTAGAGAAAGCTCGCTTAGCAATGGAAGCTCTTTAAAAGGTGGGATTTCTAAGCTGAGTGGCGTCACAACACATTCCTTACCACCCTGACCAGTCGGCATGGCAACCATTTGTACACCCACAAGAACGTCTCATGTACTTTAAAGTCCGTCCTACGCTAACTATGCACAATTTATGTCATACAGACACACTATACTGTACGGGTTGTGTGCAACACTACATTCCAGCTGGGTTTCCCTTCAGGCCTATAGGTGGCAGTAACGTGCATTACAAACAAGTATACATTTTTGTTTGGCACCGCAGCGCCGTATGTTGCATGTGGTGGAACGCTGCCCCAACGTGGCCCCGATGCAAGCGGACTCAAGTAAATGCCGACAGGTGGAGTTTAAGAGTATAAAAGTCAAAATATTAGGAGGAGTTTCGAGAATGATGCAGAACGGTTGCACAAAGCACTGTAATAAACACTGTTAAACACCTCTCTCCTATCAGAGGGGAGCATTATCACAGTAGAGCCTTCACCTCCTTGCAGTTCTTGGTGCCGATGAGGCGAGCGATGGAGCAGAAGTTGTTGAAGTAGGTGCCGTGCAGCACCCTGAAGAGCGACTCCTCTGCGCCGCTCCACTCCACCACACAGCACGCCGCCTGTTGCGGCTGCTGCTGCGGATGGTGAGTCTGCTGCTGTTGATGCTGCTCACCTTCATCCTCTACTGGACGCAGCTTGGTAGGGGTCTGACTACGCGAATTGCCCTCTGTAAGACACAAACATTAAACACTTTTATACACTAGCCACTTTTTAACACTATTATAGAGACACTAAGTTTAAAGCATCCACACAATGTGGTTAATTTTTATTTTCTCCCTATTTTGTGTTAAAAATGACAAAACATTTTTTCAAACTTGTAAACAACGTTATACTTTTGAGTTTAGTGATTTGCGCTCCATGAAGTCTGCCTAGCAACAAGCATCCACACAATTTTGGCCCTGCTAAAATTTGTGTTTTTTTCCCTTTACGTTTTAAATATTGAAAAACTATTCTAAAAGCCATATTTACTTTTAATTAGACAACAATAACAATTTTTTTCAAAAAACATCCTACAGGAAAGTAAAGACTGGAAGACAAAATGCACTTGCTAAAATGTGGGTTGTAATTAATAATGTATCTATCCATCTTTTGTATTCTTTTCCCCTTATAGTTTGCATTGAAAAGGGCAATTATGATTTCCCTCAATGAAATCTGCCTAGCAACAAGCATCCATACAACCGACCCACTTTACTACATCTGCAAAAAATGTGTTTTGCATTTTTTCAATTTTGCAAAAAAACAAAAACAAGTCATATTTACTTATAACTTTTTAAAAAATGGCCTAAGTTATGATTGCGCTCCACAAGGTCTGCCCAGCAACAATCAGCCACATATTATATGAAACATCAAATCACTAATTTTCCTCTTGTTTTTTTGTGGCCTATTAGGCAGTTGTGCTTGTGCTCCATGAAGTCTGCCTAGCAACAAGAATTCACAAAATTCTGTAAAAGACAATACAATCAGTCTTCCTGTGTTGGCTAGATTAGCTTTCCATTGGGCATCAATCACACTTTTATGTTTCTGATGGTGTATAGTGTGTAAATGTGTATGAGGGAGCGCCACCAATCCTGCCTAGCAACAAGAGTCCACACAAATGTGTGTTACTGCGCCGGCTAAAACTCAAGTTCAGTTGTGCAATAATGAATGACGAGGCTTTTACGCAGTGTATTTGTGCAGGTAGCACGTCAATTACAGCAAAGGCCACTATTAGCATGAAACATAAGCAAAATGCCACAGAAATGCGGCAAGGCACGTGCTGCTGCTGTTTTTGTGTGCACCGTTACACACACACACACACAGTCACGACCATTAGCTTTGTTTTGGAAACTCAACACTGACGTTCACACGCTTGCAGCTCGAGGCAAGCCGGCCCAATGTTGCCTGGCAACAGGCTGAATGCAGCATTGCTTCGTCGCAGACTATCCTTATGAATTTGCTTTACAGTCTGTTTCTTTTTGCACCTTCCCTTCCGTCACACACACTTTTACCCCGAACGTGCGAGAGCGTCTGCTGAGGAGCGTGTGACTTTGCAAAACAAGAGACCTCCAGTGAGACGCTGATGAAGGAGTAAAGGAGATGACTTATTCCCCTCCTGCAGATGAACATGTCAATAGAAATAAAAGACCAAGACGAGTGGAAGGAACAAAATGTTGGGGCTGAGGCACTTAGGCTCTGTTTTGCTTGGACAGAACCCGGACAAATCTGACTTGAAGGCCGTCATCTCCTGCCAAACGTCTCTCTTCCGAGAAGGCCTCAGCCAGCCAAGAAGGGGATGGAGAGGGGGGCGGATTTTAGGGAGGTTATGGTAAATGATGCTCCTTTCAGTCTCACTCTGACTCACAGAGCTATTAAAGGTCTGCCCTGGAAAGCGTCCTTGCAAGACTGGAATCAGAACTACTTAACTCAATTGTTGCGGGGGACGCACTTTCACTAAACTGAAGAGTGAGAGCTGGACGTCTTCCTTCAATTTTGTTTCACCGCAAAGCTCTGCCAAACTTTAAAACTAAAACTTCACCAAATGGTATCCATGAATAAAGTCACACGGTCATATATTCAAACAGAAGCACCATTAAGGACATACTGCCCTCATGTGGGTCAAAGATCCTCTATATGACAGGAGCACTGTGCTTTTTTTAAATTACCTGGTGTTAAAAAAGACAATGTAAAAGACCCTCTAAATTACAGGAGCACTATGCTGTTTTTAAGGACCTGGTGTTAAGAAAAAGACTAGTCAAAGATTGTCTATTTGACAGGAGCGCTACTACCAAAAAAAGCTTGTCAAAGATTGTCTATACAGCACAAGCACTTGTTTTTAAAGACCTGAAAGACTCTCTATAAGACAGCACCATCTTGCTGTTTTTAAGGACCCCCCCAAAAAAAGTTAGTCTAAGATCTTCAAAATGACAGGAGCGCTCTGCTCAAAGATCCTCTACATGAGGTAAGGATTCAGTTGTTTTTTTTAGGTCTTCCTGCAAAAGATGTTAATCAATAATCCTTTATAAAAAAGCTGTTTTAAGGGACCTCCTGCAAAACAAAGACAAATTTCTTCTAAATGATACGAGAGCTCTGCTCAAAGATCCTCTATATGAGGACTGCTGTTTTAAGGACATCCTGCAAAACAATGCAAGTCAAAGACCGTATATATGACAAGAGCACTCTGTTGTTTTTAAGGACCTGCTGTAAAAAAACACTGTTCAAAGATTCTCTTCTATATGACAGAACCAAACAGCTATTTTTAAGGGGCTAAAAAGTCAAAGATCCTCTATATAACCTCTATACGAGCGTTCTGCGATTTTTAAGGACGTGTCAAAAAACGCAAGCCAAAAATCTTTTATGTAATGTTTTTAAGGTCCTCCTGCAAAAAAAAAATCTAGTCAAAGATCCTTTATAAAGATAGCACCATTATGTTGTTTTTAAGGACCACCTGCAAAAAATTTTAAAAAAAATTAAATGACAGGAGCGCTGTGCTCAAAGATCCTCTGTATGACATGGGAACTGCCGTTTTTTAGAACATCCTGCCAAAAAAATTGCAAAAAGCCAAAGATCAGGAGGACTCTGTTCAAAGATCTTTTAAATAATCAAAGATCCGCCAGAGGCAAAGATCCTCCGTATGTCGGAAGCAGTGGGCTGTTTTTACGGGCCTGCAAAGTCAAAGGAACGCGGTGCTGTTTCGAAGAACCTACTTTCAAAAGGTGAGTCTTAGATAGTCTATACAAGTGCTGTGCTGTTTTTAAGGACCTACTCCAAAAATGCTAAGCAAAGATCCTCTATATCACAAAAGCGCTCTGCTGTTTTTCCGGGACTAACTGCCCAAGTACTGCAACAATTTTAGTCACAAGTTTAGAATGGAACTCTCGGGCTGGACTTGGCCCGCAAGCCACCAGTTAAAGAGCAATCAGTTCTCTTGGGAGACGTTACCTGAGGAGGACGTGGTCTCACGGTCGCTTTCTCCATCTTTGCTCTCCTCGGCGGAACCCGATGGTCCGGGGCAGCTAGAGCTGGCGGGACGGTGCTGGTGCTGTTGCTGCTGCTGCTGCTGCTGCTGCCTGCGCCTTTTCCGGAACCTCTGAGAGCGCAGCATGTTTTGATCCACAAACTCTTTAGCCCCTTTCTTCACCAGGGGGCAGCAGAGAGCAAGAAGCGGAAGAGGAGATAGCTTTGAGTTTAGCGATAGCGCCGAATGTTAACCAACGAAGGAAACTATACCTGCAACAGGAAGCAGTCCATGCCGCACGGTTCCGTCTCCATTCGGATCTCTTTACTCCTCCTTTTGTACACGTTGGGTGTTGCGTGGAAAGCTTTAAAAGGAAAAAGCTGGTGTTTTTAGTGGTGTTAGTGTTACTAAGTATGAATGCATG
Source organism: Oostethus manadensis (assembly GCA_024372805.1). NCBI lineage: Eukaryota > Metazoa > Chordata > Actinopteri > Syngnathiformes > Syngnathidae > Oostethus > Oostethus manadensis. Next base: position 1,108,152 of record QODF01000227.1, read on the forward strand.
AGTATTTTTAAGATGCAATTTGAATTAAAAACACCCTCACAGGCTGTCAAGTGCAAAACATAGCAGCTTGAGCCACTCAGAAAGCAGAAGAAGCCATTCCCGGAAAAGGCCCAATTAAAAACTATGGCAAATAAACTGAGATTAGGTAGAATAGGCCACTTGTATATAAATTGCCTCCATCTAACCCCAACTTCTGCATACTCTTCTCTCGCACTACCCTCATGTCCTCTTTCGCTACATCCATAAGTCTTTCTCTAGGCCTCCTGCCTGGCAGTTCGAAACTCAGCATCCTTCTACCAATATATTCACTATCTCTCCTCTGGACATGTCTGAACCATCTCAGTCTGGCCTCTCTGACTTTATGTCCGAAACCTCTAACATGTGCTGTCCCTCTGATGCACTCATTCCTGATCCTGTCCATCCCGGTCACACCCAAAGAGAACCTCAGCATTATCTCTGCTACAAGAAAGATGGTTTTAATTACCTTATATGGAGTTTGCGTGAGATTATCTGCCGTTAGCATACAGACATGAAGATTTTTTTTGATTTTGTGGTGGGGTAGAATGTTTCTGTTGTGACTTAAACATCAAAAACACACACACAATATATTTTATCCAGATTTGCGCCAACATTTAACAGTTAACATGTAACAGACGACAATTTGGCACTTACGGTGCAGGAAGCAGTCGTACTTGAAGCATCGTCTGCAGAAGAGCGTGTGGAAGGAGTGAAGTGACTGCTCCCTCTGCACGGACTTAGCGAAGGGTCCGTCCAGGCTGGGGGTGCAGAGAGGGGGCAGCTTGACCGGGCTGGGGGGCTCCAGGAGGTCTTTGTACCTATAAAAGTTCTTACCAGGTCAGCACTGTAATACAGTAAGCACTTTTTATTTTTCTCTCTTACTTTCCCTTCAGTTCCTCCGTGGTGCCTTTGTACGGGAACATGGAGGCGATGGCTGTGAAGATCTTGTCGCTGGGGATCTTCTTGCTGCTGGACGGGTCCCGTACTTCTTGGGAAAAGACACACATTGGGTCAGGTTCTGGTACATCGCATCTAAGCGGGTTTTGTAAACATGTGGTGAGGTTTGAATGTAAAACAAAGGCCTGTTAGCCGTGTCTTTGCTTCTAATAAGAATTGATTCACGATTTCACTATCACATAGCCTGAAAAAGTCACTTTCTCACATACTACAGAAGGCTGCACTTACTTTTACACTTTTAACATGCTGCACTACGAACTATTATCCGGCTGCCCCTATTGACACTTGTTATTTAATTTTTATATATTTTTTGTATGCCATTTTAAATTGGATTTTAATTCAAATTGGATTTTGCATTTGTTTGTTTTATTTTGGCCTTATTTGTACACTTTTAGTATAATATGGATTACTGAATAGTGTAAAAAGTATATATGAATAAGTATATTATATAGACCATTTAAAGTATACCATATTATAAACGGTATTTATACTACAAATTCTGTTTATTGTGTATTTAAATTCATAGTGTTGTGCCAAACGTGGACATTCTTTATATATATATATATATATATATAACATATATAACATTTATCATATATTTAAATTACCAATTTAAAAAATATATATTGTATGCACATTTTTTCAAAATTATGTATTTTATGCTGAAAAGTATGCTATAAACAATATGTTTACGGTATATACATTTATAGTACTATAAATTTAGTTTATAATATCTTCGCAATTTGTATTGTTGCACACAAATCCGGACATTGTTTTGAAAATTATGTATTTTTTGGTGTTTGTTATTTTTAATTATGAACCGTATATTGTAATAATAAAATAAGAAATAGGTGACGCAAAACTGTAATATGACATATGATATTACCGCCATCTAGAGGATAGGAGGCTCCATACCGCAGTGGTATGGTGTTACGGACTGAAGGGTTAATATATTCTAGTTCTGCATTGTCTTCAAAAATATAAAAGATAAGCGCTACGTCAGGGAGCAAAAGTTCCTGCAGGTTCACAAATAAACAACACCAGTGGCAGAGTGACCTGTCGTGGTGATAAGGCGACAGAGACAAACAGTGGCGGCCTTGTTGGCGCGTGCACACACACGCACACGCGCGCACACACGCACACGCACGCACACACACACACACACACAGAACAAAGTCTGAATGAAAAACATTCACCCTCAACAATGTTCCTCCTCTTCCTCCTGATGAACGGCGCTTTGGTCTCCTCTGAAGCTTCTGCCGAGCTGCGCCTCATGACTCGTTCGTCCTCTTTCTTTGTCGCTGCCTCGGCCGCCACTTCCTCGTCGTCGTCCTCCTCCTCCTCCTCGTGGTCAGAGTACTTGCTCAGGGCGTCCACCAGCTCCTTAAAGATCTCGTCGCTAATGAACCCTCCTTCTGGAACGTGACATTTGTGTGGAAGCACGGTGGGAGTAAAGGAGACACACATTGTTCACTTAAGCTTGAAAACGCACCTCTGACGCCATGGACGCCGTCATAGTTGTCAATCAGCTCCTCCAGGAAGGCCTCATCCTGCTCCAGCACCTCGTCACCCATGTAAGGAATGTTGTGCAGGAACGTCTCATCTTCCACCTAACACGAATAAAAGGCCCCACGGCAATGATTACAATAACACAACTAACAAAAAAAGGCTTACTTCTGTGAGACGGCATCAAGTGAGGCAGTATTAAGTGTGCACAGTTCACTATCTCAATGCAGAAGCGCCCTCAAAAAACGTGGCTTTTGCAAAAAATAACCAGAATGCACCACCATGTATCCCACTGGACATCTTTAGCATCTTATCATCCATTTCAGTGCTACAAAAATAATTGAAAGCACAGTCAAGCGTAGTGGGTAAGTTAGTGAATGAAAGTGAATCAACCTTTCACAACAAAAGTGTTGCCTCATGTCTACAAAACCGCCCAATTTTTGATCCAGCTTTTGTATTGGACCTCATTTAGATGCTATGGCCCCTGCGAGAAGCTGTGTTTTTTTTTAATTTACCATGAAGTTGTGCTGCAGAGGTGACCAGGAGTACATGAAGGGGATTCCCGCCACCGTGGACAAAGGCTTCGTGGCGACGGCTTGAACCTTGAACCCCGGGAAGCCGGACTCCACTGAGCACATCTGGAAAGATGGCCAATAAAAAGTATAGACAGAGAATGTCCATTTCTGCTCATATACAGTAGAGGATCTCTGTTTTTGGAGTACTGAGAAACAGAATCATTTTTGACTAGCGTATTTACAGTACTATAAACCGGCAGAGCGCTCCTGTCACATAGAGGATCTTTGGCTAGTGTTGTTGCCGCACTTAAAAACTTCAGTGTTTTTGCTGTATTTAAAAACAGCAGAGCACTCCTGTCATGTAGAAGGATCTTTGACTAGCGTTTTTACAGTACTTCACAACAGAGCGGTCCTGTCAGAGAAGATCTTTGACAACTGTTTTTATAGTACTTAAAAAACAGTAGAGCACTCCTGTCATATACAGGATCTTTGACTATTTTTTACAGTACTTGACAACAACAGAGCGCTCCTGTCAAATAGGGAGGATCTTCGCGAGTGTTTTTAGAGTGCTTAAAAACAGTAGACAATCCTGTCATATAGAGGATCTTAGACATGCAATGTGTGTCTTCTCTTAGGGTACCTTCTTAGTAGCCACAGGTCCACTGAAGGCAGACAAGGGGACAGACTGGACCCTGAGTTTGGACCATTCTTCATTCAGGATGTTGGTCTGCTCCTCAATCTTTTGCCGGTTGGACATGAAGACAGCCTGGAAACAAAATTACACACGTCCAATACAAGGACAGTATTTTGAAACACATTCGTGTCCTGACCCCACCTTGACCTCCTCGGCTTTCTTAAGGCGCTTTAGCTGGCGAAGGCGCATGTACTCCGACCGGACCCGCCGACGCCACTCCAGGAGACCGTGGGAGGGACCGACGTAACAGGGAGGCGGAGGCTTCTGGGCGATGGCGCCGAGTGACGCTTCGGCGGTTACCTCCATGGCTCTTTATTTGACCGAAAAATGACAAGAGGCCGTGATGAATTATTCAAAAATCAAATACAAAAGGGAGTCATTCATGACTGAACACTTGAGGTCTCGTTACACGTGTACGGTCACTGGTCACAATATTAGGTCATCAGAAAAAATCATTTAAAAATATGATTATTGCTGTGGTGATCATTTGCAGTGATAGTACCAGAGAAAAGCAAAAATGTGGTCATTTGGGCGTGTAATAGCTAGACCATGTGAGTGAACCGGTGTAGCAATGGTTACAAATAAAAAATGTATAAAAATGAATATAAAATATAATGAATACTAAAGAAAATAGAAAAAAACGACTTCTTGGGACTAAAAAATATCCAAGTTTTTTAATGAGTTCAAACATTATAAATTGAAGATTTAATTTGTATATTATAAAATGATTACAATTTTCTTGGATGTCAGATTAGTATATGCGCTGTATTCTCTCACCTTTATATGCTCAATAACATACAAATAAATTAACACTGACACATAAGCACGTTTTATATTATTGTATCTACTATATCACTGAAAATACATTTTATCCATTTTGGGGGCATTTTTTATTGTCTGTCCCACGCAGACCAACATGAACGTCTACGATTACATACCGCAAACTTCCCCATTTAGAACTCTCGGGGAAACAGCGCCCCCCAGTGTTGGCAAAACAAAAGTGCCTTGGGAGGAGGGTTAAAATAAGCCTCCGTGGACGTTTAAATGTCCTCAAACTCCCTTCATCGTCGTCTGTCCTGTGCCAAACAGTGCACCGCGAGGATGACTCACTGCGTGCACACGTGTAACACACAAGCACCAAACGTGGTACGTTCACGGCGGTCGCGAGTGGGCGTGCCTCGTCAGCAAGTAAAAGCGGTGGAAAAGTGCGTAGTGCTGCTTTCACGTGAAGTTGCATGCGTGTGTGCGAGGAAAAACGAGAAAAGGCGTGCAAAATCAAAGTGCGCGACGTCCCCATCCGCGTCACTTTTGTTTTGTGTTTTGAAACGACACGTTCACCGCCACCGCGCTCATGAAATACCTTTAAATCCACGCGTGGAGCCAACCTCCTCCTCCGCTACTGAGCCACTAGCGTCGTCTGAGCACAGAAGACCCCGTGGATCGCGCGCAGGTCCTCGGCTACGGCTGTGACGCAGACACGGTGTCCGCGTGACGGCCGCCGGATCTCGGCGCAATCCCTCGGTTTCCCGTGGCCATGCTGCCTCGCTGCCGCGGGCTAAGCTGGTCGTCGCGGGGGCGTCCACGGAGCTGCGCACTTGGCCGCGCACGTCCTTAGCAGCGCTAGCAGCAGCAAGTGACGTATTAGCCGCGCAAGGGGGAGGAGGGTTTGTGGCCAAATGGTGCACGCTGGGGAACGGACAAAGTGGCGTGCGTGGCGTGCGTGGCGTGGGCTAGCACCCTCTCTATTCAGCACTGCAAACCGCGCACGCAGGCACACACGCGCACGCACCTGGCTGGCGCAAGTGTTTGGCACGCGCGTGACGTAGACTGGGGCTCGTCAGGAGGACAACATGACGACACCTCAAAGACCTAAACCGGGTTGACGGCTTTGAAGAAGACAATTAAAGTCAACTTCTATGCACTATTGATTATCCATAATCGATGGGAAAAGAAAGTTGAGTGACGCCCGACTGCTTCCTGGCTTGTCTTGTCTTGGGTCAACACTTCTCTTGTCATTCTCCGGCCGTCCTCTAGGGGGCGAGAGACGCCATTTCCCAATGGGGCCGCAGGAAAGTTGTTTTAGTCCAATGCTGCCTTCAGGGACGTTACGTAAAATAATGTTTCTCCCCGAAAGGCGAAAACGTGTCAAAATATAATCAAATGTACCACCAAAGGTAGAAGAAAATAATTTAAGATCATGAATAACATCTATACAACAACAGTTTTTGAGACTTCGATTTAACATGGAGGTGGTACTGATGTCTCATTTGGTGTGATTCTGTCAAAAAAAAAAAACAAGCACTGCCAAGTAATACAATACTATGACAATGCAAATGACAATACAAATGTTGGTCATTGTGTCTAAACAAATAATTCTATAGGTGTGTGTGTACACGGTGTTATTGGGTTTATGTTTATGTATTAATAATTATGATAATTATCCAGTGTGCTATAAATATAAAATGGTATGTCGAATTTGTTTCAAACATACTTAACAAGTTACATTTAATCTTGAAAATGTCAATAGTTAAAGTTATTATCCCCCAAAAAAGTAACTGGATTTGAATTTAAACCTTGAAATATGTAAAAGAACTGGGATTTCGCTGTTAAGTGGCGTGTCACTGAGATCCATTCAACTAAGACTGAGAACCTCACGTGCAAGTCTCCTTTAAAACGCTAGGGGGCAGTGTTTAACCGTGCGTGCGCAATCACAACGTTGGTTGACTAGCTTATTAGCTTCCCGTATAGTAGTAGTGAACAATGGCGGCTGGAGCGACATGAAAACACGAAGGGACTTTGAAAATAGCAAAAACAAGAAGCTCACGTGGGAAAAAACAAATTACGATGAAAAAAATTAAAACTTTATGAAGTAAAAAGTTTTGCTAGTCAAACTATCAGCACAAATGAAGCGACCCCCCAAAACGAATCTCTTCAAAAGCAAACTGAGGGGTTTATAGCCTAGGGGGATTAGCTAATGAACTGTACCATTATAAGGGGGTACACTATACAAACAGCACATAATACATTCAATATAATATCCCCCAAACACTCTTAGCGCCAAATTACTACTATTAATGCACATCTATTCAATTTAAACCTAAAATCACGCTAATGGGACTAATTTAGACAAATAAATTCATCCCTTAGACAGAAAAAGACCCCTTATCTAATAGCTTCATAACGTCGACGTCCCGGAACTAATAAAATATACCCTAACTAGCGGGGAATGTTTTGATAGGAACACCTGAAATGAAACGGAAAAGGTACGTCTTAATAAAAAAACTAAATCACTAGGTGTATATTTGTTAAAATCATGTTATCATACTCTCGAGTTGCGATTAGTTTAAATGAGCCGTTCATTGAATGGGCGTATTTTTCCCTTTTTAAATTTGCCTTTTTAAACTTGCTGTGCTTCCCAAATATAGAATGTTGTATTTTAAAATATATTATTTTGCCTCCAAAACACCATATTGCAGTGCCTACATGCGAAATGATGTATCAAAATCGTTATATTCCATCTCCTCAATATCATATGAATCCATGTTTTCAAACAAACATGTCAACTCTCAGTTAAATAGGAAGAAGTAGCCATGGGTGTCCCACAAGAGGGCGCTGTTGTGCATAATGTAATGCTGCAGTGTGATTCCCCCGATGAACCATCCAATACAGTGGACCCAATTTATGCTGGCACTGTGTTGGCCAGCTATCAGGCTAAGCTAACTTGAAATAACACTTGACATGCATGCATTGCTTTGCTGTCTTTAACGTTCATGCATTCCTGCCTACTAATTATGCAAGATTATGTTGCTAGTGGGAATTGAAGGTCGGTCAACGCTGTGTTGATAGTGACCTGTCAAACAAAAGCAAACACAGGAAGATAAGCTGTTTGAGCGTGAGGCTTTACGGGCAGGAAGTTTTGATTGTGCGTGTTGCTTTTGGCACCTGGCGACGGGAATCTTGAAATATGTTTCAGATTCTTATCATGTGTGTCTCACAAAACGCCCAGGGAAGACACATCTGGAGTATCCGGAGAATTAAGAGTGCGGCGGTTGCATGATGACAGAATAAAGTCATCTACGCCACTAAGACGTCTCACTCGGGGCAATCTGTGCAGCATATTTTATGCATTCACATTAACTGGCTAGTTATACGCTAATACTACAAGTCCCAGAATGCACTTCACCATCGGTGCCACTTCTCTTTTGGTAGTGTCATTCTTGTTAGTGTTCAAGTAGTTGAAGTTAAAGAGGTAATACTGTACAATGACAGAAATAATCGCTGCAGAAGACATATTGAAAACCTACTTTGGCAAATGCTCAAGCTAATTAATTAGCTAAGGTTCTAGGAACAGCAACCAAAAATAGCGCGTTTTTTGAAGGTCAAAAGTCCACATTTAAAGGTCCCACGTTATGCACTATCACACACACCAGCATAACATTTAGGAACAGAAGGGGAGGACACATTTCCTGGTGACACTGGCATAGCCATGTGAGCTAAGGCGCTAACATTACAATCACATCAACAGCAACGTCATGCTAGGTTAGCCTATTTGCCGAAGAAAAACAAGGGGAACAAACTCACGGCTATAGCTGACAGATAAATGGCTGGCAGAGATCCAGGCTGCGTTTTAAGATGTGCGGCGAAGCCCGATTCAAAATCAAACAAAGCTGTCCTCAAAGCGGGTCAGAGGTGGTATCGTGTCCATATGATTTTACAGTTATTGCAAACAATAACAATACAGAGTGGAATATATTCAGAATCTTGTTGAAATGTATAGTTGTCTTGTCAAACTATCATTCTTTTATGACTGTTTTGCCACCACAGATGGGTACCAGTGATGCGATGACCACCATAGACCTGGAACTGGAACTCATTGTGAGGGTGAAAAGCCGTATATGTGTCTCTGTTCTGGTTGTGCAGTATACAAATGGTCAATATATATATAGATTTCACAATTAACAGTGGCGAACATTGTTTAGTACTTGTACGACAGTACAGTGAATACATGTTTCCCGATGGCCCCGGTTTGACCCTGTAACTGATCATTTCTATTTCCATGATTTCCAAATCTGAAGCATGGACCACCGGCGGCCAATCAGATGTCATCATGTGACTACAGTGACCCGTGCAAAGTTATGGAGCACCTCTTTGTGACTTCATTGGACCCGGCGGGGGGTGGGGACGGGATGACAGCGAGAGATGCTGGTACAGGACCTTCACCTTATCACAAGCTCTCTGTCCCCTCTACAGGAAAACGCCCATTCTAGGAAACGTGGGCTTCCTGTTGTTTTATGGAGCCTTCCTGTCAAAAAAAAGGTAGGATATGTAATCCCTAGCCTCCCAAGTGAGGAGGACAGATCATTGTCAGGCAACATGACAACCAATAGGCTTTACCTCGTCCTCTCTGCCTCGTTGCTTCTCATGTGGGGTGAGTCGAGCTTTTTTCCATTTCTTACCTAAAGTCCTTCTAGATGTCCTCCATCTTATTTCTCAGTGGGAATTCCTATGGGCGCTCCTGTCACTGAGTTGTATTCCTACAGTATGTCATAACAAAATGTTGTTCTTATAATTGAATTGTGTAACTGAATCTTATTGAATTTTTCATTTTGTTTTCCGTATCTCTGATGTTATTCCAGGTCGATGTTATTTATTTTATACGGCTGCTTTGATTGTGAAATCCTTGGACTGATGCAGATGTTTAAAATATCATTTTTGGCTGCACCGCCGCTCATGGCTTTCATTTGTTGCACCTTTTGGAGCCGGTTTCTGGCACTAGAATACGATTCAGCTGATAAATATGGCAAACAAAAAGAGGAGATAATTGAATGTATTGCTCTTACACAGCCTCGAATGCATCCGTGCTTTGTTTGGTGGATGAAAAGTTAGCAGCGGAGTCAGCCACAGCGGGTAAGTGTGTTGTTGCCTTACATACATTTACACATGTATTTTTCTTTTTATCTATTAAATAAAGACGTACATTTTATTCTTCCTGTGAGAATCTCAAGAGTTTTAAACACATTTTTGTTTTCCAATGAAAAACATGTACCTCTGCATTTTTTTCAGTTTTTCTCATTATCCAATAAACAATGAAAAGTGTTTACGGGTGGATAACAAAATGTAAATATATGTCTAGCAGTGCAATGCGACTAACTTAGTATATATTTTTTGATACATGGCAAACAAGTTGCCCCAAGGTGCGGTGGATTCTCAGAAAACAAACAAGACCCAGCATGATATGCACGCTCTTAAGGCTGTGCAATTGGGCAATTAGTTGAAAGGGGTGTGTTCAATTAAAAGCAGTGTCTGCCGCTGACTTTACAAACTCAAAACTATTTTGTACAAACTATTTTGTTTCTAGGATTTGGTGATCTAATATTTAAAAACTAATATTTAGTTTTTTATAACCGCTTCAGATCAGTGCGGCATGGACTCGAACAACTTGTGGCACCTTTCAGCTGTTATTCCACTGCAGGATTCTTTAACAACATTCCGCAATTCATGAACATTTCTTGGTTATGCTTCAAAAACAGCTTTTTTGATGTCAACCTCACAAGGTCTCCATTGGATTAAGGTCCGCAGATTGGGGTGGCCAAACCATAACATGAATTTTCTGGAACCAAGATTTTGCTGGTTTACTGGTGTGTTTGGGGTGATTGTCTTGTTGAAACAGCCTTTTCAAGGGCATGTCCTCTTCGGCATAAGGCAACATGAGCTCTTCAAGTATTCTGACGTATGCAAACTGATCCATGATCCCTGCTATGGGATAAATACGCCCAACACCATAGTAGGAGAAACATTCCCATATCATGATGCTTCACTGTCTTCACTGTGTGCTGTGGCTTGAATTCAAAGTTTGGGGGTCGTCTCACAACCTGCCTGTGGCCCTTGGACCCAAAAAGAACACTTTTACTCTCATCAGTCCACGAAATGCTCTTCCATTTCTCTTTAGGCCAGTTGATGTGTTCTTTGGCACCTCGTTACCTCTTCTGCACATGCCTTTTTTACCAGAAGGACTTTGCGGGGGATTCTTGCAAATAAATTACCTTCACACAGATGTTTTTTAACTGTCACAGTACTTACAGGTAACTCCAGACTGTCTTTGGCCATCCTGGAGCTGTTCATTGGCTGAGCCTTTGCCATTTTGGTTTTTCTTCCATTCATTTTGGTAGTCTTCTGTTTTCTGCCACATGTCTCTGGTTTTGCTCTCCATTTCAAATAATTGGAGATCATTTTAGCTGAACAGACAAACATTAGTTGCACATATACAGTCAACTTTTTAATCAAAGTACGCTGTTCTACTGAACAATGTCTTGAACGACCCAATTTCCTCAGCCTTTCAAAGAGAAATGCATGTTCAACAAGTACTGGTTTCATCCTTAAAGGGACCACCTGATTAGCACCTGTTTTTTCACTAAATTGATGACTGATCACCGATTGAATGCCACACTGCTATCCTTTTTAGCACACCCCTTTCAACTAATTGCCCAATTGCACAGCCTTAAGAGCGTGCATATCATGGATGCTGGGTCTTGTTTGTTTTCTGAGAATCTACTGCACCCAGGAGTAACTTGTTTTCCATGTAGAAATATGCAAATAACAGTGATTCATCCGGTTAGTGGCATTGCACTGATATTATTTTGAACACTTTTCATTGGGCAACAAAAAAACATCTTCATTTGGCTTGTCTTCATAATTTTGGATGCAAATATTTGTCTGGCAATTTTTGGAATATTGTTATTTTTTGTGTAACCCCTCTTAGAAGTTAAACAATCGGATATTACCATATTTTGTATTTCATTATTACAGCGTATCACCCAACAGAGATGATGAACGGCATTGCGAGTGAGTGTCTTATTTTGCTCGTTTTTGGTATTTTTTTTATTTTTTACATATTTCTGTGTCTCTCCAAGCTGCCAAGTTTCATCCCTAATCATCAACTTGACACACAAACTGCATCGCATCATAACACGTTAGGTGTTTTGCGTCTACATGCTGATTAACTACGTGCGTCCGCTCCCTTGGGGAAGATTTGGGATGATTCCCATCAAGTCAAAGAAGGCCAGCTAGCTGGGAGACCTCAGCCAAGATCTCTGTGTGTGTTCCTTCTCCTTCGCTCCAACACAAACTCCCGGAGAGGTCTCCTCAGCCGGCTCACGGGGCAAAAGGTGAAATGAAACCCCGCTTTGTGAGCGTGCCCCTCCTGACGCAACTTCCTCGGTTTGTTCGTCATTGTGGCCCCCATGCAGGGATCTTGTGAAACCAGTTTGCAGGAGCAACAAGCAAGCAAGCAAGCGCCCCTTTTGCTGTTCCTCATCGTGCGCCTTCCTTTTTTTTCCCCACCCGTCTTCCCCCTGCAAGCTCCTCCTCTTGCAGAAAAGACACTTCCTGATGTCATTACAAAATCAAAAGGCGTCTCAGGCCTGCTAACAGATGTTAAGAGAGGCCCCAGTGTGCTGATTTGGCGTCATACAAGGCTGTTTGTTGTATCAGTGAAAATTTGGGATAAAAATAGTAGAATCGATACAACTAACAGGATTTTCCAAATGTATGCAAAACTGACATCAGACTTTTTGTCGAGAGATGGAATTTTGGTGAGGATCAGATCACGATGGCGTCCTCCATGAACCAGTAAGTAGCCCGATAAGTAAAAAAAACAACGCAAATTAATTCCATTTGCGATGGTATGTCCGTTTTTGGTATTAATTGATACCAAAAAAACAGAATAGTTCAAAAACTGAGGCAGTTTTTGCACTCACAATGTTCTTTGCCCCCATGGCACGTTATTTAGCAGTCACCGCTCAATACGAAAATTAGCGGTGTGTTTGGGCACTCCATGGTAACGCAAAACACCTTTTTATATTTCTACATGCATAAAGCAAATCTGTATGCATATAAATGATGAATAAAAGGGCGAACAAACATTTGAGGTTACTTTTACCTTGACTGGAGATGTGATTCTTGATGCGAGCGCTCCCAACGACATGTGTCATCTTCCTGTTTTGCCATGAGTTATTTCCTGTGTCAGTTCTGTAGTGTTTTTCTCCTTTATCAAAATGCTGGCACTTAGAACTTCCTTTGGCTCCATTTTGGGTTACTATTCAGTTGAAGAAATAAATCTTGGCAAAACAAGAAGGTGGTGTCTGTGTGGTGTCTTGCTGCCACATAGTGTGTTTGACAATAGTCACGTCAAGAATCACGTCTTCAGTGACGGTAAAAGTAACCTTAAACGTTCATTTATCAACTTTATTTAGCATTTATAGGCATTTGGAAAAACGACAATTGTAAAACTATAAATACTTTTGGCTTTCTGCAACTGGGGACCAGTGCAACTTTCTGGAATTTATTTTGGGAAAAGTTGTCTGTTTAGAGTCAGACCTTCTGGAACAAACTAATGACGCTAACCAAGGTTTCAATGTATTTATTTACTCTTTACTGCTAAATGCGCTACTTACAATCTCTTTTTACTTTACAATTTCAAATTATTTTCCTTTTTCCCCGTACAATATATTGCATTTTCTTTCCAAAAATAGTCAATAAATGGTCGCTGTTTTGTGGTTGGCTATGGCTTATTAATAGTCCAAACGTATTGAAAGACAAGGTCTATGTAGTATAGTGGTCACTAGGGATCAGTAATCACTGCATGGAGACTGGCCAACCGGCCAACAAAGCTGAGCCGAGTGTGGAAGTGGTAAAATGTTGGATTCTTTTTGGTTCTTCCCCACTCCGTTTGTAACACTTTAAGTTCAAAAGAAGTAAATTGGAGAGGCTAACTAGTTAGCTCGGTAGTTTGCTGTGCCAGCAGCAGCCGTGTGTTATGTCCCTGCAGAGGTAAACAAAGAACATAAGGAGTGTACAGGTGACTTTTGGGGAATTTTTTGTCTACAAGGCTCTAATGTTAAACGAAAATCATAACAGGATAAAATGAGCTCTACTTCTCCCAAATGCGTTTTGGATACGTGTACAAATTGAACCTACTTCAATGTAACTTTGCGTGTTGGAAATAAACCCCACCGTTTCTGTTAACTTGACCAAACGCAACACTAAATGAGGTTTTGACCCCATTTTTGTGGCCTTGGCAGCAAAACCAATGTTGTAATAGCGATGAGTGACAATTACAACACTGGTTCTGGGCCTGTCTTGTCTGACTCGGTGGAGAAGTGCTAAAGCAACAAATCCAAGGAGCTTTTTGTGGACGCTACAGCTATGACTGAAGACCACTAATTAGCTGCTAGTTATTCTTTAATTTGGCTGAAGTAAACCTCAATATCAGTTTCCACCAGCTTGCACGTTCAAGATCCAGTCCACCCCAGAGAAGCTCTCCCCTTAAATGTTTGCTTATGTTTCCTATTTGGCAGAGGCGGCCTAAAAAAAAAAGGGAAAAAGGCAAATAAATCACATGCTGTGAAGCTGGCCAGGCCTTCTTCCACTGTGAGAAACTGAGACTAAAAAGCAGAACAAGAGTTGAGGACTAAAGGGTTTTCAGATGTGAGTCCAGCCCAGCTCGCTTGGGTGTGCGCCCTCCTTTTATTCGGGGGAGAATGGCTGTTGCCTCCACCCCCTCCAGAAGGGAAGACAGTCCCGAGGAAGCGTGCGTCGGAGAGGGGAAGATCTGCCGCCGAGGCGCGGGGGCCATCGGGCTGATCTGAGAACATCTGGCGAGGCAGGATAGCTCGGCTTGGACATCTGCTCGCAGAGGTTACGGCGCCTCGCTGTCATCCTGCCGGGCCGGGGCTTCCTGTTATGCCTCGCCGTGCTTTAAGCTTTTCCGCGCTGGGTCATCCGTTCTAGAGGAGACACCTTGATTCATTTATTCTGACATGAAGGGAGCGCTCGGTTTGATTGGGGTGTTCCTCTCGTTTCTCTACGGTGAGTGTGTGTGCGTGTGTGGTTCTCCTTTTTCCAGCTGCAGATGTCTTCCTCTGTTGACTTACAGAGCGTGGATATCTTCTAAAGGGGTTACTTGCCAGCAAACTTTCTAATCTGAACTCTGTCCCCTTCAGATGCCACCTATGGAGAACACTTCCACTCAATAGGTATGTGACACATCACAACGCTCGTCACCGTTTGGTTAGGCACACCTGCACATCGGAATGACAACAAATCTGATTATAAATGCTCCAATTAAAGCCTCTATTGTAGTCCGTTAACCGACAAAAGCAAATGCCAGCTGGGCTCACTAATTAGCTCTAGGTCAAAAACATCTGCATTTTCATCTGTGGCTGTGGGCAACCTCCTTATGGCGTTTAAAAAAAAAAACAGAACTCCACACGATGGCTGCGTTTATCAAATCTACCGCTGAATGCGCTTTAAAATCTTAGCTGTTTTTAACATTACAACGTTGGCTCTGTTGGCGCCGTGGTGTGCAGCATGCTTGATAGAAAAGAACACATGTTTGCCTTTTCACTTTCTCAGGCACTCCAAATTATTATTCGCATAAAACAAATGTCTCCCACTTTGTCAACAGCCACTTTGTTGCACAGTAATCCCTCGTTTATCCACATTCATTTGTTGAAATGATAATGCTATGTGAAAGTACGTACGTATTTAAAATGAAATATTTTTGCACTTGGAGCATAGAAAACCTGTTTACCACCGTTTTTAACACCATTAGAGCCCTCCAGACATTAAATTACACCCCTACAGCATCGTCACCTTTACGCTCTTAGTACCCAGTCTATGAAACATAATAACAGAAACTAAGCCATTCAAGACTGAGTGGGGGGTAGGCAGGAAGTGATGTCGGGGGTTCAGAGTTGAGTTTTGGCCTGGTGGGGGTCACGCATTCAAACCTGCAAAAAAGCCTTTTGTTCTGGCGATCTGGTGGCACCTAGTGACCAGTGTAGAATACTACATATCACAACGTCTTTGAATGCGTCTTCTGAATGCAGTATATTTGCATCTTTACGGTCGACGACAACGTACTAGTAGTTGCTCGGAAAGTTTAGGTCTCTTTTGTAGCTAATTAAGGGTCGTGAATGTCGATTTTCCAACTGTGTTCTTCCCGTGCGTGCAGCCTGTGGGAACAAGTCTCGCAGTTGTCCAGACTTGTGCTCCATCTGCGCTGACTTGTACGGAGGAGCTACCATGACCTGCCTTTACGACCTCTTGCACAACCTGTGTCTCTCCAACTTCAACAAGGCCATGGCGGCGCTGAACTCCACAGACTGGTGCATTTGGCCGAACGTCAACGGGTAAGCGGGCGCTGCGGCCGGATGTCTCTTTGAGTGTCACGCGAATAAAACGCCGCCCCCTCCCTCGGCCCGCCAGGTTGTACAGCAACTTGAGCCTTTGCACGGAGGAGATCTCCGACTGCCTTCTCATCCCGTGGCCCAGCCCTCTGGTGGAGCAGATCTTCGTCGACATCCACTCCAGCTTCTTCAAGGAGTGTCCCATGGAGGAGCTTAGCGACCCGCCGCCGCCCATCGTCTTCGCCCTGGTCATCACGCCCATCCTCCTCATCCCCGTTATGGTCAGCCTGGTGGTCCTCAAGACCAAGAATGGAGACGGCAGCTCCTGATGTTGCTGCTATGGACCCAACAAGGATGAGCCACTAGAGGGAGAACATTTAGAATCAGACAAAACCTACCATGGGTGCATTGTTTGTGGTTCCGTGTAGACTTCTCTTTGAGGAACTAGAAGGTTCCTGACATTGTTACCTACATCCAGGGAACATTATGCAAAGCAAAAGGCCGGTTGAACCACTTGCTTGTACCATTTTGAGTCCAACAGTCGGGGGATTTCTTTCTTGAGATCCTCCATCTAATTTTACGATGCTAAAGATCTCCAAGATCTCCAAGATCTTTGATAGCCCCAACTAAACACAGACCCTTTTTCCTGCGATTGAAACTCCCTATAATCTTCTGAAAGTTCCCAGTTTCTGCCTGAAGTTCCTTCACAATTTGAAAACATCATACCTCCTGATCAAGAGGGGAACCTTGGTTCTTACCATCAAAACACTCTAGAGTCTTCTGCAAGTTTCTGGTTTTTACTTCCCAAATCAAAAGCTACCAAGTTTCCACAAAGCACTACAGGTCTAGCATGGCTTGGGGCAGAACTGGTGTGGAACTCCTGTTTTGGTTTCAGTTTCCAGTGCTGGTTTTGTAGGTCGGTTAGCTTCTGAACCTTCATCTCAGCCGTCCGTTCTGACAGTCTGAGGTTTTCTTTATGGGGTCTTCTGTCTCGATGAAAAGACACCCACCTGGAACTAAATTCAGACAATTCCAAAAAGTTCCTGCGGTTGAAAAACAGCCATACAAGTCCAAATTTGCTTGGTCCGGAACGGTTCCTTAACCTTTCAAAGGAGCTATACCTCGCAACCAGGAGGGGTGCTGCCTTGAGACGATCAAAACAAGTTCTGCTCCAGTTTGGCTCGGTTCGGAACAGTAAATCCGTGGCATGACAGTCCGGAAGTGACCATTCTTTGTCCACCAATTAAGCAGCCTAACTCCGCCCGTTAGGTACCCTACCACTGTGGCTGGCACCTCGACGGAAGGGTGCCAAAGAGTGATACAGAATGGCTTCATTCACGAGCTAGAAAACGTATGAGCAATGAGTGTTGGGTGGCGACAGGAAAACAGGCATGGAAAGGGAAGGATGGGATGCCAAAAGGTGAGGATCCTTGTTTCCTGCCATTGTCGCGTTTGCAAACACAATCCTTCCAAAGCTGAAGTCCCGACGACCGTCGTCATCGGACGGGTTTAATTGAGTTAATGAAGACATTTTGCTCCTTAGCAAGAACCTGTTAGACTGACGCGAAAGCTCTTGTGTGTGCTTTTTTAATTTGTTTAAACAGTAAAAAAGAGTCACTATTTATGTCCTACTTCTGGATCAGAGCAAACAATGGCAGCCTGCTCTCTTCCAATGTACTTTGGTATAATAAAAAACATTTGAAAGCTTTTTAACCATCTGTCTAATAAACAAACGAGGAATAAAATACTACTTTTCATGGGATAAATCCCCTCCTTCTAAAATGCATTTGACATTTGACATGCCCTTCATTGCAGAGTGGGGCAGTCACGATCGGGCCCTGTGAACTCTGCCTAGCAACAATGCCTTTTTTCAGATAAAAATGCCGCTGGAAGGAAGCTTGTGTGTGTCTCACACAGCCTCATCTGGAAAACACAACAGTGTGTGTGTGTGTGTGGGGTGGTTGGAAATGTGTGAGTTGACCTCCTTCCTGTCTAGATGTGTGGGGTCATCCCCCCCGCTCCCGAAACATACAAACGCCCTGATGATGATGATGATGACGGGGATGACGCTGATCCCACCCATGTCGGTTAGTGCTCTCCGACGTCACTGAGGCACAGCGTAAGTGCGAAAACAAAGAACACCCGTCACTGGCGGACGTCCCACCGCAAAGATTAAAAAAAAAAAGGAAAAAAAAAAGAATAGAAAAAAAAAAAGACAAAAAAAAAAATTAATAGAGGGAAAAAACCAAAAAAAGAAGAAAGAAAAAAAAAAACCCAAAGAAAACAAAAAAAAAAAAATAAAACAAAAACAAAAAAAAAAACAAAAAAAATTAAAAAAATAAAAAGAAGGAAAAAAAAAAAAAAAAAAAAATTTTTAATATCCAACATTTAACATTTAAATTTAAATTAAATTAAAAAAAAAATTTAATAATAATTATTTTAGGAACAATAAAAAATAAAAAAAAAAAATTCCATCGCCTGTATAAGTTCTACCTCCTGTTTTTCTTTGACATTTTTCCTAATTTTTGTTTTTCTTTTATTTTCTGTTTTATTGAAATATCTGATCTTTGTATTCTTTGTTTACATCACATTGCTCAGGTTACGGTATCTCTGCCGGGGCATAACAGACGGTCGCCGCTGGCATAGCAAGCTATCAAGCTAACTAGTTAACCTCTCCAGTTTACGTATTCTAAACTTGAAAAACTGTTTCAAACTGACTGGGGAAGAAGGACAAAGAAGCCGAAAACTTACCACTTCCACAGGGAATGAGAGGAGAAACTTTTATTTGTTTTTAAATTATGATATAGGTTAACTGGCAACTGTAAATTGGCACGAATGTGAGTGTGAATGGTTGCTTCTCTGCCCTGCATACCCCACCTCTCGCCCGAAGTCAGCTGGGATAGGCTCCAGCATTTGGATGGATGGATGTTGTAACCATTTGGGTCATACTTTTTTCATCCATCCATCCATCCATCTTCCATACCGCTTATCCTCGTCAGGGTCGCGGGTAGGCTGGAGCCTATCCCAACTGACTTTGGGCGGGAGGCGGGGTACAGCCTGGACTGGGTCATACTTTTTGGTTTTTTTTTTGTTGTGGCTTTTCTGTTTTACTTTTTCTTTTGTGTTTCCTTTCCCCCTTCTTTGTTCATTTTCTCTGTGCTTGTTTGCTTCCCCCCCTCTTCTTCCTCTGGCATCATTTTAACATCCATGTTTCGGAAAACGTTCTCTTTTTTTCCCATCCAAATCAACAATGTTAATGCTTTGCGTACGTGCATGACAAGGGGCCTTGACCTTTGAGTGCAAATAAAAAAAACACCACTTACCGTCTCTCAAAGACGTGACACGGTGCGTGTACTTCTTTGGGTTCTGATGTCAGCCATCTCGTATCGGAAGCAGCCACACGAAGAGAAGAGTACGTCCTTAAGGTGCACTTGTGATGAACAAAAAAACTTGTTTTTGTCGTTTTGCGCAACTTTGGGCGTCCACAGCTGCAGCTTACCTCGTAGGGTGGCGGGTCATGCCTCCAGAGACTCTCTGGGGGTCCTCCGGTAGGGGCCACCACTGGGTCCTCGGCGGTGGGGAGGTGTCCAAGAGATTTTGCAAAATGAAAAGCACCAAAAGGGCAACAGTGTCACCGTCTTCTGGTCCTTCTTGCTGGCTGATGTGTGCACACTTTGGCTGTGGAAAGAGCAAAAGGTCAGCGCTGATTCCTTTTCACGTCACTTTTGCTCCACTCGCCAGAGAGCAACACTTTTACTTGCCAGGACTCACTTTATTCAGCTCTACTGTATCAACTGCACTGCTCCTAATATTATCACTAGCATCAATGTTCAAATAATGCTACAAATAAAATCATTCCAAAAAACAGGATAAAATAATAATGTGAATAAAATGTTTTATTATTATTATTAGTAGTAGTATTAAAATAATGCTAAGACTGAAAATACAAATAAAGCTACCTTATTTGTAAAAAAAGTATTATAAATAATTTTATACATTATATTATTATAAATAAATGATATGATCAAAATATAAACATATTACAAATAAATATTAAATATTTTATTATTTTATTATTATTATAACTAAATCAAATGAAACAATATATAACTAAAATGATACATGCAATAATAATAATAATGCAAACACTAAAGTTATTGTGAGCAGTGACATGTAAATAAAATGCTTTATTATTATGGTCATATTTATTAAATAAAACAAAATGATTCTAAGACTAAAAATGAAAATAAATTTACAAATAATACGCACATTAATTATGAAAATTGATGATAAAGAAAAAATTGAAAGATGCTGAAGAAATAAAATGCTAAATAATTGCAAACAAAATATTATTATGATTATTATTACATGCTAAAAACCAAAATAGAAATATTGGAAAAAAATGTAAACAATATAATAGTTGCAATGTTGTAGTTGTATGTCATAGAAGCAGCTGTAAGAATGCATACAATGCTAAAAATACAAATAATGGGACATACCTCATTAAATCTGTGACAAATTTGGAGGAGGAAGCAGGCAGACTTGATGAAAGTGAAAAATGGCACCCACTGAGGCGAGTCATTGGGCGTGACGCCCGTGAATTGAATAAATTGCATTGATTTGAGTCGCAGTTTGACCCTCGGGCTGGGTGACAAGACGCCGCCATGCAGAGCATCATTGGTCAACCTGAGAGATTACCGTGAATTATTCTTGCTAGTTGCTAGGAGGGTGGACCCGGGGGTGTCCAAATTGTGGCCCCGGGGGCCATATACGGCCCGCGACTGACGGCACATTCTAAAAACAGGAAAGCTAATTAAAAACATGTAAAAATACCCATGCAGATATGCTAAGATGTTTATTTTGACTGGTTTATTTAGCAACAAGACCAAAGTTATTTGTATCGACTGTTGCTGGGATTTTAGTCACAGACATGCTTTCTATTGTCATTTATGCAATGGTATCTTGCTTGACGAGTGTCCCAACTAACGAGTGTTTTTTCTAGATGCCAGCTGTCTGATTTTTTTGCTCTGAACTGCAAGCTAAAATTTACTGCAGGTATGAGCGGCTGGATAACATCAGGCACAGCCAAGGACAGCTATTCAGGGACTTATGTCAATGTGAGCCTAGCTCGGGTGTTCTCAATTATTTTTTGTCATGCCCCCCATAGGGAACAGAAATGTTTTCACCCCCCCGGCTATTGAGAAACTAATAATACCAATTTATTTGTCTGTACTGTAGACTGAACTCGAACCTGAAACCAGGAAAATGCAACAAATGCCGAGCTGTGAGGCATACAAACAAATTCAAGAGTCAAACTGCATGTTGAGTACAATAATTGTGTACATGTTGGCAGGTCTGCACCACCACCAATGTTATTATTTTTCAGGGAGGTTGTGTACCAAACAAATATGCACATCAGCACTAAACAAGGTCATCAGAACTTACCTTTATTAGTATCAGCGCTTGGGACCAGAGAAGAGGTGAAAAAAGGGCCAAAATACAAAATAAAATTAAAATCCATGTTGTCTTAAGTCACATGGTACGCTCGAGGACCGTCAATAATAAACCAGTGGGCCATACCCCGTTACATAAACTTCGGTTATTGTAGTTGTGTGTCAAATTGTTGCATCCCTACTTATTTTACTTATTAAAACCTATTTCTATCTGCTATTAGGCGCGATTAATTATCTGTGGAGAAAATGCAATTAATGACAGTCTAAATATATATTTATATAATGTGTATATATATATATATTTCTTTTTTTTGTAATATACAATTGTGGGGTCATTCAACTGCAGAAAAAAACATTTACCATACTCAGAAGGGGAAATGATAATGATAAAAAGTATTGTATGAAATATTACAAAGGTGTTGACTATAACCACAGTAGCCGCTAGAGGGCAATGTTTGCGTGCTTTTCAATTTAACAGCGCCAATGTGAATGATGACTAGGCCGCACGCGCGCTTGCATGTTCGAGGCCGACATTTGAGATGCTAAGCATCAGCATGCAAAAATCATGCCGTCGTTTCTCGTATCTGCAGGGTTATTTCTTCCCATCAGCGGACTATTGTGCCACACAGAAGATTCGGCGTGCATGCACCTCGAGGTGGGATTTTCACACATCCAGCTCTAAGCTGGAAGCGTAGAAAATAATCATAAGCAAATAAAGGCATAAATCTCCATACTCTTCTCCCATACGTAGGCGAGCGTAATATAATGCATTTGATATAAGTTCCCATCTGTGTGAGCGCGTGTGTCAGCTGCCCACACTCCGATGCTCATCACACACACACATTTAAACAAACACACACACACACAGGGAGGCATATAAGCAGGGTTAGCTGTGGGGCTAAAGAACGGAACCGTAAGAAGAGGATATTGTGTGTGTGTGCATTAATGACGCATGCATGGCTAAGCTGCGGCCCATAGGTGAGGCGTGTGTATTATGCAAATATAAAAGAGCTCATAAGGCGGCGGTGTGATTATGCTGCAGAGGAAAGACGATAACAGCGTTTGTCACGTCAAGGATCGTGCATCACGCACGTGGGGGGCTAACGGCCGCGCAACAGCAACGCCGCCTTGACGAGCTGTCACCATAACGACACCACGGGGCGTGTGGTGAGCCGACACAAAGGTCTCGATCCTGATGCGTTACTGACGAACGTTTCTAGGGTAAAGAAACCGCCTCATGTGCAGAACATGAAGGGTTAAAAACAGCCATGATGGTTGGGGCTGAGGTCTGGGTTAGGACCCAAATGTAAACTTAATCCGACTCTGGAAATTCAGGGACCCTTGGGCCCCCACTCTTGGGCACCTGTTGCTACAACTTCCCTACTTTGGGGGGGTCTTGGGATTGTCCTAACTTTCCCCCCTTAGAAGGCACGCCTGGCCATGGTTCTCTTTTGAGATTTGGGTTATGGTTAGGGTTAGGGATTGGATTACATCTGGAATAAGAATTAGGGCTAGGTTTAAGATTGGGGTTTGTGCTTTGTTTGTATTAGTCCTATTTGTCAGGGTTAGGACTAGAGATTAGGGGTCAAATCAGGGTTAGGACACTGCTGAGAGTTGGGTTTAGGGCTACATTAAGGATTAGGGCTAGGGTTATGTGTAGGGTCATGGATTAATTTTGATTAAAGTGTTTTGGATAGAGTTCAGGGTTTGGGATGAGTTCCGGTTAGGGTTAGAATGGGGTGTGTGTTAGGGTTGGGTGCAAGGCTAGTTTTTGTGCTCGGTTCGTATTGGGTTTAGTTGTAGGGGTTAGGACTAGAGTTACGGCTAGAATAAGCATTAAGGGTCAGGTTAGTGTTTTGAGTTGGGGTTTGGGTTATGAGCAGTGTCAGGATTAATCTTTTTGCTTGGTTTGTGTTAGGATTAGTTTTAGAGGTATGGACAAGGTTTATGATTATGAACTACAGGTAGGATTAGTGTTAAAACTGTGGTAAGAGTTGGGACTAGAGGTAAAGTTGTGGCTAGGTTAGGGATTAGGTCTGAGGTTAGAGTCAGGCTTGGGATTTTACTTGGGGTTTGCGTTAAAGTTCGCTTAGTTTGTTGTGTTTAGTTAGTTGAGTTCAGGTAGGGCTACTTTCCGTGCTCGGTTTGTATCAGGCTTAATTTTAGGGGTTAGGACTAGAGTTATAGATAGAATAAAGATTAGGGGTCAAGTTAGGGTTATGCCACTGTTTAGAGTTGGGTGTAGGCCTAGGTTAGGGATTAGGGCTGGGTTTGTGAAGGGGGTCAGGATTAAGTTTTTTGCTTGCTTCGTATTAGGCCCAGTTTTAAGTCCTAGGTTTATGGCCAGAATAGGTATTATAGCTCAGATTAGTGTTATGACTGTTGTTAGAGTTGGGTCTAGCGCTAAGGTTGTGGCCTGGTTAAGGATTAGGGCTGAGGTTAAAGTTAGGCTTGGGGTTTGTGTTAAGGTTCGCTAAGTGTTTGGGATAGTGTTAAGGTTTGGGTTGAGTTCAGGTTAGGGTTAGGACAGGGTGTGCATTAGGGTTGGGTGTAGGGCTGGGGTTTGTGCTAGGGTTATAGCTACAGTAATGGTCAGGGCTCTGTCTAGGGTTATGACTGTGGCTAGGGTTGGGTGTAGGGCAGGGGTTACGGCTAGTTGGGCTGGGTTTGGTTTAAGGTGGGGGGTTTTGTTTTGGGTCGGGTTAGGGTTAAGGCTTTACAAAGGGAGGTTCTCACCACAGTAAATGTATGAACACAATAGCGAGTTGAATTCAGCCCACAACTCCCAGTAAATTGTCACGAGAAGATGTTGGAATGAGTAGTTCAGGCGCCATGACGCGTCGGCTTTCGTTGCATTGTCACAGAACACAACCAGGCGACTTCAAAGTCGCCTTTTATTTTATTTCTGTATTTATATTCCCCGCAAACACAAACATGCCATCAAAAAGGCCGTTTTGCATTCATGAATCTTTGATTCGGAGTCAATCAACAGACGGGCCGCTTGTTCAAAGACCTTTATTCTGCTTTCCCGCGCCTGCGGTGTCAAGGTAAACACAACACAAGCTTCTATTAAACAATCTGCCCTCGTCTTGCCGGTGAGTCAGCCTTTCATTTCCATTTCTAAAGAACGGGACGCTATTGAACAAGACCAGCTTTGAAGGGCGGGTTGCTGCCTGGATGTAGAAACACGCAAAAGTGTGATCTTAAGCAGATTTACCGCAGGGTGGGGGGCCCGGGTGGGGGGGCCCGGGTGGGGGGGCCCCGGTATCTCAGCTAAACCGAGAATGTCGCTGTAAAGCCCGGCATCTAGAAGGCCTGCTGGCCCAAGGGCGTGAACAGCTGATCCCACACCTCCACCTTCATGATGGCCTTGCCCGTGGGGCCCATGGTGGCTTTGACGTCCAGGTACTTGCCCACGTGATTGATGCCCGTGCCGCTGCACTCCTCGCGCGCGAAGCCGTGCTCCTCTTGCTTCTTCTCGTTGTACATCAGCTTGAACAAGTTGGCGTCGCACTTCTGCCCCTTCGAAAAGATGCCCACGGCGAACCAGTTCTTGTAGAAGTTGTAGTCCCACGGCACCGAGAACATGATGGCCAGCGTCTCGATGAAGTCCTTCTGCGAGCGCTCAAAAAGGTCGTAGGTCAGCACGCCCACGGCGCCCGTGGCCTTGCTGCTGGACTTGGTGAAGGTGCACACCTCGACCTTCAGGGGGCGCACGGTGGGCTGAGGAGGGTTGTAGGCCTCGCCGTTTTCCAGGTACACCCTGAAGGACACTTTAGATCACTGGGGAGGCCTGTGCACATTATTAGGTACCCCTACATCTTCATTCAGGACTAGGGATTAGTCATAGCGTCAACATTCTGGATTGTATGGAATTCATTGTTGATGAATGGGAAGAATTTCTCATTACCAAAGCTGAAACTCGTATCTTAGACAGGCGACGCTCAAACTTTGCGTGGGCGGGGCATAGACGTGAAGATTGATCACATTTAAAAAAACAAGCAAACTTCCATGCAGCTTAAAGGGAGTGCGCCGCTCTGCTCCAACCAGCTGGGGCGCTGTTGAGTCTCAACTAGCTTGTGGTCTAAAGAAATAAACAATGACCATGACCTATGGGAGGTTTTAGTATTTTATTTCCCCTAAAAATTACTAAAAATAAAAAAATATATAAATATAATCATCCCAATTAAGGACAGATATATGGTCTGTAGACCAACCAAAAATAAATACTCATGATAATTAAAATACATAAAAACAACATTTGTATTTATTTCTGGATAAATGCAAAATAATAATAATAAACTAGAAAAAAATAAATATAAAAAATGGACACATTATATTGATAAAAAAATGAATTATTAATTTCTTTTGGCCTCAATCTAAAATGAACAAAAACTTTATCAATGAGAACAATAATGTTGGAACTGATTGTGTAACTCTTTGCTTTTTTTGACCAAAATACAAGACTAATTAATCTGAATAATAATGATCTGTATCTCGTTTGTACAATGTTAATAGAATTCACGTTTTGGTGATCAAATATGGACCTTTAAAATATGTGGCCGAAATTTCCGGGACCTTTACCTTGAGAGTTCCTGAAGGGCTTGGACTAGACCACGTCAATCCAGGACGTCTTGGACGAGCGTATGCTTGATTTTTTTTAAATTTTTACTAATGAAGTGTCCGACCTACCTGGGGTTAATGAGGCAGTAGTTGTTGGTCAAATTGGTGATCTCTATGGTCACGCTCCTCTTCCTGTCCACGTCGGCGGCCACGGCTTCAGCGGACTCCGGCATGTTGTTGGCTGGGACATGAAATGGAGAGAGTTCAACCAAAAAAGGCGAGAAGCTGGAGGAACCCCCCCCATCATGAGGATTATTCCACATGAAACATCCCCCTGACCTATACTCTGCTGACATTGCTCCGCTCTGCATTCCGCTGACCTTCCGAGTCGCAGGTAGCGATGCAGCGCTTATGAATGATGGATTTGGGCCGGATAATGAGAAAGTGTGAAGGAGGCCAGAAGAGGACAGAACGGCTTCTCCTGTCTTGACTGCCTGCCATCGTCACCCTCTAATTAGCCGGCGTAGCTTCTTCAATACAGTAAAGCCCACCAATTACCCACAAAGTTTGTTTTGTCATCCTACATTGACACTACGTCGGATTTTTCACCAAAAATGACATAAAAAGTCTGGTTGTTGACCAAAAATGACAACAGAAATATCTTTTTTGATCAAGAAATGACCCCAAAAGGTTTTTGTTTGACTAAACAATGACATCAAAAGTATTTTTATACCAAACAAATGACACCAGGTCTATTTTTCGACGAAAAAAGCCAAAAAAAAGTATTTTTTGACAAGTCTTTTTTGATCCGAAAAAGTCTGTTTTTTACCCTGAAAAACATGACACTAAATCATTTAGCCACCCCAAAAAATAACAGCTTGTTTTTAATCAAAATAATTACAATAAGTCAGTTTTTTGTTTTATTTTTTTTTTACCAATAATGACAACAAAAATGTTTTTTTGACTGTAAAATGACCCTAAAGGATTTTTGTTTGACCAAAAAATGATACCAAGTCTTTTTTTGACCAATAATGACAACAAAAAAGTTGACATAAAGTCTGTTTTTCAGATTAAAAAATGACACAAAGTCCACTTAGCCCCCTCCAAAAATAAGTTTATTAATCAAATAATTACACTAAGTCTGTTTTCTGACCAAAAATGTGTTTTTTTTTACTATAAAATGACCCCAAAAGGTTTTTGTTTCACCAAAAAATGAAACGTCTGTTTTTAAACCAGAAAAAAAATAAAATTTTGGACTATAAAATTACACAAAATCTGACCAATAAACATTTTTTAAACAAAAAATAAATGACAGTAAGTGTGTTTTTGACCAACAACGACAACAAAAAAGTTTTTTTTTTTTTTTTACCATAAAATGACATAAACAGTCAATCAAAAAAGTTCACTAAGACAAAAATAACCTTATTTGGTTTCATAGTATTTCAAGTATTTTTTTAACCCACAAAATAAGGCAATGCCTGTTTTTAGACCAGAAAAGTTTATTTTGACACTAGAAATCTGCTTTTTGATCACAAAATGACCCCCAAAGTCTGTCTTTGACCACCAAATGTCTGGTTTTGCGTAAAATACAAAACTTCTTACCTGCTGAGACGACTTGTAGGTACTCTGAAGTTCCAAAGCGGAGAAGGAGCAGGCAGTCTTTTTTTTTAAAAGAAAAGACGACACCCATCTGAGTGAGGAAGGTGCACACCCTTTATTTCCAAACAAAACAAAACTCAGCAGCCATGACCCCCACCAACTTTATGCAATGACAGCAAACATGTTAAGGAGCCGCGCCCGAGTCTGCCGCTCGCCTTTGCCTGCAGGATCTTGTTGGCAAACAAGGATGAAATCCATCCTTCAGGGGTTACTGTGCGTCGGACTGAGTCGAGTGTTTGAAGGGGGTCATTGTTGTGCAACAAGAAGCAACAGCAGGCGAGTCGGGACTGATGCCTTGCTTCTTTCTACATGCCAGCGGAATCCCACACAACAGCAAGACTATAGCGGTCTTGAATACTTTCTGACGTGACAGAATCACTGGTAACACTGGGAATTTGAACTTGCCTAAGCACTTCCTAGCATGCTACCATTAGCCCACGTGCATTTGTAGCCAGTTTTGTAAGTTATATAAACATGCAGTATATAAACACCTAGCTATTATGCTAGGTATTACCATGCTAATGTTAACATGTTAGACTGTTTCGCATGCTAACATTAGCATGGTAGCATTTTGAGCCTTACTTTGCACTGTTAACATGCTAATGCTCAAATGTCATCATAGCAAATGAGCATTTTCCTATTTTTATAAGTATTAGCTTAGGCAGACACTTAACACTATCATGCTAATGATAACATGTTAACATTAGCATGCTACCATTTCTTTTGCCATTTTCACAGTTAGGACACTTACAGCACAAACACTTACATGACCACGTTACCGTTGTTAACATGTTATTGTTAACATACTAGCATTTTTGCAGTTTTCATAAATAGACACACATGCAAGCACTTGCTAGCGTGCTACCATTAGCATACCTGCATTTGTAGCCAGATTTATAAGTTATATAAACTGTATATATGCAAACAGTATATAAACACTGAGCTATTTTGCTAGTTGTTATCATGCTAACGCTAGCGTTATCCTGCTAACCTTTGCATGGTAGCCTTTTCCTGTTAATGTACTAGCATTTTTGGCCACTTTCATAAGTATATGACACCTAAAGTACACAAACACTTGGCCTGTACGGTAGTCGCTAGCATGCTAACGTTAGCATGTCAGGATTGTTAGCACGTTAGCAGAGTAACATTTTTACCACACTATTAACGTATGAAAACACTTAACGCTAACATGATAGGTGTTCTCATGCTAACGTCTACATGTCAACATCACCTACTGTTAATGTACTAGCATTTTCATGAGTAGTTGACGTAAACACTTACGCGTGGAGTTAGCATGCTAATGTTAGCATTGTGAGCATGCTAACATTAGCAACATGAGCACGTCGTGCTTGGTGAAATGGGTGAAATGTATGCAGGGTAGTTGTCTTGCAGGTATAACTCGGAAGCCGTCTTGGTTGCACGCTTTTATTGTTTACGATTAAAACCGTAACTCTGTCACTTTTATTGCAATTAGCCGAGCAGCAGAGCCAATCAAGTGGGTTTTAACGACGCATTTGATCATAAAGCTCCACTTTAACGATGGCCTTGCCCACGCTGGACATGGTGGCCCTCACGTCCACGTAGTCGGCGCTGTACTCCAGCCCGCTGCCGCTGGCGTCGGCCCGGCTGAAGTTGGCCAGGTCCTTGCTGTCATACATGCGCTCGTAGAGCTTCCTGTCGCAGGCGTCCGACGCCTCCATCACGCCCACCGCCAGCCGGTTCTTGTACAGGTTGTGGTCGTAGGGCACCGAGAACATGACGGCCATGCGCTGCGAGCACACGCGGCTCTGCGTGTGGAAGAGGTCGTAGGTCAGCAGGCCCACGGCGCCGGTGGCGGTGTGGTCGTCTTTGGTGAAGGAGCACACCTCGGTGCGGGCGCTGCGGACGGTGGGCTGCGGCGGGTGGTGGCAGAAGCCGCTGGACATGTACACCCTGAGACGCAAAAAAAAACCTGCGACGTTAACGTCGTCAGCCTCCGTTTGCCGCCACGCGGCGCGCCGGTGGACGGAGCGTTTCTGCGCACGCCCCAATCGAAAGCGCCGTGCCTGCCTGTTGCGCGCAATGAGGCGGCGGCGGGATGGATGGAAGGGCGCACCCCGCTCCGCACAGCCACGCCACACTTTTTTCTTTTTTAAAAGCACAGAAGAAGAAGCTTTGCACACTTTCTGAGTCAAACTTGAAGAAAAAATCTATTTTCCTCTGAGGAATGAACTGTGCTGAGAAATAGGAGGCATTAAAAGAATAATAAAATACAAACAAATGTTTACAGTGATGCCGCATTCATGTATCAGTCATAAAAATGCAACAATTGTAAAATAAATGAATACATTTATTCATATAGAAATACATAAAGAAATAAAAAACAAACAAAATACTGTTTTTTTTCCAACCGTGTTCTGTCAGGCACAAAGGCAAGGAAGTAAAATGAAATGTTATTTCATTTTACTATTAAAATATTATATATTAAATATAATATGCTATATTAGATATCAGCACCAATAATATCTGAAAAAATGACATAAAAGGTTTTTTTTTTCCAAAAAATGCCACTAAGTCGGATTTTTGACCGAAAATGCCAACAAAAATTTGTTTTTTGACTATAAAATGACCCCAAAAAAATTTTGCTTTTCCAAAAAAATGACATAAAAAGTATTTTTATACCAAAAAAAATGCCACAAAGTCTGTTTTTGACCAAAAATAACAACAACAATTTGTTTTTAGACTATAAAATGACCCCAAAATGTTTTGATTTACCAAAAAATGACATAAAAAGTAGTTTTTTTTACCAAAAAATGCCACTAAGTCGGATTTTTGACCGAAAATGCCAACAAAAATTTGTTTTTTGACTATAAAATGACCCCAAAAAAATTTTGCTTTTCCAAAAAAAATGACATAAAAAGTATTTTTATACCAAAAAAAATGCCACAAAGTCTGTTTTTGACCAAAAATAACAACAACAATTTGTTTATAGATTATAAAATGACCCCCAAAAGTTTTTGTTTTACCAAAAAAAAGACAAAAAATTTCAGGCAAAATAAATCAATAGCCGAACTGAGCTGAACTAAATTAAAATACCAACAACAAAAAAATTAAATGTTGTTTTACATCCAAACTCAATCTGACAAAGGGAAAAAGTACTAAAATATCATATATGAAATATTATATGCTACATTAAATATCAACATTTGACAGAAAGGAAATCGGCTAGGAGGCATTTCAGGCAAAATAAATCAACTGAAGTGACCTAAAGTTTAATAAAACACAATAAAAATGAAATGTTATCATTTTAAATTGATACTATATATATCCGGAACAAACATACGTAAAGTGGACAAAAGTATCGGGACACTGCGTCCCGATACTTTTGTCCACGCAGCAGAGGCGGGGAAAGGGAGGAGGTGCTCGCGGATGTGTTGTAGGAAGGCAATGGCCGACTTACTTGGGGTTGATGAGGCAGTAGTTGCTGCTGACGTTGGTTATCTCGATGGTGCAGTTCCTGTTGGTGGACAGAGTCGCCGACACGGCCTCGGCTGTCTGCGTCATGGCTGCAGAGCCCAAACACACACATTTACTCAGCAGGGCGCGTAATATCGTCACACGGCTTCGATGTTGCGCTCGTTACCTCCTGAAGTCCGTGCAGCGCCGGGTTGAGTTGTGTGAAGAGCCACAAGCAACCTCCCTTTTTTTGGAGCGCCAAGGGAGGAGGAGGAGGAGAGACTGAGTGTTTTTCCGACACGAGTGCAGGCGTGTTCGCTTCGGGCGACCCCGACAAACAGCGTCTACTTAATGGCGCCTGATGACAGAACACTACCTAGACAACACCACACCTGCCTCTTAATGGAGCTCATGCCGTACAAAACATCTGCCTTTGCAAGGACCACGTTCCTTCTAGAGCTTTACAATATTTTGATTCTTGGATTATTGTGTCCAAGCAACAACCCGGCCATCCATTTTCTATGCCGCTCATCCTCACTCGGGGCTGTGGGGGGCATGCTGGAGCCTATGCCAGCCGACTTCGGCCGAGAGGCGGGTACACCCTGGAGTGGCCAGTTTAAGCAACAGAAGGATGATAAAAGTATTATACAAATGCTAGCATTTTATTTTATTTCGTTAGCATACTGGCATTTTTCTATTCTTATAAATATGAATTTAGACAATAACGCTGTCATGCTAGGTGTTAGCATGCTAATGTTAGCATTAACATGCTAACATAAATTTCACTTTGCACTGTTGTACAAGATGCTAGCATGCTAATGCTAGCATGTTTTTTTTGCATATTGGCATTTTCCTATTTTTATAAATATTACCTTAAACAGACGCTTATCGTGCTAGGTGTTCTCATGCTAATGTTAGCATGTTAGCGTGCTAACATCTTTTTGTTGCCATTTTCATAGTTAAGATAGAGAATATTGTGCAAAAATGTAGAGCAAGTAAAGAAACAAAAAAAACAATTAGCAATAATTAAATCATGAATAAAAATGACATTAAAGTAAAGCTGGGCATGACAAAATTATTATGGCAAAATAAAAATAAACATTACTACACTAACAAGGTTTTACAGAAAGTGGATTGGAGGCATTTCACAATAAAATAAAGTCAAATGAATAACAAAACATAGTAAGTGTGTTGGGTGATGCA
Source organism: Oostethus manadensis (assembly GCA_024372805.1). Classification (NCBI taxonomy): domain Eukaryota; kingdom Metazoa; phylum Chordata; class Actinopteri; order Syngnathiformes; family Syngnathidae; genus Oostethus; species Oostethus manadensis. The sequence goes on from QODF01000227.1 coordinate 1,140,343, forward strand.
CTCAACACCCATGAAAAGAAATAGTGCAGGCGTGCCTAATGAAGTGTCCCTTCCCGCGTTCAGGTTGATAGCAAGTATCTGCGTACATGAACGCCATTGTTATGCAACGCTCACCAAGCTGCAGCGGACAACGTATCCAACTCTCCAGGTTGAGACTTGCGTACGATGAAGCTCTCAGTCCCTCAGGTGTTGCAACAACAGCATGCGTGTGGCTGCAGGTGATGGATTCCAGCGGGAATTCCGGGGCCTCTCCCACATTTCTCTCCTTATAGGAAATTACACACACACACACACACACACACGCACACACACATATATATAGAGTGTGTAGTGTCCTGTAAGGTGATAGCCTCTACCCAATTAAGCAGGTTCTGCTTTGAGATGTGCACACGTGGCGGCAGCTGTTCTTCATCAAGCCTTCATCTTCATCACTGCAAGTCAGCAGATGGCCACAAAGAACTGCAAGACAAATACAAATCTAAAAACGTTTTCACGCGACACACTCGGCATGTGATGGCACGCCAGTTACCTTGGCAAGAAGAAAAACCTTCATCGCCTCCTGCATGCGAGCGCACTCACCAAATGCTAACAGCGCTATCATGCTACTGTCATCTAGCGTCACAAAAAAGTGCTTCAAGGGTTCTTGGAACTTTTTTTGGCCCGCAAAGTTTGAAAGTTTGAGGTCCACAACGACAGGAAAAAAATACTTCGATTCTACGAGGAAAATACATGACATTACGGGAATATCGCAACAAAAGTCTCATTTTAATTTTAGTTAAAAAACCCTGCAATATTTTGGGATTGAAATAATATTACAACATGCTTTAAATTCTTAATTTACAAAAAAAACCCATAATATTAAGACAAAAAAGTCATAATTTAGAAAAAGACACAAATTTATGAGAAAAAAAAATAAATTTTACAAACAAAATGCAATACAGTAAAAAAACATATTCACAGAATAAAGTCAGATTTTGTTTTTAAATAAAAATGTTACAAAAATGCAATAGTCATAGAATATAAGTCATATTATTGCAAAAATAAAAATTACATTTTATAAATTTTATAAATCTTATAAATTTTAGTTATTCTTTCATATAATATAGTCTTTTTTTGTATGTTTGTTTTTGACAACAACAAAAAATAGAATATAGTCTTAGTTTAAGAGATTTTTTTTCTAAGAAAATGCAATATTTGTAGAATATCCATCCATCCATTTTCTAAAAAAATATTATTGCAAGAATAAAGTCAGAATTTTAGTAAAAAAAAACCCATTATCATAGAATAAAGTCATTATTTATGATTTAAAAAACAAATTACAAAAAAATCCAATATTAATAGAATAAAGTCATATTATTGCAAGGATAAAGTTGAAATTGTTGTAAAAAAAACAAAACACGATTTTAATAGAATAAAGTCATAATTTATATTTAAATTTTTTTTTTACAAAAAATGCAATATTTATAGAATAATGTCATATTATTGCAAGAATAAAGTCGTGATTTCAGTTAAAAACATGACTTTCATACAACATAGTCTTTTTTTGACAAAAAAAAAGGATAAAGTCAGAATTTTTGTAAAAAAACACATATTCATAGAATAAAGTCATTTTTATGAGAAAAAAAATACAATACAAAAGTTGCAGTATTTTGAGTAATGTTTGTGCAATAATAGTCATCCTTTTACATGGAAAAAACACCAATTTTAAAAGAATAAAGGGGAAGAAAGGGGGTGGAGGAACAGTTTTAAGAATAAGAGTAGATGCTGCAGAAGTCGTGCGTGATGGGATCGGCGGTGTTGAGAAGACACGACATAAAAGGCAACCAGGAAGGTAAAGAAAGGAGAAAATATCAGTAAAGAATATCTGCAGCGCGAAAACATAACATCATATGCAAATATATAAAATGCTATGCAATTACAGCGACTGTCACCTTCACCTTCTTGGAAATCACATAAATGTCAAGGCGAAGCTTGGCGACGAAATAAGACCACCCAATACAAGGTAGAGAAGGTTTAAAAACAATATTTTACCGCAAGTACAGGCATAACTACTGCGGGAAGGTGATTATACTCCTGCACGGGGCCATAAAGATCACATCAATAATGTTAATGACATTTGCAGCGTCATATTTGTGTTTTATAATTAAGATTTTGTCATGCAAAATGCATCATGGCGGAGGGGGGTAGGGTGGGGGGTGGGGGGCTAGTCAATATAGTCAATAGGGCATGTTTAGTAGAATGAATGTGAAAATAGAGCAAAAAAACATTCATTCATTCATTTTCTATACCGCTTATCGTGGGGTGACGGGTATGCTGGAGCCTATCCCAGCTGGCTTTGGGCGGGAGGCGGGGTACACCCTGGACTGGTCGCCAGTCAATGACAGGGCACATATAGACAAACAAAGACATACAACCAGTCACAACCACATTCATAGCTAAGGCCAATTTAGAGTCGCCAATTAAGCTAGCTAGCATGCATGTTTTTAGAATGTGGGAGGAAACTGGAGTACCCGAGGAAAACCCACGCACGCACGGGGGGAACATGCAAAAAAAACAAACAAAGCTAAAATAGACTCTAGTGACACCTGGTGGACAGGTGTGGTAAAGCAGCCAAATGGCCTGTTTTGGTCTTTTAGCAAAATAAAGGAATTTATTTTAAAGAGAGAACAATGCAAACGTAAAACAAATTCAACAAAATATATAATAATAATAATAATACTATTACGTATTGAATTTTACATGTACCCTTGGAAAAAAATCTTTTTTATACCTTCAGTTTTATCACAAGGATATAATGATGTTTTTTTGTTATTTAAAAGGGGCATATTTGTAAATGTTTTTCCATTAATTGAGAGTAATTTTAATTTAAAGTTGCACATTTTTAAACGATGCACTTTATTTATTTTTTTAAAATACATTTTTTATTCCCAAATGTATTTTTTATTGTTTTATCTGAATGTATTCACCATTTTTGAAGTTTTCAAGCAGCCCCTGCAACTATAGATTCAATGTTATTTTTTGTAGTTACGACTTTCTCAACAAACTTTATTTGAGCCCTGTAAACATGAAATAACACCCCTACAGTATAGTCGCCTCTGCACTCCTATTAGTCATTGTTTACACCTCAGTGCACATTAGACAGCAAGCTGTGCAAGCAGGGCCACGATTCTCTCACTTCCAGGCTGGCACGCTCGGCCATCCTCACCCTCTGCACACAACGTTACCAACCAGCTAAGTGGAGTTTCATGTCAGCACGCGTAAAAAAAAAATACATTTGAATGCACATCCTAAGTGGGCTGTTAACCGGTCTGGAATGGAAGACCCGCCTCCCTGGAGGACCTGCACACTATAATAAAAATCTTACTGGGCCTTTTATTGGGCACACCTTTTAAAATTGCAATTTACACATTTATCAATTAGTATTAATTAGGCTTTCTAGTTTACAGTAGTCTTACGAAGTTCATGTCAACTTATAAGGCTGCACTAGAAAAAAAGTACTTCTACAAAAAAATCATAAAAAAATGAAAAAGAAAAAATATAAAATTTTATGAGAAGAAAAAGTTTTAAGACGATTAAGTAGTTTTTTTTTTTTTAAAGAAAAAACTGTCGTACTAGGACAAAAAATATAATGAATGAGAATAAAGTCATAATTTTACAATAACAATGAAAACAATTTTAAGTATTCATTTTAAAAGATTTTTTTTTATATTACGAGAAATAAAATCTTAATGAAGAAGAATATTTTTAATACCATAAAAAAAATTATGAGGAAAAATGATATTAAAAAAGTAGAGAAATGTAATTCTATGAGGAAAACCCCCCCATTAATGATAAATCAATAAGGTCAAATGGAAATTTTACCAAAAGGAAGTTTCATTATTTACATAAAAAGTAGTAATAGTATAAGAAAAATATAAAAATTTTAAGGAAAAAAGCTGCATTACCCACGAAAAACATTGATATGATGAAATTAAAATAACCGTATGAGAACCTGCGAGTCACGGCTTCAAAATAATTGACAAAATAATTCATAAAAAATTGTAAAATCATGAGAATAAATATCACAATTTTATTTCATTTTATGAGCATTAAGTCATAATAAAAAAAAAGTAAAATGAGAAAAATGGTGACATTATCAAAATAAAATGACAAGTTTAGGAGAAAAAAGTTGCATTATTGTTGTATTATTTGTCCTTGAAGTTAAGAATGTTTCGTTATATAACCAGTGGTCAACTTACTTTTACACTTAAAATGTAACTGCACATCATGTTAAGCTTTCATGGTGGCTGCATTTTGATGGAACAGTATTTTTTTCCTCATTCAGTGTATGTAGGAATGAAAATTCCAGAGAACAAGGATCCAATTGGTGTCATTATCCGTAGAATTTTCGTATCTTATATCCCGTCACGCACGCGAGGGTATTCATCCCTGCGGTGCGTTTCAAAGGTAAACGCGTGCCCATCCCAGAGAGAGGTTTTTTTTTAATGCAAACTTCCCAGTGATTAATTTGGTACGTTTCTGTGCTGATGGCGGCCGAGAGACAAGCGAGTGTATTGATTGATTGCTGGGGGAGGGGGGGTGGGGGAGGAGAGGTTCTGCACGTGTGCGTCGTGATGAATAGGCTGTCACGGGACCAAAGAAGGCCTTGAAATGACGCTTTAAGCCTCGATGCTATAAGTGTAAACATTACAGCCATTATGGGGAGGGGTGGGATTACATTTAGGGTAAAGAGGGCAAACCTGCGTAATATCCCATGAAAGTGCATGAAGACGCGCGGCTTTCATCTGCATGCGAGTCCTTGACATTAATCAGCATGTGTGTGTGTTTAAGTGTGTGTTTATGGCGAGCTTTGAAGAGGCCATGCGCTGTGGAATGGGGGGGGCTTTAAGTTGACAGAGCATGCCGGCGCATCCGTCTGCTCAAATTAGCAGCTGCAGAAGGTGAGGGCGGGTATTAATAACAACTAAAAAAAGCCTCAAAGATGATTTGTCGGGATTAAAACATGTATTGTGCGGCCCCCCGTCCGCCCATCCTCACCCTGACCTGAGCCGAATCGATACGGAGCCACACAGGAAGACACTGGTGTCGCCCGGGGGGACAAAGTCTGTGAAAATACGACATAAGACGGTGGCGAGCAAAACAAGCTCAACTTCTTCGCTACTCCGCAATTAAGGAAGCTCCTCTCTCCTACAATCCAAAGTAGGAGTTTTTAAAGCACAAGCATTAGCCATGCAAATGTATGCCACTGTGTTACCTCAAAACAAAACAAATGTTTTTTTTATTTAACTTTGCACATGTGGAATATCTAAACCTGCCATTCCCAACCACTGATCCAGATTTCAGCTAATTGGTCCGAAAAGTCTATATCATTACTAAAGCATTGCTGTTTTGTGGTAGACTATGGTCTGTTATTAGTCAAAACATATTGAAAGACACATGATATGCAGTATTCTAGTCACAAGGTGGCAGTAGTGACACAAAACACAGAGACATTACCTTACATTAAATTACCTTAACACCTTTTCACGTCATATCATGAAGTCATGGCTGACTTTATGATCACCACTTCCACACAGGATGGGAGAATAACTTCTTTTCATTCTACAAGTCAACCATGACATGACAGAGTTAAACAGATAAAGTAAAAAGTTCGTCTCCCACCCTGTGTGGAAGTGGTAAGGTTTTGGCTTCTGAAGTTTAGAAGAATACATCCGAAGCAGATTGGTTAGCTTGTTAGCTCATTAGCTTGCTAGCTAGCGGCCGTCTCGAGTCCCTGCAGCATGCAAGTTGCAAAGTGGTGTAAACGATGAACAATATAGGGATATAGTTATTGAACGTCTACAGGGCTCTCATAATGTTAAAAACAGTATTTAGAAAGTCATAAACAAGCTTTGTAAATGAATATATTAAGGACATAAACTACTCTAAACTATCTTGTGTCTCACACAACTTTTTGTGATTATGTTTCTTAACCATTATCCAGCTGAAATATTATTTACATGAATATTATTTACCAACTGTTGTCATTTTAAGGGTTGTCACATGAAAATGTTCCCCCTCCCTATAAACATCAACTAATGTCAATAAAATACACAACACATAATCCGTCACAAGTGCCTCGAAATCATGCAACGATCTTAAATGTTTGTGTCAAAATGTAACATTTACGGAGTGATATGTCCTCCTATTGTAGCAGCTGTGTGTGTGTGTGTGTGTGTGTGTGTGAGGTGTGAACCAAAGCTTAACTTTGCATACAATTGCCTCCCTGCGTTTAGGTTGTGCAAACTTTTTGAAGCCTATTTAAACATTGTGTGGCTAATTGTATGCTAATATATGCTGCATACAGCATATTCATGCTTTCATTGTTCAAGTAAGCACTTTTTTTGGCAAGAGCACCATAAGAAGATGAGATGGCATTGATTTATGATTATTGGTGAATCAACTTTGGATTTCCAAGGAGTGTGTCCTCTCCCTCTTTGTTCTTCTGGTAATTATCACTGTGTCAAAAAGAAGCGTGCCAAAGCCAATCTGTTCCCTCATTGCTGTTTCTCCCACTAATTAACACGTGTGAATACCCCCCCCAAAAATGTCGTTTCTGTCCTTTCTGCGCGCTTTTTCCTTTGGGGGTGGGTTTTGTGGGATGCAGGCATGCAAATGTGTCGTATACTGCAGATATTTGCATATCCCCTGACACACAGTCCTCATCCTTGCATCAATGACACGATGAATATCTGTAATTGATAGCATGCAAGTAAACTGGAACCTCCAAAGGTTGATCACAATCCACTCCACGCTGGTCAGTATCTGATTTGTTCAGATTTGAAATCACTTCATCACATGGGAACTTATCTGTTCCAGGTCAACCTGTGATCATCATAACTTCTTTTAAATAATTTTAATATCCTTGCAAGTGTAAAAAGAAGTTAACCGCTGCAAAATACAAGTAAGATTAAATACAATTATTACGCCTGATGAGAGTAGAGGCGCATTTAAGGGAGTGACTTCTACATCTCAAGATTTTTATCAATCAAAACGGCAACGCCAGTGTAATTTTAATTTTTGCGCGTGATTATGAAGGTGCAAAAAGATGATTGGAGCTGAGTCACAGCAGCTCACTTTTTATGCATTCATAACTGTCGCACAAGTGTAACAAGAAGTAAACTGCTGTAAAGTAAAAGAAAAATTATTAAAACTACTAAAAGTAGCATTCATGAACGGGAAGGATGATTACCAAAATTGACTTTGTGACTCTCAGTTTTTTTAACATTCCCAACTGTTATAAAAGTGTAAAAAGAACTAAAAAATAACTAAACCGTGGTAAAAGAAAAGTAAAATGAAGTAAAACTACTCACCCTTTGATGGGTCGTGATGGAAAAGTAACGTTCACTAACGGGAAGGATGATTACTGAAATTGCCTTAGTGCATCTCAGGTTTTCTATCATTCATAAATGCCATAAAAGTGCAAAAAGAACTAAACCGCTGTAAAATAAAACTAAAATAAAGTAAAACTACTCCCCCTTTGATGGCACGTGACGGAAAAGTAACGCTCATGAACGAGAAGAAAGATGATTAATGAGGTCGACTTGGTGACTCTCAGTTTTTTAAACATTCCCCACTGTCATAAAAGTGTAAAAAGAACTAAACCACTGTAAAAGAAAACCAAAGTAAAACTACTCACCTTTGATGACACTTGATTGAAGTTTACTGAAAGAAAGCGGGACAATTACTGAAACATTTTTGCCATTCATAACTGTCATATGAGTGTAAAAAGAAGTTAAACGCTGCAAAATAAAACAAAAAAACAGTAAAACTTTTTATCCTTTGATGACACTTGACGGACTGGAGGGAAGCGGGATGTTTACTGAAATTTTTTTAGCATTAATAACCGCCAAATAAGTGCAAATAGAAGTTGTTACCCTTTGATGTCACTTGAGTAAAAAGAGGTTAACCGTCGTAAAATAGAACTAAAATACTCACCGTATGATGTCAGAAGAGTAGCGTTCATGAGTGGCTAAAAGGATGATTACTGAAGTCCCATTTTTTGGGGGTGTAAAAGTGTACAAAGGACTAAATCCCGGTCAAATGAAACTCAAATAAAGCAAAAATACTTGCCCCCTGATAACACTTGATGGTGAAACGTTGCGTGTACTGGATAAGTGGGACGATTACGGAAACAGTTTTAGCATTTTAACGGGACATACACATGAATAACAGTCTTCCTCTTCCAAAAACAACAAAGCTACTTTGTAATAAATATCATCCTATCGATCCAGGTGCCCACGGGGAGCGCTGGTGTGCAAACAGACCAGTGCGCAATAAATGACAGAGGGAGGGGGGATCGTGGGGAGGGTTTTAGGAGCATCTGTTGACTGGAGAGATGGGAGAAGGCCTGGGGGGTAGAGGTGTAAGGTGGGGGCGGGCGGGGCATCTTATCTGTGAGTCTTGCCATCATTTATCAGTTTTATTGCATTCTTGTCCAGTTGCCCGCCCGCCCCTCCCCTCACCTGGAACCCCCATCACTCTGCCACCCACCCCCCGCACTTTCCTGGACCTCTAGCTGCGCCCATCCGAGCGGCCGTGCAATTAAAAGCGTGCGTGGCGGAAGCAGGCGATGAAAGGTGTGACATTTTGCCGTTGACTGACGATGAATTCGGAGCGACGGGCCGCACGGACACATCCCCGGCTAAGATATGGATTTATTACCTGGAAATGTTACCTACTTCTACCCTACCACCCCCAGCACCACCATTTTCTCCCTACTCTCCAGAGGTGATGCCGCCCCTCACCATCACCCCAACGCCCCTTCTTTCCGTTTCACCACTTGACAGTTTAACAGGCCGCCATGCAATGGATGGCTTCTCTTCAGTGTTTCCATGGTTATTTTCTTCCTCTTTTTCACCTTTGATAAAGTCAGTCTGTTTGCTCGCTGCCTCTCTGCCAACAAGCTCATTTGTCAGCCGAAAAATAACATCTCGCTCTCCCGCCTCCCCTTTTTTTTCTTTTCCCTTTCTTTTTTGTTATATTTATAAATATCATATTTTTATTGTTAGTGCACAGGGAAACTGTCGGTGGACCTTCTAAATGCGGTGTTTAACAATATTAGAGCCTTCTAAAAATGAAAGAACACCCCTATAGTCACCTTTACACACCTGTTACCAAATACAGTAGACAGATTTTTGTGCCTAAAACCTGCAATAAAAGCCTATTTTTCCGGCAATCAAGTCTGCCTGTCTCACCGAACGTTAGAGTAACATTACTGCCACCTAGTGGCCAATGTATAAAACTACATCATTCACAGCGTCTCTGAATGTGTTTAAAGCCTCAAAGGTGCGTGATGGTTAGCATGTACACCTCTCGCTTGAAATGTACTTCCACCTGAATTTTTAAATGGAATTCCTCAGTTAAAAAAAAAAAAGAAATAACATTACGCCCTGAGTTCCTCAAGGCTCTGAAAGTTGAGGGACTGTATTGGTTGACACGCCCCTACAACATTGCATGGAAGTCGGGAACAGTTTGTAATAATTGTTGATAATAATTGTTGATATTTTTACAAAACTCCACTGTTTTGTAAAAATATATTTTCCAAAAAAAGGCATAAAAAGGAGATACATATTATTAAAACTTAAAATACACTTGTACATATCATGTGCTAATCATATTTTTATTTATTTACATAACTCATAAAAAAATTGGTTTGAAAAAAAAAAAAAAACAAGAGTAATTTGTGTAAAACATATTTCTCAGAGAATTTTGGGATTATTATTTTGATCAGGCTTTAAGAAGTTAATTAACGACTGGTGGCAACAGTGGCTTTCATACATTGCTACTTTTTCTACTCTACAAAACATGTCAGCTTCCTAAAAACAGCTGTGAAAAATACAAATGAAATACTAATATATTTTGAGAAACAAAACATCGAATTAAAATCATTTCCATAAAACCCATTTCCAGAAGGAATGTAAAATAAAACAAAATAATAAACTTAAATGCATCATGTTAGTCCCTTGTCGTCCTTTTACTTCCTCAGTGTAAAAAAAACGCAGCCCAAACCTTACAAAAATAAAATCGCCAACTACTGCTACTGAAAATAACACAATATTAATGATGCTTGTTATAAAATACAATCTTTTTGTGCTTAATACAAAAATAAAATACAAGTTTGTCACTTAACTGCTAAACTGAAATACCTCCCACAGCTGACTGCATGAAAACGGCCGCCATCATCCTAAATCAATGCAGTTTTCCCGCGCCTGTGCCTACCGTAGATCGGCCTGGGTCTACTGTGCACCTCCTCTCTTTATTTTTTGGGTTTTGCCAATGACGCATCGACAATCTTGAAGTTTTGATGAATTGGACGGCGAAAGCGTTGGCTGGAAACATTGATGGAAACGCCGACACCACGGCGAGCGCTATCGATCGATCGGAAGCAACATCGGAAGCTACGTCAGATCTTAATGTCAAAAAAGTTCTTGCCAATGACCTGCAAAACGATTATGCATGTCTAATAAGAGTCGGGGGAGGGAGGGGGTGGACGCAACATGCTTTTGAGGAGGTAAAAAGCTGCAGATGGCACAGCGCTAATTCATTCCACTTTTCCACGGTAAAAAAGTGGCGATGAAGCACATATTTAAAGCACGTGTCCGTGTGATGGCGGAGATTGATGGCGGCGAGGTCGCCGGCGTATCGGCCCGATGTCCCTGACGCGTCATAATGTGAGTGGAAGTGCAATGATGCTAATAATACATCTTTGTGACACTTGCTGATTACTGCCCAGCTCAGGATATGTGCTTACTGCGGACTTATGCAGATTGACCAACGGAGAAAGTTTTTCATTTGAAAGTACTTCTTCAAGGAAAGCATGACTGTCACTTCTTGCAGCGTGGAGGCCAGATGACCACGTCTATTACACAAACTGGAATTTAATTATTAAAGCCCTGGAAAAGTTATGTAGGAGGACTTATTGGCTGCACTGGAACTTTGGAGTAACCAACGTACACTTGGAACAAAAAATATGGAAAACAAAAAAATAATATTGGTATTAAAAAATAAACAATTAGTAGAAACAGAGAATTTTGTAAAAACAATAATACAATGTTATCTTTCAATGCCAGTTTTCATGTTCATGGTACGGGAAAAAAATGAAAACAATTAAAAAAGTAGGCTAAATAAGTAAATACAAATTAAAAATAAAAATAAAAATGGTGTTTGGTGTCACAATAAAGCTGGATTCTAAAAATACAAATACCATTAGGGGTATGCTGGAGCCTATCCCAGCTGACTTCCCCACCGGGACGCATGGGGAGAATGTGCAAAATCCACACAGAAACCAAATCTAACCCAAATACAAACCCTGATCTCCCAGGTCTCCTGACTGTGCTGCCAACATGCTAACCACTTGGCCACCGTGTGGCCGTAAAACAACTAAAAATAAAGGAAAAAAAGTTTAAAAAAAAAAAAAAAAAAGTGATCCATGATCTTCAGAACCTGTTCAGAGTCAAGCTGGATTCTTAAACTAATTGTGAAAAAAATATAAAACATTATTATTAAGTTATAAGTTAAATTAAATATAGTTAATAATAATAACAACTTAACTTTTATTTATTTATATATTTAAAAATATAGTTGATATATTGAACTTTTTTAAAACACTAATATTTTTAATTAATTGAATTATCATAACCATTTACACTACAATAATCTCAAATATTTATTTTAGTTAATTTCATTAGTTGTGTGATTTTTTAATGATGTAATCAAAATATTAATAAAATACAAAATAAAAAATGAAAATTTAAAAGATTTTCAGAGTCAAGCTGGATTCAAAATCTAAATGTGAAAAACAATAATAAAAACTAAAACCAGAAATAATAAAAGAAACCCCGTCCATTTTTTCATGGCCTTTCTGTTGCCGCATAAGCTTCAGTTAGCCACATACAGCTTTTTTCTGCATGGCTTGGCTGCCGTGTTTGCGTTGCTGTTACTGTTCTGTGATGAGCGAGACTCACAGACAGACAGACAGTCGTCAACAAACGAGGCTCAACCCTGCATGGCCAGGAATAAAAACGCCACACAAACGGAGGGAGGGAGAGACATTAAAGGTGGATTCGATTAGAGTGAATCCATCAGTCTTGGGCCTCCAGTCACCGCTTGCGAGTGTTCTGCAGGACCAAAGCGTCCAACAAAGGACCGGATTGAACCGCCAGAATAAACATCCTGAAGAGTTTGATATCTGCGACACGTCCCTTTAGGCTCGCTGAACAAGCCGCAGGCTGCTCCTAATTGTTTTCGGCACTTCTCAATTCACACACAATACTTAATTTGTGTGTGTGTGCGTGTGTGTGTGTGTGCACGCGCCAATAGCCTGCAAGTACAGAACACTGCGGGCCAGCTTTCCTCCACTCAGAACCTGGCACATCATCTTGGACTGATGCATCCAGCTAGAACTCCCGGGATGCTTTGGCACCCGCACAGATGGCAGACCTCGAAATACTTGTGAGGTGAGAGCGAACGCGAGAAAGCGCACACATCGTGTCAGAGGAAAGCACACACGCACAATACACACCACACACACACACGCTTTGAATTGTTCCTGTAATAATATTTATGCCCTCTCTCTAACTAAATGTGTGAACATTTCTTCCCCAAAAACGCCCTTCCTATGATACACATAGATCATTTATTGTATATCACGGGAAGATGTATCACTACATCGCCAGGCGCATCCTCTGTCATGTCGACTGACTTCAATGACTGGCATGCGGTGTTAAGGTAATGTCTTGTAAGGTAATGTCGCAATGTTTTGTGTCATCACTGCCGCCTAGTGATCAGAATACTATATATCATTTGTATTTTGACATGTTTGGCCTACACTACACTCTACTACAAAAAACAATCATTTATTAATTATTACATTTTCTAAAAAAGACAATTTTTCCGCCACATATGTATAATAATAATGAATTTTTTTTAATTATTATGCAGAGCTGGAGGCAGCGGAGATGAAGATGCTGAGGTTCTCTTTGGGTGTGACCAGGATGGACAGGATCAGGAATGAGCACATCAGAGGGACAGCACATATTAGAGATTTCGGAGATAAAGTCAGAGAGGCCAGACTGAGATGGTTCGGACATGTCCAGAGGAGAGATAGTAAATATATTTGTAGAAGGATTCTGAGTTTTGAACTGCCAGGCAGAAGGTCTAGAAGACCAAAGAGGAGGTTTATGGATGTAGTGAAAGAGGACATGAAGGTAGTTGGCGCAAGTGAAGAGGATTCAGAAGATGATGGAGACAATTGATTTGCTGTGGCGACCCCTGAAGGGACAAGCCGCAAGTAAAAGAAGAAGAAGAAGAAAGTTTCCTGATATGTGGTCCATTAAGGTGAGTCATAATATTAGAAAGGTCTCCGTTTCTGATTCAGTGCCTTTCTATCGTCATCCTCCGTCACTCTGTTCCATCTCTCTCATTAACGATGCTATTTTTTTCCCAGCTCGCCTTGCGTCTCTGTCCGTGTGTTCTCGTTAAACGTCTCAATATGCTGCACAGCTGCCAATCGCTCTCATGGTCCTCACAGGAAGTATTCATGTCTTTTTAAAGCAACCTACTGGAAGCCATCCAACGTGTCCGTGTTCTGGTGAGTGACGAATGAAATCCTTTACCGCGTTGTTCCCTTAAAGCCATCGTCCCGTTCAGTCTGCAAAACGCATGTTTGGGTTGGAAAGAAACGTCCCACACGTCCCAGCTGACAAATGGATTTCATTCATTTCATTTCCTAATGCTTGATGCATGAATTGCACCCATCTCAGAAAAAAATTCTTAAAAAAAAAAATTCAATACAGTATATAACATAAAAAATCAAGAAAAAAATGAATACATTTTTTCTGTTTGCATGATAATATTTTTTTATCATTTAGTATCTTTTGATTTTTCTGAGTGTTTGAAGTCATCTCAGATAATAACATGCCATTATTTGCCTTTTTTTTGTCGTATTCATGAAGATATATTATATATTCATTTATATTAATTTTTTTCACTATGTTTGAGTTGAATTTATCTCAGGTAAAATCATAATAATAAAACATACTCAAAAAATCTACTTTCATTAACAAGCTTTTCAATATTGTAAAAGTTTTGCAAAAAAACATTTTTGCTTTTTGATGCATTTTTGGTGTTTAATACATGACTCTTATTTTATGTATATTTTATGTATGTATGTATAAATAAATAATAAATACAATCATTTAACATAAAATTAAAAAAATACATTAAATCAATAACAAATAATATATATATACATTAAATTTAAAGGTTGCCTTTTTGTGTTTTCAGATTTTTTTGGTTTACTTTTTACCTTATTTTTTTTAGCACAATGCATGAATTTTAATCCCAGGGACAAAAATGATAAAGTATAACACATAACCTGCAGTTATATGTATTCTTTTAAATAAATACCAAACATTTTATTAAAATAATTAAAAAAAAAACATCAGCTGGCATCAGCTAGCATCCGCTGTAGCACATTGAGGATATCCTTACGCTTTTCAATAACGTAAATGTCCTATTTGGAAAAAGAGTAACTGTATGGTTAAATGAATACCTCTTTGGTGGTGCCAATCAAAGCCGTATTATCATCACAGGGAATGAAACCGTACCAGGATGCTCTCCCACCTTAGACTAATAAATAATCCACATTTAGTCCATGTGACTTAAATGTCTCCATACATTTTAATTAGGGTGCGCTACTCGGATGACTTTAATACACTCAGACAGGCGTGGTCCTACCTGGAGGAGCGGGTGGGTGGGGGGGACGTCTATAATCCCGAATGATTCTGTGGATGTGCTCGGCGGGGTACGGTCTACGAGGTCACGTCTCTGCAGGTGAGCTCCGTGGGGGCTTCGCTGTTTTGTTTATGGACTCCTGTCGGTCTCCCTCGAACCCCCCCCGCCGGGATATGGACTGTTCCAGATGTGAAGAAAAACAACCCAGTGTGAGGACGTGTGTGTGTTGGAGCTTGGGTTAGGCTATGGATGAATACATGACAAGCATTATTATCTTAGATGAGATGATGAAGCAGCCTTAAATAATAGCCTATTATAAAAACTAACAATCTATAGACTAAATTGTACAGTCTTGTATGGTCAAGCGGCCCAGTTTTTCTAAATCATGTTAATCTCTTTTTTAATATCTACTATTTCTCTATGCGAGTTATCTTTTTCTAAAATCATTTTTCATGCTTCTTGTGCTTAATTTGTTGAAAGTGGAAAACGATAATCAGTCATGTCCAACACCAAGTGGAGATTGACTGGTTGTCATTGTGTTTGAATATCAATAAGAATGTCAATGTCAATACAATGAATGGGAGGACACGGTGAGGAGCGGGGAGTAGCGGAGATAAGTCACCCAAAGAGCACCTGTTTGTTACTTATACTTGTATGTTTCATAGAAGTATACTATAAAAATGCTGTGTTATTGTTAAAACTACATGGTAGGCAAGCAGCGGCAGATGAAAGTTATCACCAAGTAAGTTTTAAGCGTCCACTCTAAAGTCAAAACATTCTCATTTCATGAACTCTGCAGCGACAACAACATCGGATGCCGCCGCCGCGAGCATGTTTGCAACACTTGGGGGGGATTACACGTGAGCCCCTCTTGAGCCAGCCTCATGCCATGGCCCGGCACGGGCCCGACGCTCGACTTAAAACGTCTCAGCATGTCGGGAGCGCTGAATTAAACATTTGCATGCATGACATCCTCAAGCTGTGCCCCCTCCAACCCTTCCAAGAGTGCGCAATTAGTCGAACGGAGCTCCTCTCTGCGCGCACACACAGCCAAAGCTGGGATTAGGGTGTGTGGACAAAGTAGCTCACGTGGCGGGCGGAGAGTTATGGCGGCGAGTTGTCTTCCCGGTTGATTTGTGACAATGAAAGCACATCTCATTTCACGGAGAAGCACTAGAATGGAGAGGAAGGCGGTGGACGCGGTGCGACCCCGTGAAGATCTGTCACCCTGCTGCTAAGCCATATGGGCGAGGAAGAAGACTTGGACGTTTGGCAGCGAGCGCCGTCCCGCTCCCTCTGCTGGTTTCTCATTATCAAGGAATAAATAGAACAAGACAACAAAACAGTGGCCCTGTTGTGTCGCCGTCATCCTGACTCCTCCGTGGGGCAGATGGCGCCGAGAGGCCAAGTCTGAGGGCTGCGGTGCTAACAAAAACCTGCAATACTGTACTGCAAGGAGAGATGCAGATTTGAACCGCAAGTATCTACCTTACTTCCGATATGTAAGCTATGTGACGCAGCAGACCACCGTCATGGCCTCATTTGCACGCCTTCCTTCAAGATAGATACGTACTTGACACTCCAAGAGAACTCATTTCATCTCCTGCATGTCTGAATTTGGGCAATAAGATTCATTGCCAGTGAGAAACTGTAGACAATAGTGATCAAATAAATATATATAACAAAAATACAAATGAACAAAGTACAATATATTGATAAGATAAACACATGAACTCTTCCCTTTCACAGTTCCAAGGGCAAGCAGGGTTAGTGCCCCATAACGAACATTGAAAAAAATGTCACACATTTTTTGTTTTATAGCAAAATGTTACAGTAAAGGGAAAATATAGTTAAAAAAATATGTATATATACACATATATAAACATATATAGTATATGTTTTACTATTTTTAAAAATATATAATATTAAAATTAAGTAAAAATATTTACATTTTCTATTTTTTATGCTTATTTCTTTAAATTGTTTTATTTGCATTTTAACACTAATTAATGAATGTATTTGTGTATTTTTAAATAAGCCATACAGTCTTCAGTTGAAACATTATTGCACATGCATGTTATTAGTCAAATGTAGTTCATAATAATAACAATTAAACTTTTAAAAATATAGTTTATATTTTGTATGCACTTTTTAACACTATTTTTTTGAAATAATTGAATTATGATAATCATTTATACTACATTCCCCGCAACCCTAATGAGCATAAGCGGTATAGAAAATGAATGAATCAATTTATACTACATTAATCTCAAATATTTATTTCCGTTAATTTTGTAAGTTTGTGTGATTTTGTTATTAGTAATCAGAGTCCAGTTGAAGCATAATTGCACATATTTATACAAAAACAATTAAATTTTTTTTTTACATTTTTCTACTTCAAATGTAGTTCTATATAATATATAGTTATTTCTATATATCGTTTTTATTTGCCTTTTAACGCTAATATATTTTAATTAATGTAATAATCATACTATATTTTATCAATGATACGTGAATGTTTATTTCAGATTAGTTTGGGTGAGTTTTGACTCCCCCTGCGCTTTTATGATGCGTGATATGCCCTTTATTGTCAACTGAGCTTTGGGGCAGAAGCAACGTTGCCCCACAAATTGCCCTAGCAACAACAACACAAAAAAAAAAACGGAATTGGTTCACTTTATGTTGCTTTATTTTTTTTGGTAGCGCATATTTTATTTGACTTGCGATAATGACTCCTACGGACTGTTTGTTGCATGTGTGGCGTCTGCAGCCGCCCACGCCGCGAGCGAGGAACAAGAAGATGCCAGGTCCCCTCCAAAGGTGCCAAAGGAGGGCGCGGGGAGGCTCAAACAGACAGGCAGGCTGTAAATATATATAGATATAGCACAGCGGCTCACAAGCTTCCCTTTCCATTAAATAGCCGTGCACTTCCAAGCTCCTGGCTTTATTGCGCCGCTGCTTCGGGAGCACAAGCCCAGGAGACTCTTCACCATTATTAGCAGCTCACAGTACATAATCCCACAGCAGGTTCTCGTCCATCTTCTCAGCGGGGCCAAGCTATGTTGAAGGGAGGTGGGGTTGGTCGTGGGGGTATCTCAGGCAAGAGAGTCCAGAGAGACACGGCAGCGATGCATTATATACCCTCAATGACAGACGCCAGATGGTGGCACGGTCTCCTCTGAGGGGCAGACACCATGCCAGTGACCTCCTCTGGCATTCCTTTTGGATGCTGGGAGGTGGGGGAGAGGGTGTATGTGAAGATACCTCCCCAAAGTCTCGGCCTCGTTCCACTTCGGATGCTCTCAGGTGCTTCCAGAGATGCTGAGTGGGGTTGGAGACAAGTTTTCCATCCTCCATCCACATAAACACACACGTCCCTTTGATTCATCATGCATTAGGTGAAGACGAGAGTCGGTCCAAGCACAGTAGAGCGCTGACTCTTTGTTATTCAAGCACACAATGCAATGGTGCAGGGGAAAACAACATGCAGTACCTCTACTGTGGATGAACATTACATTTGCTTGAGCACACACTTCCCGAATTTTGTGCAGAAGATTCAGCCTGTGGATATAAGTCCACAAAAAATGGTCAGATCACAGGAGGTCTGCGCTCTACGAGTGCTTTTCTATTTGACAAAATAATAGCGGTCGACTAACCAAATAAATCACTGTTATTAGTTTGTTTGGATACAAGTTACCAGTAGGTGCAGTAGATTCTCAGAAAACAGGACCCCGCATTCATGATATCCTTATCGCTCTTAAGGATGTGCATTAGGGCAATTAGTTGAAAGGGAGGTGTTCCAAAAATAGCTGTGTGGCATTCAATCAGTGATCAAAATCAGCGAATCAGGCGGCCCCTATTTAAGGATGAAAACAGCGCTTGTTGAACTTGCATTTCTCTTGGAAAGCCTGAGGGAAATGGGTCGTTCAAGACATTGTTCAGAAAAACAGCGCCCTTTCATTTTGTACTTCGAAAAAGATTGATTGAAGAGGGGGAAAACTTGAATAGGTGCAAGCAATTTGTGGCTGTTTAGCTAAAATGATCTCCAGTGCCTTAAAATGGAGAGCAAAACCAGAGATACGCGGCAGAAAACAGAAGACAACTATCAAAATGGATGTAAGAATAACCAGAAAGGCAAATGTTCAGCCAATTATCAACTCCAGGATGATCAAAGACAGTTTAGAATTACCTCATAGTACTGTGACCGTTAGAAGACGTCCGTGTGAAGCTAATCTATTCGCAAGAATCATGTGTAGAAAAGGTAACTAGTTGCCAAAGAACACAGCAACCGGCCTAAAGAGAAATGGAGGAACATTTTGTGTGATGAGAGTAAAATTGTTCTTTTGGGGTCCAAGGGCCGCAGACAGTTTGTGAGATGACCCCTATACTCTTAATTCAAGCAACAGTACACAGTGAAGCACCATGATATGGGCATGTTTCCCCTACTATGGTATTGGGCATATTTATCTCATAGCAGGGATCATAGATTAATTTGCATATGTCAAAATACTTGAAGAGGTCATGTTGCCTTATGCTGAAGAGGACATGCCCTTGAAGTGGGTCTTGGTTCCAAACCAACACAGTTCCTGTTAAGGAGTGGCCAGCCCAATCCCCGGACCGTAATCCAATAGAGAAGGTGGGGGGGTGACATCAAAAATGCTGTTTCTGAAGCAAAACCAATAATTTTTAACGAGACAAGATTTTAACATTATTTTTGAGAAAAACACAATGAAAAAATATCAACGGACAAAGACTGTTTGTTGTCCCACGAATTGATGCTCAGAGATACTGAAGAATAGATTTTCTACATTTCTTGAAAACCAAAGTAACCAATGTAATGATAATATGTGATAATAATAATAATAATATTACTGCTCAGTGTTTTTCTCTTATGTACTACTATTTACGGCAGGAATGTTCAGCTGTCCTTGGATATTAACCATTTTTAAGAAGATATGATGAAACAAAGACATCATACATATATTTAAAGACACATTTTTATCTTTTTAATATGTAATTATTTTGGCTAAATATACTGTATCAACCGTGGTGCTATATTGTCTTTTTCCATGTATGAGATGCGTTGATGCGATGTTATGAAACGAAATGCGATACACAGAACTAGAACCACTCGTGACAAGTCCGAACACCAGCGTAGGTTGGATTGCATAAAGCATTCAAGGTGCGCCTCCAATAATGCCTTGCTCACTGCCACTCCCGTATTACCGTATTATCATTCATAGTAGCCATGCCATAGTTCAGTCTGATTGGCTTCTAGCTACCCTGTTGTCGCAATACAGCTTTTCCCCAAACGAGAAATCACCTCACACTGTAATCTTGCGAGATCTGGTCACCCGAAATACGAGACACGCCATACGAGCCACCCAAATAGTTACTCATTAATATTGTAACAAAGGTAAACAATGGTAAGTAATACAATAATAATCCAAAATAAATATAAATTCTAACTTGTATAAAATAAATACATACACTGTAATAGTTTCCTTAATAAATAATATAAAAATATAAATAGAAACAATAATAAAAAAGTTATACTTCTATTCTATTATTAATATTAAGCAGCATTTTCTTCTACAGTATGTTGTTTTTTTTCTGTAATAGAATTTCAATGCTGTGGTTTCAAAGGAAATGTTAAATATGTAAACAATGAAATAATATTACCATAAGTTATGAAATTATAATTTCAGTCACAGATGCTTATATCAGCATTTTTGTACCATGTAAAACATACATTTTATTAATTAAGATTATGATAAGATAGTCTGTATCTACAGTACGGCGCTATGTTACTGCCACCCCTCCCTGTCCTTTCTCTGCTACATGATGCCGGGACGCAATATACGATTGCTGGGTTCCTATTTGGTCTATGCTGCAGGCAGAAAAGGCCGCATGGCGGTCGAGTGGGTAGCACATTGGCCTCACAGTCAGGAGGTTCAAGGTTCGAATCTCCGTTGGGCATCTCTGTGTGGAGTTTGCATGTTCTCCCCGTGCGTGCGTGGGTTTTCTCCGGTTTCCTCCCACATTCCAAAAACATGAATGTTAGGTTAATTTGCGACTCTAAATTGTCCATTAGAGTGTGAGTGTGACTGGTTGTCTGTCCTGCAATTGACTGGCGACCAGTCCAGGGTGTACCCCGCCTGTCGCCCAAAGCCAGCATACCCGCTACCCTAATGAGGATAAGCGGCATAGAAATGAATGTATGTATGCAGAAAACAAACATCTTTATCTATGAGCTTTTATGCAGACATATTAGGTCTACATGGGTTTTTCACAGCGTGGCATTACAGTGGAGATCCACATCTGGAGGAGGATTCACGCTGACCTCCTCACTAATGGCCTCTCTCTGTGTTCCTAACAGGAGTGACCCTTGGGTGCTGAGAGATTTTGCAGAGAAGACACACCGTGCAGCCCAGCATGCTAATTTGCTCGCCATGCATTGACTGCTACAGTAATTAGGTGGGACATCATGCATGTACCAGTTCCCTAATTGCTCCTGATGGTACAGCATCATCATCATCATCATCAACGAGTAGAAAGCAAAATAAGAGGGAAATGAGGGAATGCGATGCACGGTGATCAAGATGCATTAAAGTAGCTGTCTGGCCGGTGTCTCAAATTGGCATCAATCTATGTGAAGGAGGGTACGGTGTCAGGTGTTGTTGCAGCGCGTAGACAGACAGCTATGTAAATAATAGACACAGCGGGAGCTCATCAAAAGTGGGGCCAAAAGAGCTCAATCACTCCCTGATGGCTTGTTGCTGGTAGGTCTTGAATCTCAGCAATCGCGATGTTAGTGCAGGAGAGGAAAAGGAGCAGGGGCAGATTTAGTAGACACAATATTTAGCGCTGAGCTTATTATTATTACATATTTTGTGTGTTATTATTATTATTATATTTCCAACAATTATTTCATTTTATTTTTGGGTGATGTGCCCATTCACACTTCTTTATGAATTATTCATATTTTTTATTTAAATTTTTTCAGGCGACTACAGTTGGGAACTCTGGGAATTCCGTGAATTCTGCCTAGCAACAAGCGACTATGCTAACTTAAAATTCCGCTATGCTTATTTTATCGAATACAAATAATGACGATCATCTCTCCGTGTTTGTTTTTTCTATTTTTGAGAATATTTTAATGAGTGGGTGCCTGTCAAATGTTGTCATTCTCTCTGCTGCGTGGGGTAGCAGCATACCCTGCCCCAATATGCTAAAGAAACACAAAATTAAGCTCTATGTCATTCCTTACAAATTGGGTGCAAAATATGGGGGCCAGTGAATTCCGCCTAGCAACAAATGACCACAAACCCCGGTTCATCTAAATTCAGCATTGCATATTTATTCATTTCTACCGCTTATCCTCATTAGGGTCACGGGGATGCTGGAGTCTATCCCAGCAGACTTTGGGCGAGAGGCGGGGTACACCCTGGACTGGTCGCCAGTCAATCACAGGGCACATATAGACAAACAAACATTCACACTCACATTCATACCTATGGACAATTTAGAGTCGCCAATTAACCTAACATGCATGTTTTTGGAATGTGGGAGGAGTACCCGGAGAAAACCCACACACGCACGGGGAGAACATGCAAACTCCACACAGAGATGCCCAACGGAGATTTGAACCCAGGTCTTCCAGATCTCCTGACTGTGTGGCCAATGTGCTAACCACTCAGCCACTGTGCGGCAGCATTGTATATTTTATATTGAATACTGAGTAGTGAAATTTAGTGTATGTCCATCTGTCTCTGCTACTGCCAACTCTCTCTGTCCTTTTTCTGGTGTGTTAGGCAGTGTAGCCATCTGTGATGTTTCAGTTGAATCGGTTCCGCGAGCTGTTCGTCAACACAAAAAAGGTCCGACTACATGATTCTATGAAGATCCCATTCCAACGACTCACCTCAATGACGAGATGAACCGCCACGATTGCTGCCATCCCATAATTAGACGCTGCTCGTTGCAGGCTCAGCCCTAGCTGTGTCAGAAGATGAAGATAGCATCTCGGTACCCTTCAGGGAAATGTCTCATTATCATCGTCCTGTTGTTATAGTTCAGGTGAGCATAGACGGGAACGAGCGTCCGAACGACAACGGCGCTATGACACAAACGTGTTGCTATTCCCCGCGCCCGCCGAGGTCGCCGGCAAAATAAAGCGTGGCTTGCTTGGTCGCCTCCTTTCACTTTGGATGGACGGAAAAATGGATGGACAGGCCAAAAGTTCCAATCTAGCCATTTATTAGCTGTAAACGTAAAGCGTTTCACATTCTAACATTTTTAGCTAAGTGTAAAAAGAAGTTAAGCCCCGTGCAATAAAATTACAATAAAGCCACTACTTCAAGATGCCATCATGGAGAAGAAGCAGGAAGGTGTTTGCAGCAGTTGTTCCAACAGCTGGCGACATGTTAGCATTTTTCACAAATTTTGAGGTACCAGACCGGAATATTACTACAAATCTGTGGTGTGATTTAAATAGGGCTGTCCATGCTCGGAAACCGTCAAACTTGGCTGTTTTGTAAAGAAGAATGGTCAGAGTTACTGTCAACCAGAATCCACACCCTCCAAATCTACTAAATAATGATGTACCTTTTCTGTTGGAGTGCCCAAATGTATGCACCTGCCTAATTTTGTTCAAATAATTATTGCACACTTTGTGCAAATCCTGAAAACTTCATTTTCATTTTCAAAGAAAAAGCTTGAAAAAGATGAGCGGTGCCCAAACCTTTGCATATGTATAAATGAAGCAAAATGTGAAACCATTTCTAACACTCCCTATTACTTGAATCATTGTTTATTGCAGAACCAATAATGTATTACACAATGCTTTTTGTTATTTTATTATAAATAATATAAAAAAAATACTAGTAATGGTCATTCATTTTGTGATATTCCAGCACATAGATTTGATTTCCATGATTTGTTATGGGGAAACGGAGAACTGGGGTAAATGGAAGTTGAAGCAGCCTTTAGATGAGAGTCCACTTCTGCTAATTATTGCACATTTTTGTACAAAATGCAACTAAATTCTTAGGAGAACAGGTTTTGCTTCTTTTTGTCCTCGCCCCTTATGCTCATACCTCACCCCTCCTCACCCCCCTCGCATCCCTCCTGCACTCTGCCGGCTGCCGTGACATTTGCAATTAAGATGAAGTAAGGTTGGAGGGCGGAGGTTCGAACCCCTATCCAAACGCTAACCTTTCAGCCCCCAGGCACTCCCCCCTCCCCCTGGCATCCTCGGTGCACTCATGGGATGGGGAATGGGGGAGAATATCAAGATAAGGCATGGACCGCGGTGGCCATCTTTTCCGGATAAGGCAGCTAAACGAGCGCAGGTAAGAGCGGCGAAAAAGGTTAATGAATGCTCAGCCAACGCCACATTGTGTATTCAGCCTCCACGCCGCTTTGGCCCGCGCTGATGATCTACCGCACGTTTGGGCGTGACTCTCCAGGCGGTATTAATATTTCATAACCCCACCGCCCCCCTCCCATGTGGCCGCAGCTAGAAACTCTTTAGAGGCATTTAAATAGTGACGGCAATCAGGTGCATTCCATGAATTATTATGACTTTTTGGTTGACCACAGTTTGATTTTGTACCCGTCTGACTTTTCCTGCCTGAAACAACCAATTAGAGGTTCATAGCTTTACAATTGATAAAGAAACCTGAACCTAAACTTAATTGGCGCATTTATTTTGCAAATATTTTCTAGGACAGTTTCTGCTGGCTCTCCCCATCCTTTCTGTGCTGTGTCGGAAACAAAGTAGGCCAGTTGGCTTACGTCACACACTTAATAGCGTCCCGTGAATTCTACCTAGCGACAAGTGACCACGCAAACAACCAATCGTAAAGCCGAAATAGTCATAGTAAAGCCGAAATAGTAATTCAAAGCTTTAAATGTAGTTGTTGAATTTATTACTTTAAATAATTTATATTTATTTATAATTTAAATTTATTTTAATAATAAATGTGGCATACTATATTTTATTGGCTACATTTTATTATAATAATTATTATAAAATTATTATAAAATACAATAAGTATTTTACATGTACAGTCGATAGTAATTACCTTCTCATCCTATGTATTTGACTATTTTTGGGTGTAGTGTCTTTTGTGTGCATTTACTTAGTTCTGCCGACTCTCCCTGTCCTTTCTCTGTGTTTCCAATGAAAAAGCATATTAGGACTAATTGGCGTGTGCCATTTTGAGCAATTGGATTGCGCCCCCAGGAACTCTGCCTAGCAACAAGTGACCGGCACCCTTCTGATGTGCCAAAATGCAAAACAGCCTGTTTGAATTCAAAATTTCAATACCGATCCGTAGCAAAAATGATACACCTGATACACAAACTTGATAATAGCAGTCCAGGAGTAGTAATCTATAGCAAGTGTAGCCTAGGGGCCATTTGTGGCCCGCGGCTATGTTTTTATAGGCCTCCAGCACATTCTAAAAATATAATGTAGCAAGATAACTAATACAATCAAACAAAAAACTGTAAAAAATGAAAAATTAGCAGTAGGTTTACAAGAATAAGGTAATTAAGAAAAAAACCCAAAACAAACATAATTTTAGTAGCATTTAGTTGCAATATTGCAACACTAAGAAAAAAATACATTATTTGTAAGGCTGAAATAAAATGAGAAGAAAAAAAAACAAAGTTGGGGAAAAAGTTTGGATGTTACCAGAATAAGGTCAAGTATTATGGGAATGCCAGTCCAGGGCGTACCCCGCCTCCCGCCCAAAGTCAGCTGGGGTAGGCTCCAGCATACCCGCGACCCTAAGGAGGACACGCGGCATAGAAAATAAATGAATGAATGAAAGTCAGGATATTAAGAAAAGAAAGTCATATTCTAAAACAATTGCAAAGTCGTTTTACTAGCAAGGGCTTGAAATATTAAAGAAAAAATATGGTATTTCCTAAATTGTAATATGAAAAACAGAAATTAGGTTGGGTAAAAAGTTAGAATATTATGGAAATAAAGTCATAACATTTCAAAAAGCAAATTTACAAAGATTATTTAAGAACAATGTTGAAATATTCGTAAAAGCCCCCCCAAAAAACCCAACACCAAAAATGTGAATTGAGCATACTTATCAGTGTCTTCAGTGACCGTTAAACAGCAGCGGCAATCAGACAGGTGCGTTGACACGGCCCAGCCGCTGTTTTTTTGGTTTTTGTGTGTGTTTGCTGAGATTACCTGGCGTGTCAAAGTGAGACGCGTCTAACGATCACCTTGTCACGGAAGCAGCTGCGAGGTGACACGGATGGCCAATTAGAGGAGGATGCGGAAGAAAATGATCCATGCCGCCGGAGCATCAATAGCTCCGTCACACTTGGACACGGGCCTTTAATTTCATCCTATACGGGGGGAGGCATGCAAAACTCACTTCATAAATCATGTAATAAAAAATGTCAGAGGGGTAATTGTAGGGTTTTGCACAGCCTTTCTAAAGGGAGGTGGGTTTTATGGGAGGGTTAACAACACGGGCTGACCCCTCAGTCACCCTCAGTGTGCGGCCGCATTAGCGACTGCGGTCTAATTCAAGTTACGCAAACCATTGGAAGCGCCTCCCAAATCAGCATCAATCTTTATTAAACGGGACGTTCTTGACTTTGGGGGGGCTTCAGTGCACGGCTTAGCTCTAGCACTGTCTTAGCATTAGTAAGAGATAAGAAAAACAAAAAAAATAGAGTATGAATAAATTAATTAATGAAAACGCAAGAGATCCCTTCAAATGTAATCAGACATAAGTCAATAAGTCTAGTCCATTGTGTGTTTTTATTGCTTCCCCTCTGTCGTGCCAAAAAGTCGCATGTCGGCGGAAAGGAATGATCTGCTCAGTCTTCCTGTGGAGCAGAACAGTGGTACTAATCTGCCACTGAAACGGCTCTTACGTCGGGAGATGGTGCTGTTACACACATTATACATTATTGATGATCAAATGTTAATTATTAATTGATCTAATGTGCCTTTATTTCATGATGTTCCGGCACAGTAAAACCAGTCAAAATAAAATTGTTACATAATGTTATAATCGTATCTAACAATATATCTGAAATACCAAAATTATATCATTTTCCTTTAACAGAGACAATAAAAAATCTCCTAAATAGGCAAGCATGCGTGTTACTACTTGCTCACTTTTTCCCACAGCACTCCCCCTCTCTCTCTTTAAAGCCAGTGAATATCAATTGGCCAATAGTTTCCCAGCATATCCTCCACTTGTGTCACATCTCTTAGCGATTAAATGGTTCGATTTCTCTTCTCCGTGGGTGATTAATCCCACGAGGTTAGGGAGATTACAGAGACCGGGTTGGGAATGGGCTTGTTAATGGATTCACGCAGAGAGCCTTCCATTCATGGGGCTAATGAGATTGGATTAGAGCAGATGAAGAGGAAAACACACACGTGGGGGGACAAAAAAGGATTTAAGGATGAGGAGTGACCCTTCTGTCGGCTTCCTTTACTACACTACACCCTGGGATCACAACGCAGAGATTGTAGTCTTACAGGGAGGTCTCACACTGTGCACTGCAAGGCGTCATACTGCTGAGCTAGTGACTTTTTGGAATAAGGGTACATTTATTCGTAGTCGGATGTGGCGTATTGTTTTGTGCCTGGCAATATAGTCACACGCCTACCCAGTAAACAAATACAGCGCAGCCCAGCCTTTGGCTAGCAATAGTGCCAAAGAGAAGTCAGAGCTTTTTAAATCTAAAAAAAGGGGGCGGGGGGACAACGACATAAACGGACGAAGACAAGTGGATAAAACAAGAGCAATGTTCAGTAGAGATGGGAAATGGGGCTACAAGTTGCAAATACTGATTATTAATATCACTTCACCCAATAAGTATGAAAAGTAAAATAATGATTCCCACTGTTTCCACTCTTACTGTTGCACTCTGCATCATTACACTTTCCTAAAACCAAACCATGTAAACCATTGTATATATTGAAAAATAAGTAATTATTTAGGAAAACACTGAGTAACAATTAACCAGAAAAAAAAAGGAAAAGAAAACTAAATAGCTAAACAAAATAGTTGAATAAGTAAATAATAAAAATAAAAGATACATTCATGAAATAACCAAATGATACATAAAATAACTATTAAATAAATCAATAACAAATAAAATAAATATTAAAATAAGTAACAAATAAATAATAAAAACAAATAACAAAATGTTAAATTAAAGAAATATTAAAACAAATAAATAACAAAATAGCAAATACAATAAATATTAAAATAAACAAATAACAAATAACTTGTACAATAAAACAAATGAAATAATTAAATAACAAAATGACAATTAAAATAAATATCAAATTAAAAAACAAAATACAATATAAAAATAAAACAATGAAATAACTAGTAATAGCTTCATAACAAAAACTAATAGGTAACTAATTTCTAACAAAAAACAATTAACTAGCCAACTAACAACTAAAACTAAAATAATTAACACAAACTAATCTATTAACTAGATAACTAATGAACTAAGTATGACGTGCATTTTTGTACATGACATTGTGTGTGCAAAGTCGCCACCTACTGGCCTGGCATGCAAATTACAGCCTTTACACTTCTACGTAGAGTATGTGTCCTCTATACAAACAGGGTTTTGGGGTTTTATTCTGTATTCAAAAGCTTTAAAAAAAAATAAATCTCCAAACACCCTAAAACAAGTACTGCAGAGTCTGCAGAGAGTACTTCACTACGCTCTTCCTCTTCCTCACACTCACACACACGGTCAGATGGAAGTGATGAACATATTCCAGTCGACAATAAGCCATGAAATCTATTTACACTACACACACGCACACACTTTGTCTCTAATAGACACGAGAGCCATCACGGCACTGATTTATTTAGCTGTTGCCGTGCGTGTCTTACATGCCGCTGTATGGGAAGTGACAGGCCGTGAGTGGGGGCGGCGGGGGTGAAACGAGGATGCAAACATGCCCTCAAGGTGCTGCGTGCGCAAACAAGTCGCACAATGACCTCAACCCAGCCTGTCTGCTCCAGTGTACCACAATATGTAAACCTCCGCACAACAGCATGAGCTGAAGCCTCTTTGAATTGGAGGCGATACTGTTAGTGGATACTCCGCATCATTTTATGTTATTGACAAGTGCCTTGAGACTGATTAGTAAAGACTAAAAAACAATTTATATTGTTTGAGTCTAGTTTCCAGCCACTTCTAGAACAAATAGAACACTGGCGTCCCACAAAGCTCTATGCTCAGCCCCCATTTATTAACACCACTATCATCCACAACTGTACACTCACTCACTGTTCAAACTCTGTAATTCAAATCAAATATAAGTCAGGCTAGAAACTGTAAAAATTACAGTGGACTTGATGAACACACACACACACATGTGTACATTGAGGGACCCGGTTGTTCATGGTGATGCACATTTATTAAGAATTTTCCTCAACTGTCAACACCAACAAACAGGCCCTAGAGGCTCAAGCAGCTTCTGTTTTTTGCTGAAAGGATAAAAAATGTTATAAAATGTAAAAATAAATACATGTAAATAAAATAACAAATTAAAGAAAAAAAATACTGTAAAAATAATTTTGCAGCATTGCACGATTTTATCTAATCCAATATAAAAAATAAAAAGATAAAACGTCCTCATTTGAACTAAATTTAAAATCTAGAAAAATAGTAATAGTAATAGTAAAAAATAAAAAAATTATGTAATAATAATACAAATATATAATTGTATTTGTTATATTATTTTATATTATTTATTCCATTGTGACCTAAACTTGACATTTTGAAATCTGACCTTCCACAGTGTGCCCTGTCATATATCACAAGATATATTTATAATAACAAAACTGCAGCACATTTGCAATGTAATTAAAAGCAGCATTTGCAAAACTGAGGTAGTACCGAAAGTCCAGTGCAAGGTAACTTCAGTGTCACAAATTAGAAAAACAAGGACTAATTATGGAGCAAGCACAAGGGATCTTGGTGGAGTCAGTAAGTGCACAAACACACACTAGCATGGCGGCACACTTTTTGCAGCGCACGCTGACGTCTCCAGGTAGCAAGGCGTGAGTTTTCCCTCAGCGGAGAAGCCATTAGTCAGAATGCTGGTGATTTATGGGATGTCTCCTTGCTGAATTTAAATGAACTGCCATGCTGCTCTCGAAGCAGGGTGGAGGAGCGGGGGTAGGGAGGTTAGCGCCGGTCTTTGGGGCCGGTCCCCTTTGCACGCTAGGTCTCTCCGTGGTTAGGGAACATTAAACATTCTGTAGCTTTCAGTGGCATTGAAGTTGAGAAGATGCTCGTGTGGAGGAAAAAGAAAGCAGGGCGGGGTCAAAGTCAGCCGTTTTGACACATGCCAGCGAAAAGGGAGCACAAAACTAACAGCATTTCAGCGTAAACCCCATATTTCCCATAATTGTGCCCTAGCATCAATAATAAATGTGCGCCCAAACACACGGAAACAAAAAGACAAATCATGGGGCCTCATTATTCCCAGATTTTCCGCTGCACGATTAATGACTCTCATATTAATGATGCTGTGTAGGCTAGCCTCGCCCCCCCTTAAGATATCTAATGTGTCCGCGGACGTCCTGCCACGACATGAGCTAGCTCACATCGAAAATGTTTACCCAATGCAAACGTTGTTGCGCGGTGGTGATTTAGCATGAGGGGCAAGTGAGGTAGTGCCCAAACATATCCAGGATATGACGCCTCAAGAACCCCAAGAGTGTGATATTATTATACAGTAATTATTACATGTTTACAGTGGTTAACTGGTTCCAGACAGATAAGTGAATTTCCACAAGGAAGGATTCCTTATTTATAAATGAAATATTTTCACACTTAGAGCATCGGAAACTTGTTTACAGCCTTCCAAGTATGTTTTTTAAACCTAATTTTAGCCCTCTAGACATGAAATATCACCTCTACAGTCACCTTTGCACTCATATTACACAATATAGTAGACATGAGAGAAAATAAGACATATTAGACATAAATAACAATATAAACCCACATGTTAGCTTTTTTTTAAACTTCCTGTTCTGGACAGTACTTCCTGCGGTGGCAGGTCGCAATGAACATGAACTTGCAATGAACACACACACAGGAACTCCTGTCCGGCACATCTCACGCCAGTCACTCGCACTTACACACTACGTATAGTATAGGCTCCACTCTTACTCACTTTGGATGTGTCGGACATGATGACATGATATGAGCGATGCTGCTATATTGATATGCTAGTGGCTGATAGAGCTAATCTACATTTACTGTCATGGACAGGTGCCTTATGTAAGACTAGTACTGATGGAACACACTGAGATCGGCCTGAACACTGGCATCCCACAGGGCTGTGTTCTCTGCCCTCGTCAGTTACACTGCTAGCATACTACAGATGACGCAAAGATACTACACAAAACTTCATGGAAGCTACTCACCATTCAACAGTGTTGTGACCCTCTAGGTGTTTGACTGCCATCCTGCCGACTGTCCTTGTCCTTTTCTGGAAACAAGAGAAATGACATGTGCATTGCTCACTAAACTTTTCTATTATCTAATAAGGTAAAAAGTGTTTTATCACCCCCCTTGTTGTGTTGGAATGATCTACTCAGTCTTTCAGTTGAGCAGGACAGTGATAGTAATCTGCCACTGAAACTGATCTTCAGTAGGGAGATGATGCTGGTTGGCTAACATGGAAAGGAGCCTCCTCACAGTGTTTTGATCTTATTGTAAAGCATTCCTACTACACACGTTTGCCTTTCTACCTTTTTTCCCCAAATAAAAATTCCACTAAACTTGTAGAATTCTGTGCACAAGCTTATTAAGATGGTGTGACGAGACGCTGTTGATATTTCCCAACGTTTGCTGTTGTAGATGAGAAGCTATTTCTACAAAACAAAAACCTCCGTCCTCTACCTGAAAATATGTAAGCGCCGCCGACCCCCCCCGGCTTGGCAAAGAGCTGTGACCTTTTAAAAAACACTGTTGCCACTTAGCTTGAAGAAGGGGCAGAAATGACTACCTTCGGACTCTGCGATGTTGATATTCATATGCTTGGCCACACATATATCACTGTTTGCCTAATTTGCCTTCAACAGCTCTCAGTGCAAACAAATATACGAAACATTAAGGGCAATAAAGCTGTAGAGCGTACAAGCAACCACTTGAGGCCGTCTCCTTACCAACCTCCTGAAGTTGCAGAAGTAAAAGAGCCCACGAGCTTTAACACGTCACTCTTCATCTCCACTATAAAGACGATGTCAGCTCCACAGAGTGTTGCAGTCGCAAAGTATTCCTTTGTGGCTTTTTGTTTGGCTGCTGCTGCATCCCCTCCTCCCCGCCCTGGGAGCGACACCGGGCCACGTCTTTGCCAGACTCCAGCTGAGGTTCTGACAGGATCCTGCATGAAGACAACCTGGCCTGGACCTCTCTGGGGTCACACACAAAAAGAAAGAGGAAGAAGAGAAAGAAAGAATTGTTACTTCACAGTGTTTTGTAGAAAAATGGGATGACATACAAACGAAGCAGAGTTTTTAATCTCCATAGCAACATGAAAAGCCAGTTTTTGGGCCCAAACCTAATAATCACTATGATACTACTACTACTACTACTACTATTAATAACGGTAATGGCTTTGGTCACAGAAGAAGCAGCAAAGTTTATGTAACCCTTCTCCATGTCATAACTGTTCACTTTCTGTGCTTAATGTGTACAATTTGTCATTTTCTACCATGATCTAAATACTCTGAGGGTCAATAACCATCTAAACACTAATTTTGGATATTTTCCTACAAGTCGCCCCACTCGCAATCGATAAAGGTTAGACATATTTTTGGGCATTTTATTGTTTTTTTTAAATAAAAAAATTTAATTACCAGATTGCTTTATTAAAAAGAATAATAATATAAAACAGCAACATTAACAACAATAAAAATACAATACAGTGTCCAAAAAGTTACAAAACTGAGGCTCAGTAACTCCTAAACTTGACACCTCAATATCCTATGGATTGTCAACAACAACAATAATAATAAGGAAGTAAAACAAACATGTCTGCTCAGCTCAACTTACCTGCCAACACAGGCCATGAAAAATATCTCAAGGATGTTAAAAAGCTTAAAATTAGTGAATGCATCGGGCGAGATGACCAGCCTTTGTCAGTGGTTGAAGACACCAGGTTTGCCTAAAACCCTGATTGGCGCATCCTACTAATACTATTACTACTGAGGGGTTGCCCAGGGGTCCTGGGACCCCTACATGCTTCCATTAGGCCAGCAAATTCGCACCTGCAATGTGTCCTACCACAACTATGCAGACTACAGTAAGATCTACATGTACCTGAGGGCAGGTGAACACAATCCTGCAGATTTACTTTGTCACTGCATCAAACAGATCAGTTTGTGGATGCAAAACAATTTTCTCCAGCTAAACTCAGACAAAACTGGCCCGCAGAAAAAGAGAAATTATTTGTCAACCTGAGAGTCTTTCTGCAAAACCTAATCATCAGGTTAGAAATGTGGGAGTAATAATTGACTCAGATCTGAACTTTTAACAGCCACGTTAAATCCATAACATCAGCAGCTTTCTACCACCTAATAACACCCCCAAAATCAAGGGAATGATTTAGAGAGACTAAGCCATGCCTCTGTCTAAAGCAAGGTAGATTACTGTAACGGCCTTCTCACCAGGTTTTCTAAACAAGTTCAGACATCCAGAACGCTGCTGCTCAAGTTCTGACTAGAACCGGAAAAAGTGACCATATTAGTCCAGTACTCAGGTTACTGCAATGGCTTACTGCCGCTCAGATATTCTTTAAAGCAGCTCTGCCTGTGTAGAAATCTTTTTGCGGTCCTGCGCGAAAGTACTAGTACCCGAACCATCCCGGGGACTGAAAGGCTCAAGGAGTGGTCTCTGCGGGTGCTCGGAACCAGGACTAAATGCTGTGTTTTAGTTTTATGCAGCTAAAATCTGGAAGAGTCTTCCAGAAGACGTACGGCAAACTTTGGCAATGTTCAAATCCTGGCTGAAAAACTCTTCTATTCCACCGTGCTTTTGGCAACTGAAAGCATTGTAGCTGCGCTCTTGATTCTTTTGTTTTATGGAATAATTTCTGGAATTTTATCTAATGATTTTACACACCAGTCCAGGATGTACCCCGCCTATCGCCTGGAGTCAGCTGGGATCAGTTCCAGCAAACTCCAGCAACCCTGGTGAGGATGAGCAGCGAGTTTCTGTTAAGCACTTTGAATTACCTTGTGTTGAAATTGTGCTCTATAAATACACTTGGCCTGCCTACTAATAATTAATCAAGATAACGTTTGTCCAGATAAGTAAACTTTTGTTTTCTATTTGCCTATACCATGTCTAAAAATTTAGAAAAGTGTGGCACCAGAACTTGATACTGTTAATTTCAGCAAAACAGAAAATTCTAAAGGTATACATTAAAGTTAAAAATATTACAATAGTTGGAATAAAGTTGGAATAAAGAAAGTTAGAAAAGTTTCCATAATGAGAAAAAAAAACATAATAAAATAAGGTTAAATACGATATACTACATGTATTAGCAATTGTATATAATGAAATTTTTGAATATTTCTAACATGCGGAACATATTAAAAGACTTCCAATAAGAAACCTCAAAGATCGGGCCAGAGACCCATGAAAGCAACAACAAAAAAGCAGTAAAGTAGGCTACAGCGAGCGTAAAAGAGAATTCATACATACATTACATCCCTAATTGTGTTGTGGGGGCCACGCAAACAATAACTGCTGCAAACAGTGTGTCGCATACGACGGGAAACGTGACCTTTCCTCGCGGCAGGGAGGGAAAATGGGCGCTAAGGAAGAGAGACGTGGAGCGTTTAGCAAGGAGATGAGTTTTGGGCTCCGGCTGTGACCGACGCCGCAGTCCTGGCCGAGGTAGAAAGGTCACGCCGTCATTTGGCGAGGGGGAAGAAAAATCGAGAGAGCGAGAAGGCGCTGCTGCAGGCAAGGCAGATGGCGGCAACGCTCGCATTTACTGCGATACCTGGATCAGCGACTTCCTGCTCGCTCAAAGGGTTAAAGAGCGACTCCCGTGGGGGGTTTTTGCCGCTCGGTCGAGGAGAAAAGACGGCGAGACGGAGGTCACGGGTGACGGCATCCTGAGCAAGGATCACGCTCAAATTGTCTTCGCGCTACGTTTGTTCGTACGCGTGCTCATGAAAAACACAAACACATTACCGCGCTGCAAGAAACAGCACGGCGATGACACAAAAACATGCATTTTTAACCCCGGGTCATCAATGATATCTTTTTTTGGGTTCTGTGCCTGTAAAAAAGTGGCACTGTAAGGGTTAGGACTGCACAGCCTGGGGTGCATTTTCTCCAAGTACATGTGTTTAATGTCCTTCACTGTTCCTGCGCGCCACCTGGATATTCGGAATTATTGTGCCAGTCAGCAAAACCACCAAGGCGGAACGAGCGCAAAGCAAATGCACATTCATTTTCCCAGCGGTACTTGGCAAAAGTCTTGGGTCACCATAAGCTTTGTTTTCAGGACATTTAGCACACAGCTTGTGTGGAAAATACCCCAAATTCTGACTGTATTTTTGTAGAGGGTGGTGCGGAAGCCAAGGAGGTATATCGGTGATGATCAGGCATCAATGTAAGCGTCCATTTTTGCTCACAGTTGGACTGGGGCGGGGTTGACACAGGCCTTCTACTTCTGCACTATCTCCCACAAGTCTTCACACACTTCGCACTTCTCAATCTTGTGGCTTCACACTATCACGGTTTTCCAAAAATATATGAATTAATAAAGCATGCAGTTTTGTGGTTGAATTGAACCAATGTGTTTAGATTTTATGCATAGACATTCTAAAGCATAAATATGACTAAATAAACTAAAATGCATATATAGTATAAGGCATTCAACAACATTGTGATATGTAGTACTTTGTTCACTAGGTGTCAGTAGTTTTACCATAATGCATGAAATAGTAGCAACAACAGGGTTTCTTTGCTGAATTGAAAGACCTTGCAGTGACAATAACCCTGATAGAAACCCTATTAAAAGACGGGCTACTGTTGCTGCAGTAACCCACACTAAGCTCAAACTCAACACCTGACGTCACTTCCTGGCCGCTCGCCCTAAACTCTGCTGAGTAAAATATTTATAGCAACACACGCAAGTCTTTACGTCTTACATTGATTATTTTTGCTTATTTTGTCTTCCATATTGAGTAACAGGAGTGTAAAGGCGGCTATAGGGGTGTTATTTACTGTCTAGGGGATCTAATAATGTTAAAATAATGTTTAAAGCTATATTTAGGAAGTTGAAAGCAGATTTTATATGTTCTAACAACAAAAAATATTCCATTGATAAATTTGGGATCCTACTTTGCGGGAATTTACCAATCATGGTCGAGTCTGGAACCAATTAACCACGATAAAAATGGGGTTCTTGTACGTTAAATTAGGCAGTGCAGAGCTTATATAGCAGTACAGATGCGCAATCCACTGATAATGACTGAAAACACTGCCATTATTGTCTGATAACTGCGATTCAATGGTTTGTGGGCTGCACAAGTGCTGCACTGGGTGAGCTGCGGTTAATGGAGGGAAAAGATTCATCCCAACATGTACTGAGAAGCAGAGCATGAGCGCCTCCCATGGGAACTGGGCCACATGGCCGTTTTCCAACATGGCAACATATCCTGCTACTTGCTGTTTTTACCAAGTCACTAAGAACTAAAAAAAACAACAAACCAAAACATTGCACTCATATTTCAGCAGTAGTCAAGGTCTAAAGAGAAGTCCGAGTCCTAGTTTTGACTTCCTGTGCCTCGCCTACTTTATGTAGCCCCCCTCGCCCTCCAGCAGGTCTCCAAAGCAGAACCCAGCAGAGCGTTGATCCCGCCTCTCATGAAAGGAGCTCTTTGATAAGCGTCGGCCAGGAGCAACACAAGGGAAGCAATCAGAGCCTGGAGCTCCACCACAGATGACTTGTGTGCTCGCTTGTGATGTTGTTTGCCTTCTTTGACCCGATAAACGTGCCTCCCTTAAAAAAGAGGAAGAATCCTTCAAGGTTTTTGTGTGTATGTTTTTTTTTCGTCCCTTGTGCACCTTCTGAAACACATTTGTTCTGCCTGTGCTTGCCTTTGTGCCCAAGCACAACAGCAGCAAGGTGTTGGCTTTGAAGGGTTTTTGGATGTCTTGACATTGTGACGCTGTGATTCCGGCTTTTTCATTTTGTTTCCACTGTCTGATCGGTTGCATTGCTTGTAGAGCAAGCCTACATGAGAATGCACTACACTGAGTGTAAATGAGTCAGCACGCAGCCAATACAAGTGTGTTGATAATTGGGCTGCATGAGTGCTGCCAGAGCTGTGGTTCATTTTTGGGATTCATGTATTCCCAAACAAGTGAGTGGACATGTCCAAACTGAGCCCTTGGTGTGAATATTTAATGTGGGCACTGCTGCTTTCTAGCCTTTTTAATCCTCTTCGGCATGGAATTGAGCAACGCTGCAAAGGTTGTTACTGGAATTGCCTTCCAGTCGACACCTTGCGCTCCTCCACCTTCCGTCTTTCCTTCTGCTTATCATGTTGGAAAAGTGATGGGCAGTTTCTGCTTCACAATGTCACTGTACCTCCATATTTCCCCTCATTGAACAGCAGCTCAACCAGTGGTGGCAGCACTCGTGCAGCCCCAGACCGCGTTGTTCTCCATTGTAGTGGTCGTGTGACTCATTTTCAGTGGATTGTAAATCTATACTGCCTTTCATGATGATTAAGGTTTCTTCATGATGCATAACCAAACTAAAAGTTTCTCCGCCCACACTGAAGTAGAAGGGTCGCTACAACAGCGACTTACTGTAGCCGCAATCATTTGCAAGCCCCCAGCAGTGCCCAATGGGCCACGACTGAAAATGGTCTTGGCATCACATCACAACACTCAACGTGATCCTCTAAGAACTTCTGCTATATAAATGATGATTCATGATTGCGCTTCCTCCTCTTTCCATCGCCATCGGTGT
Source organism: Oostethus manadensis (assembly GCA_024372805.1). NCBI lineage: Eukaryota > Metazoa > Chordata > Actinopteri > Syngnathiformes > Syngnathidae > Oostethus > Oostethus manadensis. Next base: position 1,178,165 of record QODF01000227.1, read on the forward strand.
GTTTGTCCTCTCTCTGGTTGTGAAATTAAGTCGCAGACCCCGCTGACTTGACTGGCAGGTCCAGGCAGCAGGTGTGAGGAGCAAACAGCCCCCACCTTGCACCCCCTTCTTGAACAAACCCTGAAACCAATTTAGGTCCTGTGTGATCTCGCATAGAGGTAAACTCCTGCTCTGTTATGAGGACTAAAACAATAAGGTAAATATGCATTGCAGGCACACCTGCTGCTCGATGCATTCGGGTTATTTGCTTACTGATAAGTTAGACACTGGTGATCGGATTTGGAAGTTTGATCACGATGAAGGAACACGTCGTGCAGGACAACGTCATCCATTGATCTGTCTCAGTCTGTCGCAAGGGTTCAGTCCAGCAGTCCAGTCCAAGCCAGGAAAAGCTTGTGGTGATATTTTTGGAAACGAGGCTGGACTTGTCCAGCTGGTGATGGCTAAAAAAATGCCTGAAAGTCTTAATTAACCAATTTAGTCTTAATTCTTCATCTTAGCAAGACATTTTGCACAATTGTAAGCTTCCAACTTTGCTAGTTTCTTGGAAGGCCCCTTTATGTTCCCAGTGCTTAAAGCCAAGACCACTTCATCATCTTCACTTTCGCCGATTGTCATCGTGGAGGTGTGTCTGGGCTCTCTGTCATGTTGGAACAGTTTCCCAAGGGAGAGGATCATACTTTGCATCACATTACGTCACAATACATGTTGGAATTCATGCTTCCCTGCGATGAACCACAGCTCACCCAGTGCCAATCATGCGGCCCAGAGATAGCCACGTTACTACCTGCTGCTGAGGGATGTAATGTGTAACGTGATGAATGTTTACACTCAATGATACTCAATGGACACATACTCAATTATTCTATTTAAAAAAACGCAGCTCACCCAGGTCCATCAGCACTCGTGCAGCCCGCTGACAGTGACACTACTACAAACATATTTAACATAATTGCAGGGCAGAAAACATTGTCAGATATGCTGGTTGTAGCGTTGTGGTCAAGGGCCGTACAAGTGCCTAACGGAACTGGGGAGCTGTAGTTCATTAAAGGGAAAGATGAATTCCAACATGTACTGTGACATTCAATGGATTCAATGATATTCAAACCACAAGTGTACGCTACGATTCAGTGAACCGCAGCTCACCCAACGGTGACAGCACTTGTGCAGCTCGCAGACCGTGACACTAATACCAACATGCCTGACACAATTATAGGGCAGATAATCTACAGATATTGTGGTGGTAGCATTGTGGACGAGTGCGGACGGAACTGGGGAGCTGTGGTAATTGAAGGGGAAAATGAATTCTAACATGTACAGTGACATTCAATGGAGTCAATGTTATTCAAACCGCATGTGTACTCTACAATTCAATGAACCACAGCTCATCCAGCGGCGACAGCACTCGTGCAGCCCACACAACGTGACACTGCCACCATGCCTGATACAATTGTAAGGCAGATAACATTGTCAGTTATGGTGGTGGTAGCGCTGCGGTCAAGGGATGCACAATTGCAGACGGAACTGGGGAGCTGTGGTTCATTGAGTGGTGGTAGCTTTTTAGCCATTAAGCCTTTATCAGCACACTCACGGCTGTCGTCCAAATCAGACACAAATTTCTGCAGCGTACAATGATCATGCTTACGTCTTTTGTGAAGTATTTTTCATGCCTTAATAATAATAAAATAAAATAATTTTCTTTTCCCATATTGCCTGAAATCTCTGCCATGCACGTGTAACATTATTTTTAGGTGTTTTCTTTTCATTGGGCTCACCTGGCAAACTAATTAAGATGTTTTTTGAGACTGATATCAGTAATCCAAAGAGCCATCTGTTAATGTAATTGAAAAACAACAAAAATACTGTAGATACTAAAATAATTTGGAAAAAAAACAGTGTAAAAGGTGGAAGTATGACAACGTAGATACAGAATAACATAGCTATGTTTTTCATGTTATACATCCACATAGAAGCCTGCACATATAATATTGTGATGGTTTGTATAAAATCAACATATTCTTGTTTAGCATGTCGTTTCACTAATTACAGCCTGCAGAGGACCCGTAAACAAAACACACATTTCAACGACTTCATTTGCAAACGTCTTTTACCTTCATCTTTCCAGCACATTCATCACTACCCGGGATGAAAATGTCATCACAATGACATTACTGCTGCATATAGATTCGCCCCCCCCCCGAATAGAAGCCTTAATTTGATATAAACCTGGAAATCAATACAGTCAAAAAAAGAAAGAGGCCAATAAGAGAAGGTGTCAGCCCGTTGAGGCGGAGAGATAACTTCTTCAGCACCGCGTCAATGTCGGCGGTCCCAGAAGAGCTGGCCTTAAAAAAACGGCTGTGTGTATGTGTGTGTGAGAGACTTGTGGCCAAGTTTATTACCTTCAAGAAGGAAATGTTCTCTGCTGCTCTGTTTGTCTTTTCAACATGGGATGCTGTGCAAAGACAAGATTGACAACCGCATGAACAATAAAATATAACTACTTGTCAGGTGGATCAAAAAAAATGGAATAATGATAACATTAAATAAATATGAACATTTGTCCATTGAACTATATTATCAATTCTATCATTTCTGTATGATTATTGAAAAATAGCTGAATTTGCACATTTCCTGACCAAATACAGGCGAGCGACTCTTAGTACGCAAGCCCTGCCTGCCGTGTGAGTGCATTGAGTTGGATCAAGATGCCTGCCAGTTTCTGTTCGTCAGCATGTCGCCAATAAATTGACGGTGCAGAAACATTTATCATACACCGTGACTTTTGTCAGTAAGGGTGACATCTAAGGATCGCCGGTATTGGCATAAAAATGTTATATCGTCAACAGCGATATCGTTTTTTCCATATAATGAGGATTGATCGGCCGCCCATCAGTATCGACCGACTTCCGTGAAAACTCACGAGATCAGCTCTCTTCAAAACGTTAAGTCGATTATGTTTTTGTCTGAATTAGGGTAGTTCATGGTTTCTTTTTTCATATATCATATAGCCGGTGAAACGGGTGCAGCCAGGAATTCTGGGTGCCGTGCCAAAAATCATGTTGCGCCCCCGATTATTAATTAATTACTAATATTATTAGGAATTATTATTTGGGTCCCCTGGCATTGTCCTGACTTTTCCCCTTTATACCGCACCCGACCAATAGCATTGATTATTAAAAATGTGAAAAAAACTGTATCCTATCAGTTGATATTGGAATTGGAAATGAAGAGTTGAAGATATCGGCAAAAAAGCCAATATCAAAAATCCCTACCGACAACATTATTTCTGCTAATCGGACAATAAACTACAGAGAAGGCTCATACACAGAGGCTTGCGATACTATCCCCATCCTGTGGATGGTGCTTGTCACTGCCTTTTTTCCATAGAGAGGAAAAGCCTTGATCGAAAGGACAATATCGCGGGTACAAGCGGTTGAAATGAGTTTTCTCCGCAGGGTGGCTGGGCTCTCCCTTAGAGATAGGGTGAGAAGCGCTGTCATCCGGGAGGGACTCGGAGTAGAACCACTGCTCCTCCGCATTGAGAGGAGCCAGATGAGGTGGCTCGGGCATCTGGTTAGGATGCCTCCCGAACGCCTCCCCGGGGAGGTAGGTAGGAGGCCTCGGGGAAGACCCAGGACACGCTGGAGAGACTATGTCTCTCAGCTGGCCTGGCAACGCCTCGGCATCCGCTGGGAAGAGCTGGACGAAGTGGCCGAGGAGAGGGAGGTCTGGGCTTCCCTGCTTAGGCTGCTGCCCCCCGACCTCGGATAAGCGGAATAAAATGGATGGATGGATGGAAAAGCCAGTTTTTTTGGGTGGGGGGTTGACTACAGCGAGTGCAAATGCTTTCATGATTAAAATTTGTATGCTCTGCTGAATGTCTGAATGACCAAATAGTACTGCCAAGATGTAGGATTATATATTCAAGCTCACCAGGAGGTGATCAGAACTTTTCCTAGAGAAGGACAGGCTGCAGGTACTTCATGAACAAATGAAAGGTAAGAACACAAATGTTTGTCATCTAATAACAAAATGAATTTTTGTATTATTACTCCGAGTAGTAAAAGCCATTATTGTTAATACCAGTGCCCCGGATCTAATGTGTGGTGGAAAACCTCCAACTGGTGTGAATGTCCTGCAATTGGCTGGCGACCAGTCCAGAGTCAGCTGGAATAGGCTCCAGCATCCCCCCGCGATCCCAGTGAGGATAAGCGGCATAGAAAATGGATGGATGGTTTTTGCATCTAACTAATAAACCAAGGATGATCAAAAAGAATCCATCATGTGGGAAACAAACCCATTGCCTGTATGCAAAAATGCTTCAACGCAATAAAAATGTTATAACAACAATCAACACAATCCCTAGAAATTCCACCTGCGTCTCTTTGCGTGGCTACGTCCTTATTTTTAGAGGGTGGATGCTGATGAGAGAGACGATAAAGCAACAAGAGTGAGAAATGGCAATAAAACATGAGCGGGAGGAGGGTGAGAGTTGAAAAGGGAAGAATGGAGGAGAGAGAAAGAGAGAGAGGGAGGGAGGCAAGAGGGGATGGAGCCACTCTTACCTCTCACTCGATGAGGCAGCAGAGGGGATGGGGAGGGTCCGCGCTGCTTATAAAAATCCAAGCCTCAGAATCCGACTCCACAAAACCCACCACACACACACACACACACACACACACGCAACACCACGCAGACACACACACACACACACACATATCTGGTGGTTGCTACCCTCTCTCTCTCTTTCCCACTCTCTCACTCCATCCCCGTGGACTCCTGCATCCTTCTGTTTTCTTCACAAGTCAGAGAGTGTTTGGAAGTGCGCTCCCTCAAAGCGTGCGACTGACTGACTGAGCGCAGCCGGGAGGTCTGCCACGTGTATGTGGGTCTCTGCCGGGCGCACCCCCCGCCGCTCCACCTCTCGCGTCCCTCCTCAGGATCCGCGGGTCCTCTTCCTCGGCAACAGGCTCCCCACACCAAGCGGTCACCATTTCCGCCCCCGGGAGACCCACGCTGGCCGCTCAGCCCCTTCCCCGACTCAGCATCGGGAGGAAGACCCTGGTGGCGGCCGCCGTGGGGGTTATGCTGGTCCTGGTCCTAGTGGTGCTCATCCCCGTGCTCGTCAGCTCCGTGGGCACAGACCCCAGCCACTATGAGATGCTGGGCACCTGTCGGATGGTGTGCGACCCCTACCTGAACAAGGGCACCCCCAGCAGCAGCACCAGCTCCACAGGGCTCCAAGCTGAGGCGGAGGCGCTGAGCGACCACAGCAACGTGCTGCCGCCCTCCACCCTCCTGCAGGGTCCGCAGGGGAAGCCGGGCAGGCCAGGTAAGCCGGGGCCGCCCGGGCCGCCGGGCGAACCGGGGCCACCTGGACCGGTGGGGCCTCCGGGCGACAGAGGGGACCAGGGCAGGACTGGGATTTTGGGATTGGGAGAGAACGGAGCTATCAGCACGGCCACCTACAGCACGGTGCCCCGGGTGGCCTTCTACGCCGGCCTCAAGAACCCCCACGAGGGCTACGAGATCCTCAAGTTTGACGATGTGGTCACCAACCTGGGCAACAACTATGACGGCATCTCGGGCAAGTTTGTGTGCAGCATCCCGGGCACGTACTTCTTCATCTACCATGTGCTGATGAGGGGAGGGGACGGCACCAGCATGTGGGCTGACCTCTGCAAAAACGGGCAGGTGAGTGCTCGGAAGTTTTCCTTCAAATTGTCGTGCTGAAAATCAGTTATCACAACCCATGAGCGTCAAAATTATTTAAAAAAATTCACTATTAGCTAAATAGATCACAGAACCAATGTTGTAATGAGAAGAAAACCGCCACATCGGCAGTAATTCTGCACTGATGAGTTCCAGCGGGACTTTGCTGCAGATTTCCACAAAGCACGGCAACTACAGTAAACATCCTGCTAAAACCAATCAGAATCAGCTTGATGAAGTCAAACTGATCTGTTGGGTCTCCTCCGGGTACTGCAGGTGTACCTAATAAAGCGCCCGGGTGGTATGTAATTGCCTGGTGGCGTGCAGAGCGCACATCTGCGGCGTGCGGTGCGCCCGGAGACAAGAATGGTTTGACTGCTTGCAAACCTGTCCCCGTCTTTCACATCTGATGCGTCCTGACACTGAAAACCACGCCCTTCTCCGTCTAGAGAGCGACCTCACTTTTACATTAAATGGGGCCGCTAACGGAATTGACGACAGGAGGGTGTTTTTGGCACATGCGTAGGACCCAATGTGTTGCCTTTCCAAGTTTGCGGAAGTTCTGGTTATCGATATTACCGTGTGTTGCACATGTTTGCTGGTGCAACCCCCATCATTTTGTTACTCAGCACTAATTTCATGGCGGGGGTGGGGTTGGTGGGGCGTCCTCTTGGGTCAGTAACGTCGTTTTGTTTGCACTCTGTCACTGCTCCTCCTGTCATCAGATGTGGCCGTGCGAATAAATAACAAAGTGACAACGTGCGAGGTGGCACACACAGATCCGCAACAACATCCTTGTTGGTGCACAAACAGGAGGAATCAATGCAGAAAAAAGCGAACACTTCTGATTAAGTACCCGTTTCTCCCTTGATTTCATGCAAGAGCTGTGCTTTCATAAACATAATAAGGATCACTTATGATTGGCACTGCTAGAGCTAATACAATATGCGAAAACATTTGTGATTACTTGCACTGATTCGCTCACATGCCTAATTAGACAGCGGAATATTAGAAACAGTGTGATGCAGTGGACGCAAACTAAAACCACATTGATGATTAAAAATGTACTTTTAAATGGTAAGATAAGATATGCCTTTATTATTCCCACAAGGGGAAATTCCACACAAGAGCAGTGTAAGGGTAAAACCAAGGTAATCCTAACTATATACAAGCTATACACACTATTTACGGCTGTGTACATGTTGAACAGCCACAGGTTTATTGCACAGTTATTGCACAGTTAGGATAGGATAGGATTTTGGAGTAATAAAGTCTGACAGCTGCAGGAAGGGAAGACCTGCGATACCTCTGCTTCACACACTTTGGATGGATCATTCTGTCACTAATGGAGCTCCTCAGTGCATTGAGTGTTTGTTTTTTTACCAGCAAAAAAATGAGCATAGTTATGTGCATGCGTCCCATTCATACCTAGATAATGCTTTTACAATTTCAACAAGTTACTTGTACAAGTCAGCATGTCCGAAAAGCAGAAGGAAGAGGCAGATGAGCTGCACCGCAATTTGCTTTTTAATGAACTTTCATCAATCGTGGTTTTAATTGTCCAAGATAGTACATGCAAATGAGTGACGACAAGCGGGAGGCGGCGGCGTTCTCGTGTCGCCGATAAGACGCGCGCGCAAATTGGAGCTACATTAACAAACCGCTGCGCTTTTGTCAAGGCCGGCGGGCAGGTAGAGGTTAACTGCTTCACCTCCCCGACACCCACCCTGCTTTGTCGTCAAGTTGTGTGACGTCTGGTGCGATAGTGACTTTAACAGTCGGGACGTAAAAGGCGATATATAATCAGGGAGGGAAGAACATATGTTGGTGTTAAGACACCTTCTGTTGCTGCTTCATTGTGATCCCAAAGGGGGGGGGGGGGCTGCAGAGGCACTTATCCTACACACACACACACACACTCTTGTTCAAAGTGTATCTCTAGAGGCAGTTTAAAAAGTAGAAACTCTTTCTCTTTGTCTGTCTTTGAATGTCCTTTTGATCTCAAGCACTCCTGAGACACTTTTCTACCGGACCAGGAAGGGAGCCGACAGGGCTTGTTTTTCCCCGAGTGGGGCGTGGCGACACACTTTCAATGCAATGAAGTAATGCTAACTAACGCTAACTAACGAACAGGGGAAAAAAAATTGATGCTGTAAGAATCTGTGCGCGTGTGACTAAACGACCTTGAAAGGTCCCCTGTTATGCTAGAGTGACTTTTTCCTGATGTTCTAACAATATGTGTCGCTACAGCCTGCTCACGAGCACCAAACGTGAGAAAAATCTATCATCTTGTGCAACACTTGTTTGCTCCACTTTTAAAGTCCTTCCTTCCACTAGCAGGCTTCACTACACATCTTAAAACAATATCAATAACCTAGCATGATGTTGCTGTTATAATGTGAGTGTAATGTTAGCGCTGGAGCTGGTCCTGTGACTTACACATCACACACACATCAAAATACATACTACGTAATTGAACATGTGCTGCCTATCAGTTGAAGTAAGGCCGTGCTTGGGTTTTTGGCGACACCTAGTGGCCGCAACCGCTCCTTGAGGTGAGCTTGTGACACAGTTAGGCACACAAATCTAACATTACAGAGCATACCTGATGCTTCTTGCTACAGAATACCTTCTAATATACTTCTGTCATGGAGACTGTGTGTCTGTAAGTAATGTGCAACTATAAATACATGAAACCTGTGTAGATTGAGACAGCACTGCTGTTTAATTAGGAGACTATTTATATCTAACTTGGAGAATGCAGCTGCTGCGTCAAACGCTGCTTAACTTAATAAACATGTATGATTTCAGTCTGTTTTAATTCACCTGTGAATACTGAAATGAAGTTTGGGGTTAAATACGACTGTTTGATACATTTGCACACACCAGGATGCGTCCAGAAATCAGGTCACGCGTTAAAATATCCTCTTTGAGAACATTGGGATATTTATTAAACAGGTAAGTTTTTACTGATTTCAATTTATCTCCTTGCTGGTGTGAACATGGTCCTTCCCTCTGGCTTTGTCTTCCTCTCGAGTGAATTTAGAGTTGTTAGGAGTGGCGCCTTGACACTGCTAACAAAAAAAAAAGCTTGCACTGATGATAGCACCATCATAAATACCAATAAATGCCACTGATAGTCCAGTGTGACTGTTTTTTTCCTCGTTCTGATGCATTCTTGGGAGCAATGCGTACGTTGTCAAAGAGAGGTGTGGACAAACACAGCTTGTTAGCATTACAGCTACAGACCCATAAACCAACGTGTAGGAGGGATTACTAAAAGCACTTTTTAAATTCCAACATTGAGGCCAACACACCTCCAATAGGTAATTGTAGCACCTTGGTGAGAAATAGCAGAACATGGGACCTATTTAGGGTTGGGTATTATTTCAATCTGAATCATTTTTGTTTGCGGAGAACATAGTTTTGAGTGTGAAATATCTGAGTGTGCGTTGGACGCACTAATTACATACTTGGGGTGCACAAACGAGTCCGCAGGTGCGACGTACAAAGAAAATGGACATTTTGCCCAAAGACCTGATGCACAAAGACAAAGACATGATACACAAGGACCTATGAAGTGCTTAAGTTTGTCTTCCAACCTGAGAACAACATAAGGTTTGTTCATGGGCCACCTGCGGCAGGTCTGCGGCCAGTCTACGACTCAAAAATTAGCACGTCGCATGCACACCCTCCATGCAATTCTTGCGTTTTTTGCATGTAGACCTTCAGTAGGAGCCCTCACCTGTTGTGACCAATGCTTTTGAATGATAATAATTTTCTTGGTATGTTAATCTGAAGCTTGTTGTTTCAATGAATCAAGTAATTGGTTAGGCCCTACAAGCACCAAATCAATATGAAGCCAACACATATGAGAAAAGATGGCAAAAATGTCCATCATTGGACACATCAGGCTAATGTGCGGTAGTTTTTTGTTTTCCCTAAAGCGCAAAGATTATAGGCTTGCTTTCATGGATGACTAAGGAAACAAAAAATATTCACGACTGAAATCAAAGGATATTTACATTTTTAAAAAACAATTGGTCCCTCCCAACATTGCCCTTCAAACATTGCTTCCTCATTCTTGCAGTTTGCTGAAAATTAATCATCCTCTCATTGCGTGTGGAAGTGGTAGGTTTTTGGCGTTTTACTTTGTCCTTCTTCCTCACCCCATTTGAAACACATTCTTAGGTTTAGAATAAGTAAATTTAGGAGGTTAACTAGATAGCACAGTACTGCTATGCCAGTGGCTGCCATCTCTTAATTCTCTGCACATGTAGCCTGCACATTACATTTGAGCAATGTGTTGTAAACAAAAAATATTAGGAGTGTAAAGGTTACTTTAGGGTTGCTATTTCATGTCTACAGGGCTCTTATAACGGTACAAAGTCCTAAACAGGTTTTCTATACTTTAACTACAAAACTATTCAATTAAAAAATATTTTTTGCATAAATAAAACTAAATATATTTTAATTTAAAGGAATGGTTTAATAATGCAATAATTTAAGGAATTATATTTAAAAATAAATAAATCCATTTAACCGTGATAAACGACTCTACCAAAATAGTTATTATTGTTATTATATATTTTGCAATTTGCCGCTTTCAAATAATGTATTTATGTCAGCCAAAGCTTCAAAAATGGCTGTTGTGGGTAATTCTGTGGTTTCCCCAGTCCTCCTCTGTCTTTTACTATGTTTGTTTACCTGCACACCCAAGTCCTGCCCTTTGGTAAGTACCAAGTACCGCACAGATCCATTATTTAAGTGCCTACATCTCCTCTGTGACCAAACGTTTCCTGGGGAGCAGTGAAGACGTGCTCCAGACACCCCAAAAGTGTGACCCAAGCAAGGAACAGTGATTGGAAGCCCATCTGCACTTGGTCTGGTGACGGCTTGTGTAAATGGTGCAGCATGGTTGTAAACGGCGGAGCGCATTCGCAGATGAAGCGTCCAGGTGGAGCTCCAGCGGTGGTGCCTTCCACAGCTCATTAAGGCAGCGGAAAGCCACACAGTGTGCTGGGACAGGGGTGGTGGTGGGGTTGGGGGCGAGGATACCGCAGAGAGAAAGTAGCGGTATTTTATCATCTTTTGGCTGCAGAGGAGCGATGGAGTTTGCATGCCCTGCGGTGATGTTTCACCCCAGCAAAGCGCTGCTCCAACTCCTCCATGGGTGAGGGGGGGCCGTTCTTTCCGAGTGGTGTCAAACAACCACAGTACATCCAAGGCTTACTTTTGTGTGTGTGCGTGTGGGAAAGAATCTCAACATTGTCGCCAGAACTTTTCTCCTGCTTCCTGGGAGACAAACAAATCTATTTTCAGCGCAGCCAATTTATCCTTGCTGACTTCCTCTCCTCCTCGACATCTTTTGGGCTCCTCCATCGCCCCTTCTTCGACTCGGAATATTCCGACCGATTCTAAATCGACGCCGCGCCGAAGCAAAAGAGCGTAGCGACAAAAGCGAGAAGCGAAGAGACGAGCCGCGCTGCTAATGTGTCACCTGCTCGCTTAAATTGTAATTAAAAGGCTTCCGCCAAATCCAGGATGTGTGTTCTTTGCACTTCCCTTCTCTCTTTCTCGTCGCTCCCTGTCTTAATATTGTTATTAATGCGCAAAAACACTTTCAGACTTAATTAAAAGCAACGACTGGAGCGTCAGCCTCTCTGGAGGGCCGTGGTGAATAATCACCGTCTCCTCCTTTAATAAGCTCCAACGTCCTTCGTGCACATGGCGCTTCCCTCGCAATTATCGCCGCAGTATCCCTCTCGCATCTCTGCGCATACATGCATTCCCACCCCCTCTCCTGAACACACGCACTCTCCAACTGTGCGCTGCCCTCCATCTCTCCTCTACGGGGGAAACTCATCTCTAACGCATACTGTTTTACTTTATTTCCGGTACAGTTACATTAGAGTTAGTTACATTAGATACAGTTACATTAAAGTTACATTAAAATCCATATACACTGTATACAGTATATATATATATATATATATACACACACACACGGTATACTGTACATATGACAAAATAACCTATTTTTTGTTTAATATGTCAACTCTACGCTACTAAAATGACATTATTTGATATCATAGAGTGTACTGCTGTAAAATTACAACCTTTCTTCCTTTTGAATATGACTTCATATTTTGACTTTGTTCGCATAAAATGAATGAATTTTCCATTTTTGCTGTTTTTTATTTCCCCCAACTATTTCATCTTCTTTCTTGTAATAGTGACTTTATTCCCACTAATTAATTCTCTTAACATTATTAACTTTTTCCTCAGCCTAACTTTTTCAGAAATTACAACTTTATTTGTTGTTTTTAATTGTTCTTAATTTTTTTTTCTTCAACATTTTTACTTTTTGCTACTAAAATGACATTATTCTTCCTCATAATTTTACAACGCACATTTTTCTTGTTAGAGTAGAACTTTCCTGACTTCATTCCTGCTAAAATAACTGCATGATTTTTGCATTTTTGCAGGTTTTTTCTTAGAGTTCTTGTTAAATTATAATTACTGGCCACTGAACAAACAGCTGCGGTCCGCACCTATGATGTCGGGATAAAATAAAGATAAAAAATGTGTCATAGTAACGTTAATAGAGTTTGGAGATTGAGTAATAAATAAATACTAATAAATAAATAAAAATTCAGAGACAGTAATAAATGCGTGCATAATAATAATAATAATGTCATTCATAATTCATGAATAAGTACATGATATGTAATAATTTTAAAAGTACAGGAGTAAAACTGACATTGTTTAATGAATCAATAAATACTGAATACATTATAGATAAAACTAACACAAACATTGTAATAAATGTTGAATACATTGTAAAAATTCACATCACTATAATAAAATATCGGATAATAATTGAGGCTAGCAATCGATCAAAAAATTAATCAAGTTAATCACATGTCAGTTCTGTGAATAATCATGATTAATCACAATCAGGATTTTTTTTTTTTAAACCGGCGTGGCCAATTCAAGCATCTAGCGATGCATTTATGATATGTTTTGTCCGAAGGTGGTGCTTCAAACTCGTGCTTCGATGAAAAGACAATTCATCACCCAATAAATAAATACATCAATAAGCTCTGCTTCTTTCCTCCCCTCTGTGAACTTAACTTGTTTTGTTATCATGCATGATGATATCAAGATAAATGATATCAGACACTGTGGTTCATCCATTACTGTGAGTACTCTTTCTTACATTGTTAGAGTAAGCCTGTCCATAATGTTACTTTGCATAAAAGTATGCAAAAAGTTCCGTGATGTGTGTGCAAATGTTTTCAATTTTGCTCACAAATGATAACGTGTGCACGCGCGCTGAGGCATGGCGCTCTCGCTCTCTTGCTCATACACTAACAAAAAAATGTGCTTCCCCGAGAAAAGTCTGTTATTTAAACGCTGCACAAATGAGATACCGGCTCCCTGATGCCTTCAGGGTCCTCTTTTATCCCCTTTGTTGCACGTTCAGGTGAAAACAAGGCACTGAAACGGGGAAACGAGCCCCGGCGCCATCTGGATGCAGGTCTGACATATGTTTTCGCCAAAAGATGACAGCAAAAAAGTGGATTTGAGGTATTTTGGGAGCCAGTCTTCATTGATTTTAACATTCCGGCAATGTTTGGAGCGACTATTCTTGGTGGTGATCAGCACTGAGAGGCCTCTGTGTGTGTGTGCCCGCCGCAACAGAAAGACTCTGTTTGCAAAGGACAGACTGGGCTTGAGACACCGAGACAGCCTCAGTCTCAGTATCGATCTCCTGCATGCCCGGACGTGTGGATCTCCATGTTTGTTTTTTTGACGTCCCCACTTCGCGCCATACGATGTACACTCTTCTTCTGTAATCACGCGGCGGGGGCGGAGGCGGACCTTTGGCCTTGCTCTGCTCCGTAATTGGACGCAGGCTTTGACACGCTGCCGAGTGGAACATTAGAGCAACGGGGCTAATTAGCCGCCGGCGGTTTTAAATGAAGATTGGCCCATGTTGTTAGGAAATACCACACAGATTGGAAATGTCAAGATGACACTATGGGAGTGGGATGAGAATGGGGAAAAAAAACCCAGGATTTGCTTATTTGCTTGAAAGCAGCCCACCACTTGTTGGTAACTTTTCAATAAAACTCCTAATAATCTACTAAATCTACTCACGTTGCACCCTTTTGATTGAAATCCATTCTTAAATGAATACCTCCATCCAAATAGTGTTGTGTGGAGAAGTTTTACTGCAATATCTTCACATTTTGTGCATTTATTGTAGATTCAAAGCTCAACACGGAGCCCTTCCCTTAAATCCTTGCAATTTCTTTTGGTCATTTTTTGTGGTTTGGTTGTTTAAGAAAGTGTAATTCACCAACGTCGCCACTAGGCAGAGCGTTCATATTCGTAGGCGGTCTAAGCTACAGCATTTTTTAAAAATTGACACGCTTCTATCAAATAATATGAATATGTATTTTTGTTATTATTATGAAATACAATAAATACATCATTATAAACTAAAATATACTACATATAATAAATACATATTTAAAATTATAATGAATTATTAGAAGAATTTATACATATAAAATGAGTATATTATTTATGATTAAATTTATATTATTCATTTAAAATTAATAAATAAAAATACAAAAAATCTTTATGTATTTATTATATTTTATATGGTAGATTTATTTATTTTATGGACTATTACTGGAAAATAATAATGCTTTTTTTTTTTTTAAACTTATATAGCATATTTCAAGATACCCAAAAACCCATAGAGAAGATCAGAAGCACACAAAACAATAAACAATGAATAAATATGTCAATATTTACAACATTTTCTAACCTTTCTTTCAGTCACACCAAATAATAATTTTGAAAAAAAGATTGCTCATTGCAACTTTGAAGGGGCTTTGAGATTTCTCCACCTTTTTCTCGTATTCCTGAGGGGTGTGATAGATGGCGGCATGGAATGTGGGGAATGCCCGACTGCACATTTTGATTGCACTTTTATCCGATTCTGTCTTGGAAAGCATGACAAATATGATGCCCTGAGTGGTACGTTGTGGTCGTCGATGCACCACTTGTTATGCTTATAAAGTAAGAGTTTCTACAGTATTATGCAGAAATATGAAAGTATGTGTGCATTGAGCTAAAACAGGATGCTGTGAGTCAAAGATGCTACTGTGTTGACTCACAAGGCTCCTTCTTTATAATGAGGCCCATATGGGAGCACGGGAAGTGCCCCCCGGCCCTCTTATGTAAACATGTCTCGGCCATCTAGAACCCACCTCCCGCCTCCCCGTCCGCTCCCACGCCCCTGACATTTAGTCGCCCTCCTCCGAATTCAGTCGTCAGCGATACTCACAATTATCCTCTCCTGTCTCGACGGGGAGGCAGGAGAGTCGGTGGAGTCACATGACTCAGCGTCTCCAGCAGGGCTGTTCTTGTAAATTGTTCTGGGGGCCACGTTTTCAGAAAGCCAAGGACCACGGGGGCTGGACTTGTAGATTTATGATTATTCTTTTTTTGTGCATAATATCAATGCACAGCTTTATCATACCTTCACAGTTTTACTGCGCCATATGCTTATACACAAAGTCATAAGTCATGCAATGTTAGTTTACTTCCAAAACCCAAGCCAAAGATCCTCTACTGTATACTACAGTGGTGATCTGCTGTATTTAAGGACCTACTTCAAAAATGCACATCAAAGATCCTCTATATTACAGGCATGCTCTGCTATTTTTAAAGACATACTGCAAACACACTAGTCAAAGACCCTCTATATCACGGGAGCATTCTGCTGTAAGAAACCTGCTCTACAGCAAAAAAAAAAAAAAAATTCTAGTCAAAGATGCTCTAGATCTGTGGTTTTCAAACTGGGGGGCGTTGTTTATAGGGGTCAGGCAGCACGGGGCTACCACGAACACGTTTCATAATTACCATAGTTTTCGGGAGGAGGACGCTGCAAAAAAAGTTTGGGAACCACTGCTCTTTATGTCATGAGCACTCTGCTGTTTTTAAGACCCAACTGCAAAAACACTAGTCAAAGATCCTCTTGAGTATATTACAATGGTGCTCTGCTGTCTTTAAGGACCTACTGCCGAAATAAATGTCAAAGATCCTGTTTATCACAGGGGGTGCTCTGCTATTTTTAAGGACATATTGCACACTGGACATACTGGATCATTGACTACACACTGGTCAAAGATCGTCTATAAGCCAGGAGCATTCTGCTGTAAGTATCCTGCTCAGGCAGCAAGAAAAAAAACACTAGTCAAAGACCCTCTACTTTATATTACAGTGACGCTTTGCTGTCTGTAAGGACGTACTGCAAAAATGCATGTCAAAGATCCTCTATTTTATTTTAGAGGCACTAGTCAAAATCCCCGAGATGACAAGAGGGGTTTGCTGTTTGTAACGACTTACTATATCTCAGGGGCACTCTGCTGTTTTTAAGACACAATTGCAAAAAAAAAAATTCCAAGATTTTTGAACATACTGCAAACACACAAGTCAAAAACGTGGCAGCAGGGCTCTGCTGTTTTTTAGACTCACGCAAAAAAACACTACTCAAAGATCCTCTGTGTATCAGGAGCAGTCAGCTAGTTTTCTGTACCAATTGCAAAAACGCAATCAAAAGATCCTCTATACAACACGAGTTCTTTACTGTTTTGTGTACGAACTGCAAAAATGCTTGTCAAAGATCCTCTCTCTGACAGGAGAGCTTTGCTGTTTTATATACCTACAGCAAGAATGCTAGCCAGAGATTGTCTATGTGACAGTTAATCTCTTCTGTTTTTCTGTACCAACTGCATAAACGCGAGTCAAAGATCTTCTATGTGACAGGAGCACTTTGCTGTTTTTGTGTACCTACAGCAACAACGCTAGTCAAAGATGCTCTATATGACCGGAAGGCTCTGCTATTTTGAAGGCCTGCTCCAAAAAAAAGCTAGTCAAAGATCCTGTATGCAAGAGGAGAAGTGCGGCGTTGGCGGGGTTAATGGGAAGTCTGCAGGAACAAAAGGTTGACTTTTTGTCTTTTTTAGACTCCGCTGAGAGTCAGAGCTGGGGTGCGGGTGCTGGAGGCGGACAGTATCTCGCTAATTACATGATGAGTCAGACGGCCGGGAGGGGCGGGGCCGGGGGCGGGGTCAAAGCTGAAGCATCTCCTGCTCCCACCGCCGCTTTTTTCCGAGGCTCCTTGCTAAAGCAATCAAAGCAATCACCTCCAACACAACTACAAGCCTCCTTCAAAGGAAACAAGACAGCTGGTAGAATTAATTCCGTAACATCTTCGTCGTCTGCTCGGCGTTGACAGATGGAAAATGCACCCCCCCAGCTGGAGTCTAAAAGTTTTCCCTCCCCTTGTCATGCTTCCAATCAGGCTCGGGTGACGAGTAAACCCAGACCAGGTAGACGTTAGCTTTCGCTGCCGTACATCCTGAGGCTGCTTTCACGCTTGAGTTGTTCTGCAATGTTCCTGACACGGAAAGCACGGATCGATAGCTGCTGGTTGTGCGCGGTCGGAAAAGTCTGACAATTATTTCTGGGACCAAACCATTAGGAACACCCGCACAATCGCATCACATCCATCTAAAATTCTAATTTGGTAGTCAGCGCCTGGTGTGAGTCCATCAGTCCAAATAATATTATCTCTTTTAACGCACAGCGTAGAACACATACAATAAAATCACCATCTTCGGGCAGACAAGTGGAGGCTCGGCTGCAGGAGACTATCCATCTTCTTGGAGCAGACCTCCAAAATCTTGACACTTTTAATGCACAGCATAAGACATGTACTAATAATAAAATCACACAATATTCAAACAATAAGATGTGGTCCGTGGAAGGGCGTGTTTGCAAAAGTTACGTAGTTTGGCCGTGCGGACCTCGCGGATGCGTCAACGTAAAGAGCAGCGTAAGTCTCAAACACTAATCTAAAAGAACGTGGAAAGTAGATTGTCAAAGGAATGCCAAAACATGAAGGTATACTGCTACAGTCGCATTTTACTCGTGATTTGCACCAAAATGTTTTTCATAGCGTAATTCAGCAAACTAATTCGTTTACACGCCAGAGAGAAAGAAAAATTGTCCGTAATGTCTGATACAATCAGGTATGGGAATAATTATTTAGCCCATTAACTGATGGTTAAGAATTCTGTTGATAGAAAAAATATATACTGTATACATATTGAAGGAAGTAAAATGGAGTGCAGTACTCAGATACCACCAGAAGAGGTGCTGTTGTTCATTCGGTCTATTTTTATTTATTTTTTTGCTTAACAAAGTACTATGATATTTCATTATTTGAAATAAAGTAAAGAAATTAATATATTATTCTTGAAATAAAGATATCAAAATTAAAACAAACTTTCTTTTGAAAAACACTTATTAGAATACAAATCGAATTAAAAAATAACAATGAATGGATTAGTAATTGAACCCTATTTATCAGTGATTAATTGTTGCATATACAAAAATGAGATAAAATATAAGGCATGCCACTTGTGTCGTTAGCTTGTGTTACAGTTGTAATTGTCATAAATATATATTTAATTGACAATTGTTGGTTTGGGGGACGCTCAGTACAACAATCGTGCTTTAATTTAAAAAAAGCGTCAATCAAAACTGCACGATTGTGTTGCAGAGGCAGAATTTCTGATGGAGGCTCCATCATTTACAATACATTTGACTGCACGTCGTACTCTGTATGTATATGTAAGTGACAAATACAATCGGAATCTGTGTGCACAATGACACACACACACACACACACACACACACACACGCATGCTTCAATCTCTTGTGTGTGTGTGTAAGTGTGCTATAAGCCGCTATTAAGCATGCAGCTGATGTCGGGAACGTTCAAACACAATTAGGAAGCGGTGCACTTTGATTTAAAGAGGACCAATAGAGTCGTCGAGCCAAAATGGAGGCTCGACATCAAGCCAACAAATCCCCGTCAGACACGCCTGGGGACACGTCCTTGTCACGCTGACAAAGCCTCTTGTGAGACGTTCCAGGCGCTTCCCCAGACATGACTTCAAACTTTTAGGATTTCCACAAAGAGCTGTTTGATAGACAAAAAACAAAAAAAGGCTTAAAATTGAGAGGCGGGTACGATGCTGCAGGACGCCTGTGCCACACAAACGCATTATTATTGATACGCCGCCTTTCATTGTCGTACAGCGAAAGAAACACTGAACTCTCACCGCCATGCATTTTCCATTAAGGCCGAGCGCAGAGCGAATATTCAATCAAAGCCATCGCGTTGACGACGTGATGGATGCAAACACGCCCCAGCGGCCGCGAGCGAGACGACGGCGACAGCAACAACATCGCCTGACACCTCGTTTGCCAGCCCGCGGCCTCACGCTTTGGTGTGCCAAGACAGAGCTGCCCCGCGTGCTCGCCGTCAAGGTCATGCGCCGCCGCTCGCTCGTGCCTCGGAACTTCGGCTCATGCCTCCTTAACAAGGCGCCTTCCTCATCATTATTCCCAAGTTTGATCCACGCGTGCTTACTGTGCTGTGATGGGAAGCACTGGAGCAAAAAGGCGGAACAAAAGGCCACGATGGGACAGCTATGGCCGCAAAGACAAACATATTGTTACATTTATGACAGCGTCAATCAAAATGTGTATTATTAAAAAAAGAGAGTATTGCCATACCACTTCAACACCGTGTATTTGTTTGTAAAACGTGACTCGTCTAATCCTGAACCGCGGCACATAAAAGGTGAAAATTGGTCCAAACGTGCACCATGACTGTGTTGTCTGTGCTATTACTTTTCTGGTAAATACACCCCATGGTGGCGCTGTCATCAACCCCCAAGTGTGACCCCCCCACCCACTAAATAGGATTGACTTGAAATTTCCCAACACAATATCCGCCAGAGCCTTAGGGCTGTTTAGCCGAATCATCACGAAATTTGGCACACACCTTCAGGGGACTGACAAGCGCATGTGTGTGAAATTTGAGAATGATTGGGTAAAAAACATGGCCGCCATCAAGCAAAATGTGGATGGGACTTGTCCGTCAGTCATTGTCTCGTCTAATGATGACAAAACTTTGAGAATATGTGTTGCATGTTTGGTAACATGTCTTCCAAAGCATTTTTTACCACAACCCATAGGGGGCGACCCTGTTGCAAACATGCATCACCAACAATTAAAAAGTAGAGAAATGGCAAAAAGATTGCGCAGCAGCTGACTTTGTTTGTTGCAAGAAACCCATTTTCCGTCGCAGTCTTACAAAAACATTCACCAACTCGGCCACTAGGTAGCGCAACTACAACAGGCCTAAGAAAATGAAGCCTGTCTCCCTGCATTTTTGATTGTATCGCCGTTTTCCTTTATGCAAGAAATCCCTTCAATATGACACAGTCAAAATTACATACAGTGAATATCATAACGATACAGCACAGTGAATAAATGTAACGACAACAGCTGGGATAGGCATACCCGCGACCCTAATGTGGATAAGCGGTATAGAAAATGGATGGATGGATGGATGGATGATGATCGTGCAGTCGGACAGTTCCGGTCAAAACCTCCTCAGCATGAGAAAGTGCCTCCAAACTTTTGACTGGTGTGAAAAAAAAACCCTAACGCAATTTCAAATATGCACACTCTCTCACGCGGTAAATAAAAAGCGTACCAAAAGCTGCTTTTTTTGTGCATAAAAAGCAAACGAGGAGAATAATTGAAGCTACACATGAGCTTGTGCGCGTGCTTGTCTGATCACCTGCAAAGCAAATGTTTTCATAGAGTCTCATTAAAATCCCAGCTGACGAATCCTTCTGAGCCATCACGCCCCCCCCCCCCAATAAGACGCTGTTGACTGTGCATGCTCGGGGCGAGCCGCGGCTTATTAATACGCGTCGGACGCCGACGTCGTCGGGCTTTGTTTGCGCACTGATATGAGCTGGGATGGATTTAATCAGGTGGGTACACAAGAAAAGGAAAGTATATATATAGTAGTATATAAGTTTATGAATATATCTTTATATATTTGCACAATATCATTATTAGATTGACTTTGGTGGCGAGTGAGTCCGCGTTGTCATTGTTTGACACCTGAATAATTGGTGATATGGCATATACATTTTTTAGCCAAAAATAATCATAAAAGACCTGATTGTAACATGTTTTTGCTCTAAGGCTGAAAGGGATGCTGAGCTTCCCCGAAAAAAAAAAAAAATTAATATTCAGTGCTGTGTGGTAATTTCCATCCATCCATCCCATCCATTTTCTATGCCGCTTTTCCTCATTAGGGTCACGGGGATGCTGGAGCCTATCCCAGCAGACTTTGGGCGAGAGGCGGGGTACACCCTGGACTGGTCGCGAGTCAATCGCAGGGCACANACCTATGGACAATTTAGAGTCACCAATTAACCTAACATGCATGTTTTTGGAATGTGGGAGGAAACCGGAGTACCCGGAGAAAACCCACGCACGCACGGGAAGAACATGCAAACTCCACACAGAGATGCCCAACGGAGATTTGAACCCAGGTCTTCCAGATCTCCTGACTGTGTGGCCAATGTGCTAACCACTCAGCCGCCGTGCGGCCTGTGTGGTAATTTCATTGACTAAATATGCGCTAGTAATATTACCTTCATCTTTTGTTCAATTGATAAGTAGCCAAAACACTGATAATATTTGAACATAATTTTAATATAAATATTGGAAAAGGCCTGAATGTAGCACAGTTTTCGGGGTAATAATCGCAGAATAATGGTCGATTTGGCGTTATCCCAACAAATGGCCAAAAACATTGATAATATTGCAACATGGTTTTAAGATAATAATTGCAAATGGCCTAATGGTAAGGTAATTAGACTTAAATTTTGGGGAGGGAATGACTTGAGTATTATTGATGCACATTTTTTTGCCAACAATGGTGATTTTGTGATATGGTCATAATCAATACGGTGCTGATTATGACTTGATTTTGGTCCATAATTGTGTGAGGGGTGTGAATCTCAGGCTGATTAACGATGAGTTTACCCTTGCATACAAAGTCGATAATATCAGTGGATATAATATCAGGGTTTTATTGCAGGTTTGATCATCCTTAATAAAAAAAAAGTTGTGGCCGTAACCCACGGCAAGGTCAAAATCATCTATGAACTCACTTCCTGTCCGCCTGCCACGCCACTCCCCTAGGGAACACATTGACAGCAACACACACAAGAATGTGTCTTATTTAAGCCTTAAATGCTTATATCTGCTTACGTCTATTATATTGGATAATATGAGTATAAAGGGTCATGTAGGGTTGTTATTTCATGTCTGGAGAGCTCTAATAAACAGGTTTTCTGTGGCCTAACCATGAAAATATCCCATTTATAAAAAAGACATCGTTTTTTTCCAATGTGCAATGTTGACAAAAATAAAAAAAAGAGTACTGATTTCTGATACCAGAGTAACAATGCTGACACGATATTGGTATTCATCCTTACCGTATTACACCTAGCGTACTCCAAAAAAGTCTATTAGCCACATAAGTGCAATATTTAGCCATTTTTTCCAAGTGGTTAGCGCTCAGGGCTTAGACAATTGTCAGAACTAATTTATATGTGTTTCAAAAAATGTTAATTATGTTGTAAAAAATGAAGGCTAATATTAAAATATTTATTCATAATAATTATTTTGACAATATTTTAAATGATATATATAAACATATGATTTAAATGAACTAATGTAATAATCAAGGATAAGACATATAATATAGTAATAAAAAAAAAAAAAATTTTGCAACGGGCCCCCAAACTTGTATTTATTGTATAAAAAGCCTTCTTACTTGTGAGACAATGGAGGCAAATGTGCCAGCGTCTACATGACAGCGAAGAAGCTTTTACCATCTCTCGCTGCTTTTTGCCACCGCCTCCCAAACAAATATGGCACCTGAACATGTAAATGCTTTTTAGCCAAGTGCTGCTGGATATTTCTTTTTTTTGTTGGATTTCGTAACCCGCTTTGTTTGAAATAGAGAGAGAGGTCCACGCGCCAGAACTCACAAGCGCTTCTTCTATAGATGTTTTTTTTCTTCTCTCAGACAAGCCTTTAACATTTCTTTTACGACTTGAAAAGTTCATTTTTCTACCAGGCAAAGGTGAGGTTGATATTTAAAGAATGCGAAAATAAAGCAGAATTCTAAGCTACTCAAAGGTGAAGAGGATCATTTAGTGAGTCTACTTGCGGGAAACATGTGCGCGCGTTTGTCAATATGGCCGCCTCAGAGAGACCAACTAATTATCGGACATCCTCGTTGCCGCGCGCTGGGCCCGGCCCCGTCGCCCCGGCTGACATCAGCTGGAAAAGCAGTGATTTAGAGCCGCGGGCCGAGGTGATGTGGCCGGCGGCGTGAGGAGGGATGTTAACGAGCGGCGAGAAAACACTTCGGATGCAAGAAAGCGATTGATTTTGATTCGACCTCACCGGCTCGACTAAGTGACTAATGGGCTTATCCCACCGGCGCCTACTTTCAGAGATGTACGCCGACTGCTTTTGTTCCCTCGCAGGAGAAAATAATGATCCTTTGGTTCAATTGTTTAACTTGCTTGATGCAGTTCTCCTTGCTAGGAAGTGGCTAATAAGCACCGGGATACGACACACACTAAATGACATTATTACGTGAATAACTGCGATTTAACAATATTTTAGTACAAATGGAAACCTAACATTTCTCTTTTTGAATGCTTACGAGCGGCTGGAGCACTGAATGAGAGTATAAAATTGTGGTTACAAGGTATATTATTATAAATAATTCGGTATTCTATTTTATTATGAAATATATATTGTATTATTATTATATACTTTAGTAATATATACAATATTTCAAATGATTATTTGTCATTTCATATTTTTAATTTATTATATTATGTGTATTATTTATGTTTATTTTTTTACTGTATTTATGTATTTTATATATTACTTTAATCACCTATTCGTAAGTATTGTAATAATTGGACCTAAGTAATTGTTTTGTAGTAGCAGTTAATTTGACATATAATGTATACTTTTATTATAATTATTTTGAAGACCTAATATAACCAGATGTGTGATTAATCAGCATTCAAATCACAATGAAGTCAATTTTAAAATCAACATTTCAGTGACTATTCCGTCAAAGTTTTGCTACGGTTGTTTTGCGATGTGAAATTCTTGTTTTGTCCACTAGGGTACAGTCAAAACAACAATTCTTCACAAACTAAAACATTTGTTCAGAGTTTCTATACAAGCTGGACACTTTACGACATGACGACTTTTTAGTGTTCATTAAGCAAAGTTCCAAACCGTTGTCGTTACTGCGGCTCGTGTTTGAACAATTAAAAAGTGGCTTTTTTTTTTTAAGCATGTGGAAGCGCAGCTGTTGTTTCAGCACTTTGGCAATGCAACTCTGTGCGGCAACGATGCCAGGTCGGTATAGAAAGGACACGTGCACACAAAAGCTAAGCCTAGCACGAAGACAGAAAGGGCTAGGCTAGGTAACAACCCGACATAAACTGAAGTATTCAAACGGCAGGCAGGCTAAACCGCCATAGAACATGGCATGATGGGACAAATAAACCACCGACACGTAACAGAGACGGAGAACTAATTAGATGCAGAAGTCATCATTTGAAAGTCCAGCCAGGCATGAAAAGGGCAGGCAAGGATGTGATTGACTGGACAGACACAATCTCAAACATAAATAACTCTCACTCTGGCTACGTTCAATGCAGACGTGTCGGCGGGGTCATGTTGGACGCTGGATATTCGGCCCCCGTAGCTACAACGGTAGATTCCCTGCACTGTGCCCGGATTCCTCAGTCATGGTGCCGGGAGCTCGCACAAGAAGGGCTGCTTTCAACGCTGGTTGTTACTAGGCACCGTCAATAAATGACTATTGCATTGAAGAGATTCATATATTCTGAATCACACCACAAATTGATTAACCATCTCAAACGATTAATCGCACCCTAAAAGTATTGTAATGGCGGCTGAATAATTCCACGTCAGGATGGCTGTAATTCAGTTGGCCATTTATTTGCTTGTAAACACAAAGCACTCACGTTCCTCCACACATGCATTACTTATTCTACGTACTTGAGTCCAAAGGCTTGCTCTAACCAGCATGCTGAACACCACTGCCCTCCGTAGCCCACACACTAAACAGCCTGTTGGAACAACACAATATACCCGTCTCCACAGTATTTTCCACGCCCATTTGATCTTTTGTCTGGATGGACTTTTATTTTCATTAAGGACCTGACTCAGAGGTTTGTTACAAAAGCCAAACAATATTGGTGGTCACGCTGTGTAACAAAAAAAAGTAAATTAGGTTGCATTACTTTTAATACAGCTCTTCCACAAATTCATGTTTGTAATAGAAGTACCGTATTGGCTAGACTATTACGAAAATCGGATCGGATCGAAAGCCAAAAACTATGGATTGGGACATCCCTACTTTGGACATGTGAAAGGATCTGCTCCTATGAAATGGACAGTGATAAGAGCATAAACTGCTCCCAGTTTATGTGCTCCCACTATTGAGATTTTCTTCACCCAATAACCTTGTGAAACCCCCCAGAAGTCGTACGAAATCAGAGGACTACCTGTTTGTAAGAAGTTGGGTGCTTTTGTGTAATGAGGCAGGGGTGGGACATTTTTGTCTCGTGGCTACAATGAACCGGAACAAATCTGGAAAACACAAAGGGGACTGTCTTATTGGATTTCATATTGTGCAAGATGAGAAAGAAGACGTTCCGGCCTCCTGCCAACACAATTCTCTAACTAGGCATCTCTAATGACGCACAAACCCATGGCCGATTATTGTCCCACAACACACCGGACTCAAAAATAGACTAACATCCGATGACACACGATTACCCATTCCATTTTCTTCCGCTTATCCGGGTGCGGGTCACGGGGGCAGCAATCTCAGCAGGTTCATCGCGAGGTCACTAAGGTGTTCCCAGGTCAGCTGTGAGACACACGATTACCAACAAAGATAAAACACAAACTAACACCGTAAAGGCAAACATTAAAAAGATTACGTGGTTACGTAGTGCAAAAAAAGAATATTTCACCGACCCTAAAGTCCGTAATTGCAAAAATGCATTACACGTGGGCCATATTTAAAATGAAATTTGTGACCGTTTAAGGGTGTATTCACACTAGACCAACCGTACCGTGCTTGGGTCCACTTTACACCTAAAGCAAGGCACGTTGGGCAGGTGTGAGCGCACTGATCCGCATCCAAACACAGTACACTCACCCTCCTCTGGCACCGTCGGTGGAGGTGTTCCAGGGCATATAAATGTGAATGCATAAAGAATGACTGCAACGCCAGTTCTTAACGATGACGGTAACGATAAATGGTAAATGGTCTGTCACTTGTATAGCACTTCTCTACCTTTTAAGGCACTCAAAGCGCTTTGACACCTGTTCCCCATTTACCTACCAACATTGCCCCCAATGGCTTCAAACTATTTCAATACATTTGTAAACTTACTGCATTCTAAATGCGTTCTTAGTCGGTTTAAAATAGTCCAGACTTCCCGGTCTCCGGCGACCACTTCCAGCTCCACCGGGAGGACGCCAAGCCGTTCCCAGGCCAGCTATGAGACATATTCCCCCCAGCGTGTCCTAGGTCTTCCCCAGGGGAAGAGCCTAGGAAGACCCAAATGATACGGTAAATAAATTACGAAGCAACCATAATAAGTAATAATAAATGGGGAGAACAGAGCGTAGACGGATGATGGGTGAGTATCCTCAAAAAGAATGAAGAGTTAGTGATGAAGGTGACCGTGATTGTTGGGTCCTAGCTATTGTATTATTGACCTTCCATTTCAAAGTCACTGCCCTTGTAGACATCCAAGAATGATGTTGTTATGATTTGCCTATTTGCTTCAACTGTTTGTGTGGGTAATAGGCAACTTATTGCCTACGTTGAGGTGATTATTGTTCCTCGATGTCTGACTTGTTTAATTCCAGAAGTTTGTAGTCCTTAAGGCGAAATATGTCAGTTGTAGATCTTCCTGTTCTGCCAACTGTAATGTTGTGTTGTGAACGTCATTAAATGTAGATGAACGGCTACTTAATTCTGGTGCATCCAGTTGATCCGGCTTTTCCAACCATCTTGAACCAGTATCATTTATTCGCATAATTTTGTTTACGTAAATGAGATGTCAAGAGCTTTTAAACAAAAGAAATTAAACAGAAAACAAAATGGACACTCAAGTCTCTTTTTGGGGCCGCACGGTGGCTGACTGGGTAGCACGTCGGCCTCACAATCAGGAGGTTCAGGGTTCGACTCTCCGTTGGGCTCATCTCTGTGTGGAGTTTGCATGTTCTCCCCGTGCGTGTGTGGGTTTTCTCCGGCTACTCCGGTTTCCTCCCACATTCCAAAAACATGCATGTTAGATTAATTGGCGACTTTAAATTGTCCATTAGAGTGTGAATGTTTGTTTGTCTTTGTTTGTCTATATGTGCCCTGCGAATGACTGGCGACCAGTCCAGGGTGTACCCCGCCTTCCGCCCAAACTCAGCTGGGATAGGCTCCAGCATCCCCGCGACCCTAATGAGGACAAGCAGCATAGAAAACGAATGAATGAACTAAAGTCTTTTTGCAAAAACCTGCACTGAGAAATCACCGCCCAATCACAATAATTATGACTTCAGTGTCACTTTCGTAAGTAAGAACAAAAAACTGGGCAAAGTTTGTGCCCAGGAAGTCGGACCGGATGCGGATAGCCCAGCACGAGCACCTAGCCAAGAAACGGGGATGCATGCTAACAGCTACGTCACACCAACACAGATTCCAACACATTCAATGTAACAGTGCAGAAACAGTCCACGTCGCTATTGGAAGTGATCTGTACACGTCGATACTCACAAAGACGAAAGGCTCGAACGTTTTCGAGCAAACGCAGCAGTTTCAGGAGCGTTTTCAAACTTCCGTTCTGCCGCTGCTAGCTTGTGCTTCACGTCAAAGATTGTCTAATGACGAGGGAGCACTCACTCGGGCTGTCACTAAAACGATTCTTTTTGCCGAAGATGGCTCACTTTTAACTTTTTAACCATAGCTTTTTAACCAATTCTACATTTTAACCAAATCTACATTTTTTAAATCTTATTTATTACCAAATATGAAACTATTTACACATATTTAAATCACTCAGAAACCACATTAAAGCGCTCTTTCACCCAAAGGGAAGACAGAGCCCGAGTCTCACACACAGTCACACTAGCATGCTCTGCTAAACTAAGACAACCCAGCTAACTCCCATTCACGCTTTCTAAGAGGCATTATTTTGCTGGTGTTTACCAACAACATTCTTGTCGTCACGGTGACCTCTTTGGTATGAAACACGCATACCCGTCAATTTAAAGAGACCAACAAAGTTATTGAGTTTGTTTTTAGTTTTTGTGTGGTTAATTGTGTCACTGAGTGACAAGCCTAACAAGAAATGACACTTAGAAAGACTCGAAATCATGCAAAAGTCAAATAGCACTCACCCAACTGCGCATTTGTGTGCATAATTTAATTAATACCGTCGCTCCTCTCGCAAGTGACTAATCATTTAAACCATTTTGCACAATAACAACAAGCTCAACAATGTGATATATGACTGAAAATAATCCACAGTCGGGGGAATTGCAGTAAACCAGAGTAAAAGTGATGGGACAAGCGAATAATAATAATAATAATAATAATTGAACTCATCTCTGCATTTAAACCGTCTTCATGGTGCTACCAGCCCTAATACGTGATTCATTCTGCTCGTCCTCTCAGGTTCGGGCCAGCGCCATTGCCCAGGACGCAGACCAGAACTATGACTACGCCTCCAACAGCGTCATCCTGCACCTGGACGCCGGGGACGAGGTCTACATCAAGCTGGACGGCGGCAAAGCGCACGGCGGCAACAACAACAAGTACAGCACCTTCTCGGGCTTCATCCTCTACGCGGACTGATGCGAGTGCGTGAAGACAACTGGTCGCTGACTGACAAGAGAAGGGAGTTGTGGGGTGGAGAGGATGTGTGTTCAACGGCCTTCAAAGTTCCCCCCTCTTTTCTTCTTCTTCTTCTCTCCATCATCATCCTGGACTACCGTGACAACCACGAGACCTCCGGGCGCTGCGGCCGAGGCCTGGGCACACTGGCATACGGGTGGCACAAGGATTTTTGTGATGGGGGGCTGCGCCAATGTGTCGGAAGCTCCTCGCTATCAGCTCTCGTTCCATCAACCTGCACAAAGTGGACTGTCACACTTTCTCTCCACACTGTGGACTGAACTGCGTCGTGTCGTTCTGTGCAATTTTACCTTAGATTGTGTTTTCATTTGGTAGTCATGCATACTATTCTGCACAAATTGATTGAGAAAAAATGATAATACCCTCGTCCCGTTGTGAAGATACCCTCCGAGATGTTGTTTGTGATGCAGACGAGCTGATTGGACGACAGCATTCCCGATGTATTGTATACTACAGGCGATACCCTCCCACCAGCTACCTAACATGCACACGCCACATCCTGCTGCTGTCGGGGTTCAAAGTGTCTCCTAGATGTCCTAGTTCTATGTAGATCTTCAGCACAAGCGAAGCAAAAGGTAGCTAAAGAGCAGAGCGACAGGGAGGAAGCCGCGGCGACGGCCGCGCCGTCGATTGTCCTCCATTCATTACCTGCACATTCGCAGACAGACGTGTTAATATTTACTCAACATGGCAGCCCGACCGCTCGCCTTAGGATGATTGGGCGGACTGCACATGTGTGTGTGTGTGTTTGTGTGTGTGTGAACAGTGTGCACACACACACCCTCCCCCCAAGGAGTGTGTGCATGCTAGCATGTGGTGTGCCATAGCTACATGGTCCTCTCCAGAGTCAATACTTTATTTAGCTCAAACTGGGGGAAGGCAGAGCCGCTATAGATACGATGAGCTTGTAAATGAATTCCGACATGTTTGTCTATTCTAGCTTTTGGATTTGTTGAATACATTTCAATAATAAATGGGATTGGTTTTTTTTTTTTTGACTGGGTGGTCTCTCGGGAATCCTTGTATCCCAAATAGGCCAATTAGGCGAAAATGATCTGTGGAGAATCTTGGATGGGAGTGCAAACAATGCCACTTGAAATAAAGCTACTGTCTAAAATAGCAATGGTCTGTTTGTATAAAATGAACAGGAACGCAGGAGAACATGAGGCTCTCAGCTAAAATCCTCCACTCTTTCAACTCCAATACAGGCCTACTGACTGTTGTCAAGACATATGAGCATGTCAACATGTGGAAGCAGCCACTCCAAAAGGACGTAATGACACTTCTTTAGCCAAGGGAACCTCACTCCATTCACTTACTACCAGTCACACTGGGAGAACAATGACTAGGCAAGGACATTTTTGCAAACAAAAACTTTTTTGAGCGGGTGGTCTCTATGGAACCCTTGCAACAACCATTAGTTTGTGCAAAATGAACGGAGGCTGCAGAACCTGAAGCTCTGAGCTCAAAGCCTCCATACTTTTACACATAACATCGGCTAACATATAAAGATGTCAACATGTGGAAGCAGCCTCCCCAAAAGCTGCCATCGTTGAAGGAATGCAGACATAATGACAAGTCTCGCCTGGGGAACCTTACTCCATTCAATTCCTACCAGTCTATACTGGGAGAACAATGACTAGGCAAGGACATACAGTCATTTTTTTGAGCGGGTGGTCTCTTTGGAACTCTTGCAACAACCATTAGTTTGTGCAAAATGAACAGAGAATCTTTAGAACCTGAAGCTCTGAGCTAAAATGCTCCATACTTTCACACACAACATAGAGCAAACATATGAGCATGTCAGCATGTGGAAGCAGCCACCCTAAAAGCACGACGTGTCACTTGCTTGGGGAACCTCACTCCATTCACTTTTTACCAGTATATACTGGGAGAAGAATGACCAGTCCAGGATATATTTTCTGCATACAACTATTTTTTTAAACAATTGGTCTCTCTGGAACCCTTGTAGGAACCGTGAGTTTGTGCAAAATGAAAACAGGAGCTGCGGAATCTGAAGCTCTGAGCTAAAAGCCTCCATATGTTCACAATAACATTGGCTTGTTGTTGAGATATGAGCATGACAACATGTGGAAACAGCCGCTCCAAAAGGTACCGACGTTGAGGTAATAAAGATGTGGTAATTAAGTGTCTCTACCCTGGGGAACCTCACTCCATTCATTGCTACCAGTCTACGCTGTGCGCACAATAATTAAGCAAGAACACATTTTGCACATGTGGTGAATTGTTTTGGGCGGATGGTCTCTCTGAAATCCTTATAATATACTTTTAGTTTGTGCAAAACGAACAGAGAGGCTGGAGAACCTGAAGCTCTGAGCTAAAAGCCTCCATACTTTCACTTGTACAATTGGTTAACATATTAGCACGTCAACATGCGGAAGCAGCCACTCTAAGAGTACCAATGTTGTGGGAATGCAGTCGTATTGATGTACCTCTAGTCTGTGGAACCTCACTCCAATTGTTTCCTA
Source organism: Oostethus manadensis (assembly GCA_024372805.1). Taxonomy (NCBI): domain Eukaryota; kingdom Metazoa; phylum Chordata; class Actinopteri; order Syngnathiformes; family Syngnathidae; genus Oostethus; species Oostethus manadensis. The sequence continues at coordinate 1,209,398 of QODF01000227.1, forward strand.
CCAGTCTATACTGGGAGAACTAAGTAAAGACATAATTTATGCATGGTCAGGTGGTCTCTCTGGAACCCTTGCTTGTGCTAAATGAAAGCAGGAGCTGCAGAACATGAAGCTCAGAGCCAAAAGCCTGCATATGTGCACATGTCAACATTGGCTCGTTGATGAGATATATAAGCATGGCAACATGTGGAAGCGGCCACCCTAAAGGTACCAAATCGCGGGAACCCAAACGTATTGATAGCCTGGGGAACCTCACTCCATTCACTTTCAATATGCGTTACACTGTACGCACAGTGACTAGGCAAGTGCATATTTTGAGCATATGCATATATTTTTCATCTGTCTGGGATCCTTGTATCCTAAATAGGCCAATTAGGAGAAAACGAACTGTGGAGGATGTGGGATGGGAGTGCAAACAAACAAAAACCAACAAACGACATAGAGCGAATGCAGAAATATGTATTGCTGCGTCTCTGAACAGCACTCCATCACCTCCTACAATGACTAGGCAAGTGCATATTGACTGACATGATATGGGGAATTTTTTGAACAAATGGTCTCTGTGGAATCCCAAAATGAACAGAAAGCCTGTAGAACCTGAAGCTCTGAGCTAAAAGCCTCCATTCTTTCACACATAACATTGGCTAATATATGATCATGTACCAGAAGTCGCTCTATTGGTAGAAAAATTGAGGGAATAGAGACGTATTGACATTTCTCCCGCCAGGGGAACGTCACTCCATTCACTTTCAGTTTCACTCTGCATGCACACGACTAGGCAAGTGCACATTTTGAGCAATCGCTTACATTTTTCATCCCTCGGGAATCCTTGTATCCCAAGTAGACCAATTAGAAGAAAATGATGTGTGAAGGATCCAGGATGCAAGCGCAAACAATGCCACTTGAAATAAAGTTGCTGTTTAAGATAACAACAGTCTGTTTGAACAAGAACATGAAGCTATGAGCTAAAAAAAATCCATATTTTCAAAAGTAACATGCCTACTGATGATGTTGAGGTACACGAGCAAGTCAACATGCTAAAGGTGCCGACGTCGAGGGAATGGAGACGTATTCATGCGCCTCTAGCCCCCGGGGAACCTCACTCCATTCACTTCCTCCCATTCTACACAATGACAAGGGAAGTGCATACAGGGTTTGGAGTGGATGGCATCCCGGGAATCCTTGTTTCCCAAAAAGACCAATTAGTAGAAACAATGCAATGCAAACAATGTCGCTTGAAATAAAGTTTACAAAAACAACAATCTGTTTGTGCAGACCTTATATAAAAAAAAAGACTGCAAAATGTCAAGCTCTGGGCGATGGGTACCGAGGGAAAGACGGCGATGTTTCTTTCCCCGCCTCTCGGGCTCTCTAAGTGAGCTTCACTTGATGTGCAGAAGGGTGAGCTCCGAGACAGACTCCCTCCGAGTTTAGCGGCGCTCGCTCGCCCCGCTGCAACCATGACGGGGCCCACGAGGAAATGCTGGCCATCCCTCACTCAACAATCGCGCCGTCCCCTTCGCAGATTCTCATCAAGCGAGGAGGAGAGAGGACGGGGCAGATAGAAGAGGAGTCAAATCCGGTCTGACAAAGACGGATGGAGAGACAAGACAAAGCCACGGAGGGAAGTAATGGCGAAGGCTTGGATGGGCGGGTGGGATATAAGGAAGACGGACTGGCGCCCGTTCGGGGGGGCCAGGCGGGGCGGTGTAAGGCGTCAAAAGAGATTAGCTGGCGTGTGGCAGGAGCAGCTTGGACTGGACAAGTGTCAGGGACTGGACATTCTTCTGGAGTGCCAGGAATGGGATGTGACGCCAGCTTTGCTGCAATATTCTTCCCCCTCGCCGTATCGTTTTCATTCACTTCGACTCGGCCCACATCCAGCGAGGCCAGCTAAGGACCGCTAGCCTTTCTGCCCACAGGATGCACCAAAAATACACTCTTAATTTACTTAAATGTCCCGGAATGTGAGGCGGCGGCTGCACGCAAAAGCCAAAGCTGTAGTCAGGGTGTAGGTTTACAGCACTGTTTATGAGTATGAGGTCAAATATTGCCAATGCGTAAACAACAAACGTAGTCACTGTCTCTCAGTAACGGATGGAAATACATGGCATTATTTATTTATGTTTTACCCCGTAAAACTACTAAGCGATTACCGCAACTGGGAACATCATTCTGTATTGACGCGCATACAAGATGGCGCGTTCGAGTACTTTTTGAGACAAAAGTCACATCGCTATCAGTTTGAGTCGAAAATTACCGACATAAGTCCTCCTCTGTTTGCTAACAACCTTTGAGAGACTTGTTGTTGCCAGGTGATGGGTGTGTGTGAGTGGCAGGAAGAAAAGCTCAGACTGGGCAGAAGTCGTTTGCCACCTTCTGGACATCAAATCTACGCCAGCTGGTGTTTGTCAACACTTTCTTATATTCGGGTCGGTGTCCAATCGATGACTGTGTCTCGTTATCAGAAGCAGTGACGATCGTCCAGGGACTACATAACAATTGGACACATTTTAAAGTTAAATGTGTAACTGCATTAAAAGTACGAAGGAATGCACTTAATTTCGTTTGTACGCTGAGCATTAATCTGCTGTCTAAACTAATCTAAATCCCAAATTCTAGATTCAGATCATTGGATTGGATAAACCGGCCAAAAACGTCACTACCAGGGGACGTGAAGTCACTCGGTTCTACAGCTATTGTCTCCCTTTGTAAGCAACATAATCCTCGCGTCATCAACTTTTGTTTGATTCATCGTTGTAGGAGGAGCAGCTTGATGCTTTTGTTAATTTTCCTTGCTGGAAGGTTGGAACTTTGGGAAATGTACACTGGGAGCTCTAAAAAGAGGTCTGTCAAAAGGAAAGTCTGCTCCTCGCTGCAAAATGGATGACACGAGACAAGTTCTTTGAGAATGATGAGAGGTACACTTTAACAAAACTCGCATGCGAGGAGAACAGAACAGACGGCGTCTGGATAAAATGTTTGACTAGTCATGCTGGTTGATCTAGGAAACCACATTTACCAGAGGAGGTGTGATCTCCAAAGTCAATGACGGGCAGACTTACATGCCCAGACACCCAAGGCCGTTTGAATCAAGCATGTGGAGAACTTGTTTTGGGGAGAAGAGGCCTGTAGCCTCGATCAGATATGTATGTTAGCAGAAATACATACAGTATGTTGCATAATTATATGTAAAATCAGCCAAATCAAATGGAATAATGGACACAAAACATTATAAGTGCAATAACCAAGCATATTTTGTTATAGTAATCTTTAATTGTCGTCATCTACAGCCTTATGAAATTAAACATAAATATACACAAAAACATAATATAAGCAATCCACTTTCTTACTATACTGACGTACAACACGATACACTAACACGATGGATGTACGGCCCAAAGATGCCGGGTCAGGTGACCACTCTCCCGCCTTGTAATCCAACAACAGAACAACAACCTCTCACCTGTGACTTTGTAACTCTCCGTGTGTCTCCGATGGCGCCGAGCTTCCGAGCTGTGGACGCAAACAGCATGCGATGGATTAAGTGTTCCTCACCTCTCCCTCCACCTCCCTTGCAGTTACAACACACACACACACACACACACACATACAAACATACAAACAAACATACAAACAAACATACATACATACAAACATAACACATCTCTGGAGAAGTGTGTGTTTGGAGAGATAAAAAAACAGCCAGACAAACATCCAGCGCGCCTTTTTCTACTCCGCCGAGTGCATTAGTGACCTTTAAGGCTCCCCGACGAGGAAAAAGACACCGAATAAAGCGAAAAGGCTGACTATTTGAACAAGGAGGAGATGTTATCACAAATAAACGTGGAAAAGTCGACATGCATGAAAAACATCCATCGTCTTTTCAGACTTCGTCCGCATGCGTTAAGCAGCACTGCTGACTTACTCAGCACATTCCAAAACATACAATTAAACAGCAAAACTAAATAAAAAAAACAATTGCAATAATGAAAGAAAACAGCAGCCATCGTATGAGAATTTTGTCAAAATATTAAAAGAAAAAGTTTCAATATTAAGGAAAAAAGTGGCAATTTTTCAAGGAAAAAAGTCAGAATTTCACAACAATAAAGCATACATTTTAAATGTTATAGAAAAATGACTTTTTTTTGTAAGTTGTAATATGAAAAACAAAAAAATAACAATGCAGTTTTTGGAAAATTAGTTACGAGAACGACATGAAAGTATGTTGGGGAAAAAAGAAAAAAATAGTGTCGAAATATGTGTAAAAAATGAACTGCAATAATTGATAAATGATTTAAAAAGTGTGAAAGCCTCGCGACCTATAACTCCAAGTCCTTTAAATATATTTAACATGGGTTGCTTTACAAAACGCAAAAGTACAAAGCGGCCCATGCATTCTTGGACAACCCTGTTTTAGTGGATTCTAATCACCCCTGGCCGATCTTCAACATAATCAACTCACAACTACTCCAGTGTTCCTGTTAACAGCAACACCATCATTGGCCGCTCTAGTTATCAAACAATACCGGCAGCACCAGTGATCGGTGGATTACATCACCCAGTCATAATGCAGTCATTGGGCGTTGGCCGGTCTACAACGCAATCAACCCGCAACACTCGGCTCCAGTTTTCCCGTTTACAGGCGCACATGATACTTGGCCGCTGTAGTTATCGCATGTTACTGGCAGCACCGATGATTGACAGGTTTGATCACCCGGTCATTGGCCGGCCAAGAACCGTATGAACAGAAACGATGAGGAAAGTTCAATACCAAGCCTGCTTATTAGGATTGTGGTGGAGTGGTGTATCATAAACGAATGCAAACATACTAAATATACTGTACGTACTTTCTGATTCCAGGGTTGTTGAGTGCATGTGAAAACTTGCAGAAAAGGAGGTTATTTGTCGCCTTCGTCTGCGAGATGACCCTGTCGGTTAGAACCGTGGGAGGTAGTGGAGCTCGCGCTAACTAACTCTGACTGCAGACAATATTCCTCACACCTCTGTGCAGTCTCTTCCACGGATTTTATGCTGCTCAAGACTCTGAATATGTGCAAAAAGGGACGCAATCAGAAGTGTCTTGTTTGCAACAACCAGGAGACAAAATGGAAATGGAATGTCCTTACCAGCCTGCCTGCAAACGTGCAAGAACTGTCCAAATTTAGCCGATTCGCTCCCGCTGCTTCCCGATGGTGCTCGTCATCTCGCCTTGTGTCACCTGCTCGAGGCAGGAGAGAGATCCACGGGAGGCGTGGAGGAGGCTCCACTGGTGGTTCCACATGGACGTCTATGATTAACACACGGCCAACATGCAAGCGACACACTTGTGTGGCTAAAGATGCCGATAATGAATCATCACGAAGGGTATGACACGGTCTGCAAACCTGCGGACTAAAAACCCCGACGGGGGACTCAAAACCGGGTTATTTTTTTGCCATGTTCGATCATAAAAAAGCATGCAAAAAGATGAGTACTCACCTAGAAACATGGCAGTGATAACAGTCTTGATGATTGGACACCACGTGATTTTTAGATATCAATCCTGGCTGTCAATAGATTAAAATATTAGATCGTGATTAATCGCAATTTGTCCATAGTTAACTAGTAAATAATCACAGGTACTTGCCATATTTTTACACACCATTTACAAATGTGCAAATATTGTTTATGTGATAACAAAGCAATTTCACTCGCAGATCAATAGAGTCCAAAATAGGTTTTCATCTATAATAAGTAGGGATTCGATATGCTATTACGATAACTCCATCAAATTTTATGTAAAGCGATATAAACATTGGAAACATTGGCTATTATTTCACTCAAAAATAATATACAGTTAGAAATCCCCCTGTTTTTTCATGTGAGGAGGTTTAATGTCCCACTGTTTGACAGTCCTTGAACGTACCTTCTTCGTTCTTACACGCTACACACAAGAGACTACTATACTGTATTTTTATCCTTTTTCTTTCACCTTATCTTTGCTCCCAAATGCTGATACTACGTGGGAATACATCAAGGTAAGATTTGATGAGCTTATTGAGGACTAATGTGCATATTTGTGGTACACAAAACAATCTCCAGGTGGATGGTGGTTTTGTATTCATTTAGTGCTTTAAATTTGATGGTGTTCCTGTTATAGTTTTGCATAAACCGCACTAATAAGATCAATTAGATGGCTATAATGTACGTAAGATCATTATACAGTAATGCTAATGTCAATGGCATAGCATTGGCTAGCGCCCCAAATAGCTCTCATCGGTGGCTAGCAGCTTCTAGCCTAATTTTTAGCTAGCAGTTCAAAGCAATATAAAAACACCCGTTTGTTGGGCCACTTTATGCCAAGATATTGCTGTATAAATCACAAAGCAACACCGGCAGTGCATTAGTAACTTCTCACTTCTCCCAGAGGCGATGTACTTTGTGAACACTCCACTCACAGCAACACAAATAACTTTGGTCTTGTTGAGAGAGCCATATGCCAGGGCTTTGACGCTAATCTTGCCATTCTAAATAACCTTTTCTTTGCCAATTTCTGCTCAATATTTGCTCTCGGCTGTAGCATCACACAACACTGCTCCTCAAACTACGTTGTGGGTCGCCGGTCACACAGGAAGTGCTCACGTTAATCGTGCGTCAAAAAAATGAGTGGCGTCACGCTCATTAACACGTGTGATGGCGATGCACACAAAAGGTAATGACTGTTATTGGATTTTCAAAGTTCCAGTACTTCACCAATTCTGTGTGTGCATATGGCAAACAGAATAATGATTTCTGCTGCAAATCATTTTACACGATGCAATCGAGGTAAAGTTCATATCCCAGGAAGATCACGAACTGTGAGATCTCTGCAGGTTGGGAGAAGGTGTCCCATTTAAGGTGAACTCTTGGACTATACAAGCGTGACTTAATGATTATGCTGGTGTATTTGTCATGCTGAGCGTGTGCACGCATACTGTACATGACGTGCACGTGCGCATACCGGAACATTCACACGACCTCTGGAGATGTGCCAGTTCATTAAGACCACTTCATTATTCTTCTGTAATGCCATATGTTACCATGGGATGTCACACACACACACACACACTTCAGAGAGTCCCATTAGGCCCTTTTACACAGCCTGTGACTATTATCAGCATACAAGTGAGTATATTATCACGGCTTGTTGACACACAACGTGTGTGATGGCTGCATTTGCATTCCAGCTTTAAGTGACAGCTTGTCATGCACGGCCATTGCACAACGCTAAAAGTATGACAATTGGGTGTTTGTGGATGATCACAATTTGTGCCACATAACTTTTCTTGTGTATTCGACTCCTTTTTTGTTTTTTTTAAATAGAAATCATGTTTTGTTAGCAAATATGAAAGGTACTAACAACAATATTTATATGTTAATATTGTGTTTGTTTTTCCCTTGCTTTTTGTCTATTATTATTATTTTTAATAGCGTGGATCATAATTACACTATTATTGTGTTAATTGTGTTTGGATGAAGAAAGAAATATGTACGTGCGTTATATTACTTATACCATTTTTTGTATTGTCCTTTTGTATTATTATTTATACTTTTTACAATTATTTATTTACGTATATATATATATACACTGTATACTGTATATGTATAAGCTATTGAGAAAAAAACAAATTGAATCTACATGTAAATAATAATATTTAATAAATAGTTTGAAATAATATATATAATAATAATAATATTATATTTTAGTTTCACTCAATTTAAACAGATTTTTTTTCAACGAAATATACACATTCAGAATAAAAAAAGGTGCATGAATTGTATTATTATTACATTTTTATAGTTATTATGAGTAGTAGTAGTCATACTATGATTGTTTATTGGTTATAGATTGATGATATTTAGTTTGATATCCTTTTTTACATGTTTGCAAATTGTGGTTGCAGCAAAGCAATGTGTTTAGTTCCTTGGGAAAAGTGACGTTAAACGTTCAGTTGTCCATTCAGTTTTCCTTTGTAATTATTTTGCATCAATTTCTGCATGTAACCATATTATAATTATATGTAACCAACCATAATTATTGTCATTGTTGGGTGTCTGGAATGGATTAATTGGATTTACATTATTTCCTAAGGGGAAATATGCTTTGGTTAGAGTCCGTTTTGGTTTGAGTTGGACCTTCTAGAACAAAGATGTTAACCAAGGCACCAAAGTAGAAGTAATTATAATAAGTCATTATTATGATGAAATACAATGGTAGTGCTGGACTGTTTGGGGTTGAACGTGGGGTCATAACTTTTATCTGAACCACTATGTGGCCTCAAAGAGTCAAGCGGAAAAAACACACGCACAAAAACAATTAGCCAGGATGAAAGTTGTAAAGTGAATTCATTAACCTGCAGACAGGCTGGGAACACGAGCAGGAAGCGATGAGCGACGAGCGCGGTGAAGCGGAGCAAAGAGCGAAGAGGAAAGAAACGTCAATAAAAACAAAAAAAGCGCTAACATGAGCTTCCTGCGCTGATCCTCATCTACGCGCAAATCGTTAGGAGGAGCACGCTTTGAGGAGTCTTGTCGTTAAACGCGCGCACATCGGTAGGGGAAGTGGCTCCATGGAGACGTTCAGTCAGCCATCTGCCAAATTAGGCCAGGAGCCACAAGCACAACTTCACTCTTCTATTCCATTTTCAATTACTCGGCTGCCGGCGTAAACGTGCCCAAACAACACACATGAATTTTTACACAAGCACTCAAAGTGACATATATAATGTTATGATTTATTAACGCGCATAGTCACTCGTAGTGCTTAATCCATAATGGATCACTTGGATCCCATGCCGTGTCGCTGCCAAGCCAAATCCCCACGGGGACCAAGACTGATGTACATATATGTGCAAAACAACACGCTCCATACTTTCAACACGAGCAGGTGGTGCCAAACTGGCTTCCCGCGCCAACTCCGCCCCCTTCCCAAAATGTCAGAGGTAAGCGCAGCGGGGTGGGCGCAACGTGATGAACGCGCCCGGCTGAAAATGTCACAGTGTCACGCGTTGCCATGACAGCCGGGCAAAGTTTGGCAAAGACCTGAGCGCGGCCACGGCCGAAAAGGCCAAATAATTTGCTGAAGCTAATTGAGACCGAAAGTTGCAGTGGAAAATAGATGGACGCTATTGAACAACCGAGCCGCACCGCATTCTACTTTTTACACACCGATTTGTGTGTCTGCAGCTTTAATGCTACTGAGCCGCCATCTGTCTCCAAGAAGCCAGCCGCACATTCCACCTTGCCCTCAACCAGGGCCTGCTAGCCGTCGAGCTAAAAGCAAGCAAGTCGAGATCCAGTGCGACTCTTGAGGTTTTAGGGAATGATGTTTACCAAACTGCATGCGTTGTACCTGGGGTGCCCAAAGTACGACTCGTAGTTTTGACCCAAGGCACATTATTTATGAAAAAAACAATTAGTAGGAATTTTATAAGAATAAAGTCAAAATATTAGGTGAAAAAGTTACTAAAAAGTAACATTTTATTGAAATTTGATTAATATAATGTCATAACATTATGAGGAAAAACAATATATAGTTGAAATATTAAAGAAAAATTACCAATTTTATAAAGTCGCGATACAATGAAAAAGAAACAAAATAAAAAAATAGGTTGCAGGCAAAAAATGATAACGTTATGAGAATAAAGTCAAAATATTATGGGCTTAAAGTTAGAACTGTGAGACAAGAATTTACAAGTCAAAAGTTGAAAGAAAGAAAAAAGAAGAAGAAAAAAAAAACTGCTGTAATGTTACAAAAAAAAACAGTCAACCCAAAAAAGTAATATTTTACAAGAATAAACTTTTTTATACTAAAAATTTTATGAGGAAAAAATCATTTTAGCAGCATAGAGCTGATATATTAAAGAAAATATGTTTTTTTTTAAAGTCATAACATTATGAGATACAAACAATCACAAAACAATTTTTGTAAAATTAAATCGGGGAAAGTTATGACAGGACATGACAGGAATAAAGTCAAATAATAGGAAGACAGTTGAAATATTTGAACAAAATGAGCAAAAATGAGAAAAAGCAGCAAAAGTTCGTACTAATGAAAGAATTTTCACTTATAACACAAAGCTGGGATGCAGGTTTTCATTAAATATGTACAACTATATCTACATATGCTGCTTTACAAAATTGGCAAAGTTGAAGTGGCCCTTGACGGCAAAAGTTTGGACACCCCGATAACATTTTGTTTTTGCACTTATTATAAAAGGTCTTTTTGAACTAATATGAGTAGACATCAATGTCACACTAACGTGCTTATTTATCCAAAACAAGCCCTCCGTATACTTAACACCCCTGATTCAAATAGCCCTGGTGTCTAGGCATGTGAGTCTGCCCTTCACTAGCTCACCCCTCCCCTTACGTATACGGTTTCCAAAAATAGACATTTTAAAGGGCGTACCAATTACTTGTGGTTATTTGTCATGCAATGTACGTCCTGCGAAAAGCAGGGTCCGACACAAACCGTGCTAACACTACACATTTGAACGGCAACGTCACGCTAGGTTAGCCTCAACACTACACCGCTGTCCTCCGTTAAGTGAGGTCTGTTGCTAATTATTCATTCCATGGGCATTTTTTGCATCTGTGCTCTTCTGGGGGACTTGACAGAAGTCTAATCCAGGGTTAGGATTGGTCGTCGTTGTTGTGGGACAGGACGCTCAGATGCATCCTGACACGGGTCAGGGCGCCCGCATAAATCCCCCATAGCGTTCGTCCGCACGTATCGTACACGCTCGTACTTTACAACTCGCGCAACGCAACCGCCTCCCGCCACACCAAAGGTCAAGTGTCGACTTTGACAAAGGCCAAAGTCACTTTTCACCCGCCGCCTCCAATTTCCCTTCTCGTCTTTCCAATCAAAGTGATTCGTCTCCCCACCTGAGAAGTCTTAAACTTTGCTCCAAGTTTCCAAGTGGGAGCCAAATATACAGTAACTAAAATGAGTTACTAATTAAAACACAAAACCAAACAAAAAACCCTTAGAAAGGCCAAATTGAAAATAAAAATACACAATAAATATGAGGATTAGTTTGTAAAAACTTCAGTTGGATTTCGTTTAAAACAATGAAAGATCTGATAGTAGTAGAAACATAAACATTATATGTAGAGTGAGTTGTTTCGCAAATTCTGGGCTTTGTCCCGCCCATCGAACGCTCGGCATCTCTGGGAGTCTATAGGGCAGTGGGCTATAGGATTTAGTAGGACTATTGTTTTTTGAGTTCAAGTGGTACTTTATAATTGAAAGAAAACAAGTTCTAGCAAAACTAACGAACCCAACAAGCAGCCTCATCCATCCGTTTAAACTTTTACACTTTATTCTTGAGGCAGGAGTTAAGTCGAATTGAAAGAAAACATGCGTCCCTTACTGTGTTGCCAGTGCTACTATTTATCAGACAAATATGTCACATTGTGACGCTATTTCATCACGTCTGTTTATATGTGGCCTGCGATTGACCAGTGGGATTGACCAGTAGCGACCAGTCCAGGGTGTACCCAGCCTCTGGCCTGAAGTCAGCTGGGACAGACTCCAGTATTCCCCCAGGACCATAGCCAGGACAAGCAGCTTAGAAAAGGGATGACATTTTGTGGCCCTCACCTTAATATGAAAGTTTTTTGTTAGTGTGGCCCTCTAGTTTTATTTGAATGGCACTTTTCACAGTGTTGTGTGCGGAGCTGATGAGCCTACCAATCACGGTGGGGTATATGGCTCTCAGGGGCGTGACATCGACCGGGCTTGATGCAAGCAGAGAAACATTTTTCAGTGAGCGAAAGTCAATCTTGCGTTCCATCCGTCCCTCACTTGTGAAGAGCCCAAGGTACATAAAAGCCCCAATTTGGGACAAGATTGCCACCCCAACCCAAAGATGGCACTCCACCCTACTCCGGACAGGAACCAAGGACTCTAATTTGGAGGTGCTGATTCTCATCCCGACCCTTCAACTAATCCAGTGAGATCTGAAGATCGCGGTTCAACAAAGCCAGCAGACAGCTGCATCTGCAAAAAGCACGAAACCAGGCCTGCATCCACCAAACCGGATCCCCTCAAGGCCCTGACCATAAAGGTTATGAACACAATCGGTCTCAAAGGGTATCGGGGAGAAACCTGGTAGTAGAAGAGAGGAGCCAGATGAGGTGGCCTTGGGGAAGAGCCAGGACACCTTGGAGAAATTCTCTCAACTGGCCTGGGAACGCCTTGGATAAACGGAAGAAGATGGATGGACGGGTGCACACAGAGTCTGGGGTGTGTTACGTTTTGGTTGACATGATCAAAAACCCTGAGCACAATTTCCGTGTACTTCACGACGGCGAAGAGGGAGCGTGTTTAATTACCAACATGTCATCCAGGTGGTAAAAAAACAAACCCTTCGCTGTGCACAGATGCAGCGCTCTGCGTTATTTCCACTCTATAAGCAGCGGCGGCCACACGAGATGGAAACAGGTGTTGGCATTAAAAGTCTCCAGGGGAAGAATGTCCACCGTACCTGCAGCTTCACCACCCCGTCCTCCCCCTTCTGCCTTTTTACCAGCCGGGCCTCATGTCCGGGCCACTGGACAAAAAAAGAAAAAAAGAAAAGAAATCTCTTCCCATCCGTCTGTCTCTGCCGAGCTGTTAGCGTGTCGGCGCCACGGGGGAACAGCGAGGCTGAGAGTGAGCCTTCCACAGCAAATTATGTACATTTAAATGAAGCGTTTCCTTGAGTCTGCTCGGCTCAGCGCTGAGAAAAGAGTTCAGACGGAACGGAGCTGGAACAGGAGGTTAAGAGGCTGACTCTGTGTGTGTGTGTGAGGAATACTCTGAGTAGGAGTGTAAAACTTGAGTGGACCCCAGGCCCTCGCTTACCCTTAATAGCTGACTGTCCACCTCCTCCTGCTGCATTAGAGCTGCGGTTGCAGGGCGCTGGGTGAGGGGAGGCGATGCCGGAACTG